>OW240916.1:195981069-196225354 GCA_933207985.1 Pelobates cultripes
GATTAAGGAGACAGGGTGAGTGTGGCAGAGTTGACAGGATTAGAGTCATTAATGTGACAGGATAAGTGTGGCAAGTTTGGGGGGAGAGTGTGACAGAGTGAGAGAAGGTGAGTGTGATAGAAATAGGGAGGTTAATTTGACAGGGTGAGTGTCGCAGAGTGAGGGCAGGTGATTTTGGAGGGAGTGAGATTAACAGGATTAGGATTGGTTAATGTGAGTGTGGATCCATGAAGAGGCTGTCAGTGTGGGAGGGTGACAGTATGGGGGGTGATGACAGTTTAGGGAGGGGTGACAATGTGTGGGGAGGTGACAGTGTGAGGGGATGCTAACAGTGTGTCTCGAGAGGCTGACAGTATGTGGGAGTATTGTGACACAACATTGTTGTGGGTGACAGTGTGTGGGAGGCATGACAGTGTATGTGAGGGGGGTGATACTGTGTGTGTGGGGTGATCCTGTGTGTGAGAGGGTGATGGTGTGAGCGAGGGAGAGTGATGGTGTGAGGGAGGGTTATGGTGTGATGGGGAGGGGGATGATGGTGATAGTGAGAGGGGGTGATGTGATGGTGAGAGTTGGGTGATGGTGAGAGGGAGGTGATGGTGAGAGGGAGAGGGGGTGATGGTGAGAGGGAGAGGGGTGATGGTGAGAGGGAGAAGGGGTGATGGTGAATGGGAGAGGGGTTGATGGTGAGGGGGAGAGGGGGTAATGGTGAGGGGGTGATATTGAGAGGGGGTGATGGTGAGATGGAGGGGGATGATGGTGGAGGGGGTGATATTAAGAGGAGGGTGATGGTGAGAGGGGGAGTGATATTAAGAGGGGGGTGATGGGGAGAGAGAGGGGGGGTACTAAATACCTTTATTCCCTGGTGGTCCAGTGGGTTCCCTGGTGGTCCAGTGTGGGCTGCCTGTTGGTCCAGTGTGGGCTGCCTGTTGGTCCAGTGGGCACCCTGTTGGTCCGGTGGCCATTACATCCGGTCTGCAGCTCTACAGAGCTGCAGACCATGCATCTCGCGGGACCCGTTAGAGCGTTGCCGTGGTAACCTGCGGCAACACTCAGATTGGCCAGTTCTCGGCGAGACACATGGTCTGCAGCGCTGCACACTGCGGAGCTGCAGACCGGTGTCTGATGGCTGGCCGGGCAGACAGGAGGGGCATCGCACCTGGCGGCATTCTGAGCAAGGACCCATCACAGTCTGCCCTTTGGTGGTTTAGGCGGCCGGGAGGCCCCAGCCTAAACCAACTAATTATAGAGCTGCCTCTGCTGTAGACCCCTAAAGCACTTTATCTTGCTGAAATTATTTGTGTGTAGAACGTGTCCTCTTTTTTTTCATTTTACAAAAAGTGCAGATTTCCAGAGAAATTGACACTTTTATAAATTAACCTTTCACACCACCAGCTGTCAATCAGACATTTCCTGATACTGCCTGGTTGTTTAGTTCAGTGGAGCTAAACTCAAGAGGCTGCAATTTTCCAAAGCACCTGCCTTGCAAAGACTTTTCACTGAGCTGAGATTGGACAGCCACAGAAAGTCTTGGATGGGGAAGAGGGGAGGAGGATTGGTGCGCTTTCAAAGGCTTCATACAAGAGAACTGCAGCTTTTCTAAGCTGTATTTAGAAAAAAAACAACATATCCCCAATGAAAACAATCATAATCCCATTGTACAGCGCTACGGAATCTGATGGCGCTATATAAATAATAAAATAATAATAATAATTAAATGCAGCATGTTTTCATTGGGGGTAATTTACTAAAGAGTTTGTGTGCATGAGGAACTGTGACAGGGCGAATGGAGGTAAGTATGTCAGGGCAATTGTGGCATGGTAGGAGGGACGAGTGTGACAGGGTGAGTTTGGAGGGGGTGACATTAACAGGATTAGGAGTGGTTAACGTAAGTGTGGAAGCGCAGTGTGTCTGGGGAAGCTGTGTGTCTAAGGGGGGGGTGATACTGTGTGTGTGTGTGTGGGGGGGTGATCCTGTGTGTGAGTAGGTGATGGTGAGAGGGAGGGGAGGGTGATGGCAAGAGGGAGAGGGGTGAGAAGGAGAGGGGTGATGCAGGGGTAAGTGATATTGAGAGAGGGTGAAATTAATTTTTAAGAAATTAAAAAAAGTGCACTGATATTAGTAACCAATAGGTGGCAGTGTTAAGCTCACATGTAAAATACACTTTGATCGTACTGACACTCTTACATGCATGTTTAGTAGTATAATAACTAGTATAGCGCCTTTCTCCCACTGAGACTCAAAACGCTTTTCAGCGCACACTCTCGTAATTAACCAAATCGGCAGCTGAATAGTAATAGATGTTATTATTGCCCATATGTGTGTTGACCCATACCGTGTGTTGACCCATAAGTGTTTTTTTTAATGGTGCCAGGAGGCCCTTGGGCACATTCTTACCTTCAGGGATTAAACCCTGCAGTTACCTTCAGTGCTGATGTCAGCTTTCCCCCCCGCAGCATCCAGCTTCTGAAATTCCAATTCACCTTGAAAAGGAACATTGGGGACTTGATGTGCATGTGAGCACACCCGAGTTTTCCAATAGTAAGCATTGAATCAGTACTTTCCTATTGGAGCTGCAATGCCACATGACTTAGTTTTGCTCGTTTGCTGCAGCGGTAGCGCCTTCAGTTCAATAGATCTCCTTGCTTGGGCATGTGCCCACTCACCTGCTGGAAGGAGCTTGGTTATTGGCACCTCTTCGGGTGCAGACCACTTTAAGAGCTCCCAAAGCTGCCAAAGCCAGAGCTCTGAGTCATTAACTGAGCACCAGGAAAGCAAAAGTGCTCTTAAAGTGACCTGTAACCATTATTGGTGCAAGCCACAATTCTCTTACACTGGACCATGGGATCCTGCTTCCCATCACATCTCAACTGGACCACCAGGGATCTGCAAGAAATGGCCTCCACTGCCAACAGACACGCTGCACAAGGGTGCGTGGAGTCACTCCATCACTAAGTTTCGCTTGTATCGCTCAAATACATTATGAGACAGAACTAGCCTGAAACTAAAAGCTTATGTTGAAATAAGAATGTACAGTTTATTAGCTAGACTTTCATACACAAAAAAAGTGCAAAGTGTTTTCTAATACAATGTTTTATTGTTATGTCTATGTCAGTACAACCTACCATATATATGCTTGGACATGGTTCTTATGCACTACCAAAAATAAAGATTTTTAAAAATAAATAAAGTATTGGTAAAGAAATGGCCTCCACTGGACCACCAGGAATTAAACCTCCTCCTGTCGAATGGTAAGCAGGAGGGGGGACAAATTAAAAATACATTCCCACATAGACACAATGCACAACACACAGCCACACTTAGACTCCCCTACACACACACACACACACACACACAACACTCAGACTCCTCCACACAATATTCAGCCACTGTGCCGCTCCTCCCTGCATACAGCTCACAGCCTCCTCCACACACAACACTCACAGAAACAGAGGTCAGGGCTATAGGATGTGGCACCAATCTGGCATTGTGCCTAGGGCCCTAGGCAATCTTGATCACAAAGATCTGGAGTGTCATTGTTGGTCATTACTGTATGTAACTGAGCAGCTTAACCTCTGGAGTTTGGCACTGTGGAATCACAATATATATAGCACAAGTGCAGATGTTGTGGGAGTATGGTTGTGACTACACACTGAATTATAGATTTTTACTCTGAAGATCAAGGCAATCTTTATTCTCCTGCAAACTATAGCAATGCATTGTCTTTGTTATAACTTCATATATGGTGTCTAATTTCACTTTTTTTTTTTTCAACGTGACAGCTCACCCTGCTATTTAACTGAGCAGATAAAAGAACTGGTCCTTCTGATTGATCCCTGTACACACACACACACACATATATATATATATATATATATATATATATATATATATATATAATGTATGGAACTTGTACTTCTAGGCAGTTGCTTCAACTCTCCTTAATAGAATGGAAGATTCATAGGCTGTTTCCAAAATCCTGAGGCTTGTTCACTAAACAGTGAATCCTGGGAAATCGAAAGGTTATTGCACAAGTTAATCAAATGTAGACAATGAGAATTTTTCCAACTCAGCTATTTTGGCCTAAATTTTGCAAATTGTTTTTCCAATAAAACTACAATTCATTGCTTAGTGAATAAACCCTATCTGATCATCCAGCGAAACACTAACATGCTAATGCAGAGAATTCCATGGTAGGAATGTCTAAATCATTTCATACTTTGCCACAATAAGGACAGCTTTTAAATCACATTTACATTACATAACTAGATGTACCAATGATCCAAAACCTCAAAGACCACAGCTTGTATTATTAAATCAATCAAACTGTCCTTGTAATTAAAAATAAGATGCTATTTCTAGACAGACCTCAATAGGCCTTGAGCACTTCTCTGGGTCATTCGTGGTATAACTAATTTATTGGCTTTCGTGCTAGGAGCAGCTTTCTACACCTGTGGTCTGATGTCATTAAATGTGCAGCTATTTTCATCTTCCCCATTTACCAGGCTGGAATAAATTCTTGGTAGGGGGCCATGGCGTAATTCTACTTGGCCTCTACAAACAGGGCAATTATCGGATTATATTAGCAGACATTAACACATTAAGAACCAGCAGTGTAATGAATCCACACACGAAGACCTAGGTCCCCTGACTGGTCATGGGAAATCAAAGTGAGAGGGGGGAGGAGAAAAGGGTCATTTTTAGACACAGAGAAAGATGAGTCTCGGCTGACAGATCTTAAGTTAGCTTTCAGTTGTTTTATTTATTTTTAGGCTGGGGGAGGGAAGCCTATCTCTAGTAACATCCGTGAGCTGTCCAGTACATATCTATTTTTATTGTGGTTTCTGGGAGTATTGGGTGTCGGTAAGGTGCGTTCCCATTAGGGGTATATCTCACACTCTGAAAATTAGGAATAATGGTTGTTTGACAAAGATCTAAAAAGGACCAATCATAAAAACCCAATGGAATGTTGCTTCTGATTCTACTGGTTGCCATGGTGATTTTAGATGTCACCGCTTTTCTGTCTGCAATGCTTTGATGCATGCCCCCACAAGCCCCCCTTCTTTCGTTTTTTTCCCCCCAAAGTATTTTTCACACAGAAAAATTGATATTTAAGCTAAACAAAAAGAACTAAGTACCTTTTTCATTGGTTGGATAACACTATATGATGAGGTACACAAGTAAACCCATTGTTTGCAATGATGGAGATATTCTAGGAAACAGAATCCGAATATTACACATCTGTGGTCATTCTCAAAAGCTGGTCACTCAAATATCCATTTGGCTTCAAATAATCTGAATGGTAACAATATTAAAAGTTGAGGCTAGAGGGATCAAAGCAATACGAACAATAACCAACATGAGAGGGAACGGGTGGAGCGGGCTTACATAGATTGATCCCCCAAACTAAGTGTTGTTTGATAAGACTCCTCTACGCATAAGACGACCAAGAGCCCCTGTGATCACTACAACACTCCGATACAAAACATGTTATTCTGGGAGAGAATGCTATTTATCCTGCATGCCCATTGAAAGGTATAATATGGTATTTTGTATCTACAATGCGGGGTATTTGGGGATAATTATTTGATATTGCCTGAATGTATCTCTGTGCACACAAAAATAAAGAATTAAAAAAAACAAATAATCTGAATGGTAAAAGTTAATCTTAAATAGCTGATTTATTGCTGGACACAGGGGCATTTAATCTTCCATGATCTCCATTTTAGGAGTGTTGGAAATAAAACATTTAAACGGCTGTTTCCTAAAGCCATATATTAGTGACTATTAAGAGATTGTCTTTTTACATGCCGAGTAAGGAAATTGAATTCAGGATCCATAATGTTTGCAGACATCTGCATAGAGAGATATAAATATAAAAACGGAACTTGAAAATTCAATGCAAACATACGTTCTTTTTTGTAAGACTTTAGCCAAGACTTATGTTTTTCCATGACGTCTCTCTGTAATACATTTGTTTTATTAAACTTATAACTGGAGCCAGTGATTTAATTAATTTCTTTTTAAGTACTAATGCTCCTTTTATTACTATATTTATATGGAAATACAAAAAAAGGAGGATGCAATTTGACAGAGAGCTTTGGAATGAAAAAATAAACTTACTTTATTTACTAAACTACCAAATATAGTAATTGAAAGTAGAATGGAAAGAATGGTAACGTACTTTTAAATGGTTAATTTAGGTCCATTGCAGAGTATATTGTAGCATAACAAAACAGACCCACCTGGAAGTCATGTCCATTGCTGTGTTACTTAAAGGGACACTCTGACAGGGTTATTTACTAGAGTGGGAGTTTAAAGTCAATTTCAAATTGAAAGGGACTCTCCAGTGCCAGGAAAACAACCTGTTTTCTTAGCACTGCAGGTCCCCTCTCCCTCCCACCTCCCACCTCCCATCCCCTTCAGTCACTTACCAGAGTATCCCATGTCGTTGCTTCTTCCTCTGCCGCTGCTCCTCCCCTTCATTACGTCAGCCGCGCATGCGCATTAGACCTCTCCATAGGAAAGCATTGAAAATGCTTTTCAATGCTTTCCTATGGGGATTTTAGCGACGCTGGAGGTCCTCACACAGCGTGAGGACATCCAGCGACGCTATAGCACAGGTTTTCTGTGCTATGGACCAGGAAGTGCCCTCTAGTGGCTGTCTAGTAGACAGCCACTAGGGGAGGACTTAACCCTGAAGGTAATTATTGCAGTTTATGAAAACTGCAATAATTACAGTTGCAGGGTTAAGGGTAGTGGGAGTTGGCACCCAGACCACTCCAATGGGCAGAAGTGGTCTGAGTGCCTGGAGTGTCCCTTTAAGGACAGAGCAGTCAAACTAGAGGCATAGATGACTAAGAGAATTTTTCCAGTACCTCCCTGGAAATATAAGGAGGGGAGGACATGACTGCTGGCAGGGATAAGGGGATACATTGTGGCACCCTGGGCACATCAAGAAGGGGAGAAAGGGGAGGGTACTCACCAGTTCCCAGGCAGAGGTATAGTGGTGGCCAGCGGAATTGGAAGGAAGTGCCCAAGTGGCTTGGGGAGTCACAGCCTGCTGAGAGCTGATGGCAGGGGCAGGCTGCTCTGGACTCGTGGGTCATTATGATAGAGCTGTCTATTGGTAATCCCCCAACAGCTGACAGGTTGTGGACGTTGGCAATAATTTATTAATAAAGCTGTGGCCGTTGCCCTTACCCATACAAAAGGTTGTTGTGTATTTATTTGGCAACGGGTGCTTGGGGTTTGGGTCCGGGTCAGCAGTCAAGTTTGACTATCTTGAACTTTCTCAAGTTCTGTCTGAATTCTCACTTCAGTGAATAAGTATTTTGTAATGTAATTTATGTATGTAATTTAGCCACTACAGCTCTCTGTTGTGAGGATGGTGTCTATGGCACCGTCCTTCAGTTTTATATCCAGCTATTTACTAAGAAACCTGTGCCATGGAACCCTCCATTCCCGCATAAATGAACCCTTCCACATTATATGTGTCAATATTGTCCAGCCTGAGAGAACTGGGCTAATACACCCCTGCGACCGGGTACCAGCTACCACGTTTTGCGTCCGCGGCCCGCACGGCAAACCACTGGGCACATATTTCAAGGGGTCCATCGGGTGGCCCATGCGGTCAGGGCCACCCGATGGATATGGATCAGGGGGCCCGGTCAGCGCTGGGCGCTTTAACAGCGCGACTGGGCCCCTTGTGATGACATCACTGCTGGGAGGAAGTGACTCCCAGGTCACTCCTCCCAGCTATCAGAGCCCGCGCGGGAGGGAAGAGGAGGGAGTCAGAGTGGGAACTCTGACTCCCATCAGGCTTGGCCCCCACTGGAGGAGAGGGGGGGAGCCCACGGATCAGTTTCGCACCGGGGCCCCATGGATTGTGTGTACGCCACTGACTCTCAGCCTGTCACTGCATCCACATTAGATGGAATCGACATTGAAAATACACAAGTGTTAATTCCTCATCAAAGTGTCTCAGGAGAGCCACATCTTCAAACCAGTCAAATGGCTTAAAATAACACCTGGAGGTGGCACAGAGACTCCAGGCAAGCCGTAGACATAGAGGCAAAGTGGCTTGGAGTTAATTAGCAAAATTAGGAATTTCGAATGGACTAATGGAAGTAATGTGATTTAGTAATTGTGGAAAAGATATAGAAAACAGTTGGCAGTAATGCTTCGTTAGCAATGCTGCCCTGTGTTGTTGGTCTACAAACCCCATTATTCTCAGCCAGACAGGGGCTTGAGGGCTATGATAGGATGTTCTTACTGCAGGAGAACACCAACAGACCATACCCAGAAGATGTTCTAAAACAGAACCTGGAATTGAATGACACCAGACTGACAGATCACCATTGGGGTCTGCTCACCAAGCACAACATTTTAGTGAATATAAAATGGAACTGAAAATGTTGACTACATTTGCCAAGCTGCCACTATAGTTATATAGCCAAGTTACTTTTTTTTCCCAAATCAGGTACTTGGGACTAACAAGGTTATTTACTAAAGTGAGAATTCAAAGTAAATTTCAAATTTAGGGCCAAAATAGCAGAATTGGATGATTATAGGAAAAAAATCAGGTAGTCTTCCACTTTGGCTATTTTCACCTAAAATTAGAAATTCACTTTTGAATTCACACTTCAGTAAATAACCTTTCACTACATTTTGCTTTTCATTGAATCACTTGCCTCAGCATTTAGACACCAGCCAATGCATTTTTCCCATTTATTGTTTTTATTTGTAATTTTTTATTTTATTGAGCAGTATATATGTACAGACATAGAAACATAAAATATTGCAACAATATTTCAACAAGTCTAAAATGCAGAGAAAAAAGTAATGTTTAGGGGAGAAGCCAAGGTTTGGGGTATAGAAGACTGAATAATGAATGAGTAAAGTCACAAACATCTATGAATTTATGTTGGAGAGTACACATAGAAGAACATGGGTTTTTATATATTTTTGAGTATGTTGTGCTGGACTTCCATACAAGATTGCAGGATTGCTAAATGTGAAATAATGATTTCTATTATTATTGTTATTATTTTCTCACCTGCTGTATTGGAATTCACATAAAGAATTTCATAAGTTGGTTCATGACATGTGCATAGTTGCTTCTGCGGCATATGCTTAAACCCAACACCAATCCCCATAAAAACACTGACACAATATTTTTGGTAATAAAAATTATCACAGCTTTTATTGATAATAAGTTTTAACAAGTACAAATTAAGGTCATTGTCAACACCATGCCAACATTGACATGTAAATCCAGCATCCTGCCTTTATACAATTAAACCCCGCGACAATGACCCACTCTTACATAAACAATAAATCCCAACAACATTATAACCCCATATAATTAACGTTGAACACAACCATTGCCACCAAGGGCATCCATTTTCACAGTTCCACAATTGCAGGAGTATACCGAGATACCCCTACACACACAGGTACCGAGCTATCAACGAACCCGAACCTACCAAACCAGTCCAAAGGCCTAAATATTTTTCCTGAACTAAACATATAACCGCATATCAATCCAACAGTAAAAAATCTAATCCAACTTGAGAGAGGTGAACTCCATCATGCCTGGAATATCCTGGAAGCATCCAAATCCATATGCCTAATCACCCCGAACCGCCTGACATACGCAGCCATCATCTGGTTAACTTTAATCCTAATCTTAGCCACCGGAGAAGGATTCCGCTTGTGGCGCCAGTGACAACGAGGAACCATTTCCGACCAAATGACCACAACCCCGGCACTAACACTCTCAATCTGTCCACGTCCCTCTTCATACCTAGAATCAAATCCCTCTGGGGCACCAGCCCCACATCATTTCCCCCCATGAGAAGCACTACTATATCTGGCACCTGCCCCAAACTAATCTTACCAAAATTTTTCAAACAAATTGCACTCCAACCCCAACCCTGATAATCAAAGAGTCGAACCAGAGAGTGAGGAAAGCCCAGCTGTAAACAGTGATGGAGTACTGCAGCTCTCTGATGCGCCCAGTAAATGTTGGAATGTCCGACCAACTAGGCACTCCAACCTAGAAAAGAAAGACATAGAAAAACCCCACAGGAACAGGTAACACCACAGCCACCACCCACAACCCAATCTAAATCAATTTATCTGAACCTCACAGATTCCCACCTACCAATTATTTTAACCAACTCATCCCCAAGACCCAATCCAGCAGCCTCTGTCGCAGCGCCAATCTTAAAGGAATGAGTCCCAAATTGAACGGGATCCAAGCCTAAATGTGCCAAGGCCAACCTGAAGACCAAGAGGAACGGATATTTCGATAGGACGGAACCATCAGCATACAGGAAAAAGAAACCCCCAGTCTCCGCACGAACCCATAGAAATGCCTCTGCACAAAAAAAACAGTACTCGACATCTAAAGATAGTAGACCTCCACCCCCAAAACGACTGGCACTGACCAACTCGCTAACCTGAAACGCCCCAAAAAAGGCCCAACTAAAAACCACAGAGAACAATAAGACTTAATACCGGGAGAAGCACACTTCGGTTAACACCTGACCCACCAGTCGAATGTCGAGTGACACTGGCCTTCTAGAGTCAACCGACACCTTCCCCTTCCTAAAGCCTTTGAGAGCTTGACAGACAATAAAATGCTTCTTAACATCCTCTTACCCATTAAGCTTAAATAAAAAGCCTAAAGCTGACAGTTTGTGCCCAACCACCGCAGGAGATGCATCCAAAGCAAACAAACGGCATAGAAACCATAATAACATGTCCAAATGTGCATCCGCCTAAAGCTGATCTCCCAGCATAGTTCAACGTTTCATCCCATTCTTGACACACCTTACACTGCCCAAGTAGAAGGCGCCAAAGACTCCCTTATCAGTCCGCTGTCAGGATTACTAAGTGATCCAGCACGCAGAATAATATCACACCTAGGACTAAGGATAATGTATAACCGGACCTTAGAATGGCCAGACTTAACATATCCAAGAATAGTCAGGATACTTGCCGAGGTCAGGGATAAAGAACGAGACACAACGATGAGGGAAAGCCAAAAGTCAAGGATACCAGAAATCAGGGAAGTCCAACTAAACTATAATGATCAGGAACACTCTCTTGGATAACCAGCTAAGGGAAACCACAAGAGGGCAATGAGTAAAAGGAGAAATGCGTTTAAATAACCCTCTTGCAGATTCGATTGGCCGTAACCGGCTTTTGACCCCAAGACGTGCAGGTGCGTCTTTTGCGTGACATCACACTCACGTCAATGCTGTCAAAACCGTGAGCGGACGTGGGGCTACAATACCCATTTTTAAATTATACAGACGATGATCCACTACCATGTCATGGAATGGGATAACAAAACCACTATTAAAACCATCCTTCAGTAAAGCTGCATCGACCTGGTTATCATAGCTGTTTAGCCACGGTAACATCGAGACCCTCATCAGCGTTAAACCCAGCAGCAGCGGATGAGACCGCACCTTCCGAGGAATCCCCTGCGGCCCCCGTACATGTGGTATGCCTCCCAAATACCGTTGAGGTAGCAAACTAACTGAGAGCAACGATCCGGTAACTTCTCGCCCATTACGCTAGCTAGAATACAGATTTCCAAATACCAATTTCCAAACGTCTTAGGAATCTTACGGTAACAACTCTTCTTTTCCTCCTCCTTTAAGATCCTCCTTTTTTTTGTTATCCTTTTTAGCCCCCTCTTTAAGATCAAAATACTCTAGAGGGAGAAGGGAATAGATCTCCACAAACTCCACCTTCCAAATACGTTCCTTCACTTTGGGCTTAAGATGACAGCCCAGAGGTCCCGCAAAGGAAAGTGCATGTTCTGACGTGCTGCATCCGGAACACACCCGAGAAAAATCCGCCTGCTCACTCCCTAAATCAACTGCTTCCAAAACGGCCAATGTTGTCACTGTCTCCCCCTCTATGCTCCCTCCTACAACAGGAACCCCAACTGTGCTGGACCCTAAACCTTATCCCCTTGGCACCCAGACCTTACGAAAATTCACATCCTTTCACCTACCCGCACTCCAAGAATCTAAGACCTTTTTTTAACGTGTCTAACAGATCCCTCGAATGATGCACAGAAAGTCACTCACCCTCTGAACCCCTTGCCATTGAAGGCCCTGGGGGCATCAAGCAAGATCCGCAGTCCTGACCCAAGCGCTCCAGTGCTTCGAGCCGTACTTCCCCATCAGCAGGTCTCACCCTATCCGAGGGCAACTGTTTAGACTACTTCCAAGTGTATGGTCTCACCCGATCCGTGGGCGACCATCTTGGCGAATTCAGTCTCACCCGATCCGTGGACGACAGTGTTGGCGACCGTACAGCGCGTGATCTCACCCGATCCATGGGCGACCGTCTTGGCGACCTGTAAGGAGAAGACATCCTGGGTAGTCTGGCTGTAGTATCCCTGACTTGCCTTACTCCCGAGTTGGAAGCGTGACTTAATCCCCCACTGGCATCCTGACCCATAGGGCCGGGGGCGTGCAAAGAAACCCCTGCACCACCCCTAGATCTAGACCCACTATGCCTCTGGTCCTCAATCCTAACAGGGGAATTCGAAATCCTCCCCCGTACATATCCTGAAAGGGACCCCCTGCCGTCACTGTCCATCACCTTACGATGACTGCTCCTAGACCAATACCTATCAGCGTCCCTATGGAACCTGACATCACAATCCTGAGTGCAGCGTGGGATGCCCACCCGTGAGGAAAACCCCCTGAGCTGTCCCTCTGCGTCATCCCTATATGAGTACTCCCCCTGGTGCTAGCCTCCCGACTCACCCCATGTCGCCCTTACGTTATCCTGGGAGGTCACACACTTCGCTCCCGTAACTTGTAAGGGGAAATTATGGAGCGCCGTCCATCAGTGGAAAGAGGGGACCCAGCTGCCGTTTGTCTGGCTGTATGCCTACCGTCTGCTACCCTCATGCTGCCACCAAACCTGTACCGGGGATACCCTTGGGCTAGCAACAGTGGGGGAAACAGTGTTGGGAGCCGACTCACCCGGCTGATGAACAGCTGATGTCTCCGCTCTTCCACTCCAAGCATATCAGATCCTGCTGCAAAGTCTGCCGTTCGTCCTATATCATTCCTGCTGTTCACTGTGTGAATAGTTCTCTAGCCTTTCTGCCGGATGCCCAGCCGCATCTGAAACAAGAAATTCACCCCCCGAACGCCCATCTGCATGCGAAAGGCTGCATTCACAAATCGAACGTTCGGTAGTTTGTTTTTGTACCTGTAGGTTCACGGCCGAATGTTTGGTAGTTTCCATACCTCATAGTTCGCAGCCCAAACATGTGGTCACAAGGGAATCCCCTTGTTCCTGTTCCTCCTGTTGCCATGAGGCGAACGTGCGGCCGCACGCCAACGCCTCCCACGAACTCCTTCACTCCCAGTTTTGCCGCCGACATCCTCATTGACACTGCCAGGGTCTCCAGACGGGCTCCACTGTCGCCTCGTACCCAGAACTGTGCTGGGGCTCAATCTCTGAGGGGGCCTGGTTCTCCGCGCTGAGGACGTGGCAGATCCTGATGGCAAAGCATCACCTAAACAGCCCAGCAGCCACTTGACGCCTCTCTCCTGCAAGCCATCCTGAGCTGAGAAAATCTGCAAAGGAGACAAAAGGAAAAACACTACACAAAAGCCTGTCACAACAACAGGTAAGTGCAGCTTAATTAAAATGCCCCATTAACCTAAAATGTCCCCTTTATATATGACCTGTATACTCCACCCACAATGCTATTTTTTTTAACCGATCCCACACACCTACGTCACTATATGCTGGTCTCCTAGCAATGTCAAGGCCCACTCCCCTTAGCTACGATGGTACATGGGCTACATAATTATCATTGGATGTTCATAAGAGATATGCTTTCAAGGTGACTAACTATGCACTTTAGGTAAGGTGAGTGAAGTCACGTTGAATGATAAATTTATACTGACAATGTGGATGAGACTGCAATTAAATGTACAACTTTTTTTTTCCAAAAGGCCACTGTCATCAAATTTTCCCTTCTTATTTTTTAAAAGCTTATTGCATTTAATGAAACTTGATGGCGTTTTTTTAAAATGATGTATATTGATTTGAAAAAGCAGAATCACTTTTTATCTGAGCCATATAAAAATCCTCTACTGTTATCTGGCCAACTGCTGCTCAACCTAACTTGGCTCCTGCTGTGATTGTGCGGTTTGAAACTGCAGCAGCAGGCAAGTTGGGTTGAGCAGCAGTTGGTCAGATGACAGTAGAGTTTGGTCCAGCAAGGCTGCTCAGGAAGCCAGATACCAAAAATCAATATATATCATTTAAAAAAACCAAAACATAATTAAAGCAGATCTGTCGCTATCATGGGTTGTTACACAATTTGCAAAGACCCCCAGCAGCCTTGAGAGAGAGCTTGGCCAGCACACATGCAACCCATATGTATTGCACGCTGGTGAGCCCCATACACTAAATACAGACAGGAAGAGCAGCTAGTTATGAACGTCATATGCTCCTCAGCTATGGGATACGATTCTGCAGCACACATGGAAAAACCAAGGACATGTTTTCTTTCTCTTTATGGCAAATCTGGACCTTGGGGCAGTTCCAGGCTGTCTTTTCTTCCTCTTCCATTAGCTCCACAGAGCACGATCACAAGGGTCTGCTCTATTAAAGATCAGTGTACTGCATGAGGAGCAGTAAAATATAAATAAATCTATATTGATCTATGATTGATTCAATATATCTTTTTTTCTTAATTGATCTGTAAATGAAATGGCAGGAAAATGCTCCTATCAGTGTACTGCAAAATATATACACAATATTATATCATGTATATATTTTGTAGCATAGAGGCCATTTTTCTTTTGTTCTTCGGAAGAATCTCCAGTTGACCAATCTGAACCTGCATCCAAATGAATGTTAGGTGAGCGGAAGACAAACACATGCTTAAAGGGACACTGTAGGCACCCAGACCACTTCAGCTCATTGAAGTAGTCTGGGTGCTGTGTCCCAATTGTTTACATGGCAGCTCTACGTCTGCCCTCCGTGGCTGTCTAACAGACAGCCACTAGAGGGCTTCCAAAATCCAAACCGACCAAAGGTCGGTTATCTGACGCTAGACATCCTCACGGACCTGCAGCGTCAGTTTTTCCCATAGGAAAGCTTTGAATAATGCTTTCCTGTGGGGAGGTCTAATGTGCGCGTGCAGCCGTAGACTGACCTGCCGCTGAGGGATATCGGCGCTGGATTCAGGAAAATGGTTAACCCCTTCAACCCCACAGGAGGGGGGCCCCGAGGAAGGGGGGACCTAATAACCCTATAGTGCCAGGAAAACAGGTTTGGCTGCAGACAAGGGATCTGCAGTTTTTGCAAGCAGGTTTTTCGATATACCCTGAAAGAAAAGAAATAAATGCATGCATGTTTTTATTGAAGGTATATGTAAACTGTTAAAAATAAAAGGAGTGGTTTTTAAAAGATCACTAACACAAACAGACCACTTTATCTCAATGAAGTTGAGTTGTCTTTTTGTTTAAAACCTACAATGTAAATAATTGCTGTTTAATAGATATGACAATGCTTCCAGTGCAGGGTTAAATATGGCTTGACAGCCACTAGAGGCGCTTCTGTCCTGAGAACCAATCAATCTCCGTTTTACCAGCTAGCCTTCCTTGTGGCGGGATGCAGAACGTTTGACTACAGGGACTGGACCTCAGTGGTGAAAAAAAAAAAAAGGCAATACCCTTCCCAATTTTTATTTAGGTTTAGGAGCAGTCCTGAATCTAAATAAAGAGGAGAACATTCTAGCATTCAGAATGCAAATCCTTATACTATTGTGTTCCTTTAATATTCTGCCAGCTTCTCCATAGTTAAAGGAATACCATAGTCCCTATTCCCTTCCCCCGGCAACTAAAAAGATTGCTATTTTGTAGAGCAATTATTGTGTTGCAGGGTTTAATGCCTCTAGTGCAAGCATGTCAAACTCGCGGCCCACAGGACGCATGCGGCCCACAATGAATATCTTTGCGAGCAAGCGAGCTTGACATGTTAAGGCAGAGTAGTGCCAGCTGGGAGGAGAGGTCGCTGGCGGTAGGGAGGGAGCTCAGTCTTCCTGTTCCTCACTGATCGCGCGCCCCCTCTGTAGTGATGCCGTTTGCTTAATTATGATGTCATTCCGGCACCATGCATCACTAAACTGTGTGCGAGAGGTAGCAGTGAGGAGCAGGAAGGGAACCCCCAAGGAGAGGCCCCACACCAGCTCCCAAAGTTAAGAAGTGTTGTGATGGCCGCGGCTGGACAGTGGGGGGCCTGGAGGTGCACAGAGGCACACAACACCACATCACATTCAGACGTAACGTCGACGTGCTCCACCTTCACAGGGTTTCAGGGAGTAACTTTGACACAGGGTATGGACAGCGCCATTGGGGTTAAAGCAGAGTCTGGACTCTGGAGTCACATACTGGCAGTGGCAATGTGAGTGGAGTCTGCTTGTTGGCTAATATTATTATTTAATTTATTTTTTAACAGGGGCTGGGGTTTTTATTAGAGGGGGGGCTGGGATTTAGTATAGAGGGGCTATTTTTTTTCAAAATACATTTCTATGAAAATGTAAGGTTTTGGTTTTTTTTGGTGGCCCACATAAACTTAAACCTTGTTTATTTGGCCTATGCTAGCCTTTGAGTTTGACGTGCTTGGTGAAGTGCCTTCCACTCAGAGCCACTGGAGTTGATTCCGTTTAAATAATTTTCTATTTTCCTGCACTGGACTTTCAAGCATTGGATTGGCTGAGATAATCAAATTTGGTGATCTTAGACCAGCTCGGTACAAGCAGGGTTGGTAGGGAGAAATTTGAAGTAAAAGTCCTTTTTTTTTAATTTAATTTTTAAATCCTTGCAGGTGAGGGCCGGTCACCTAAACAGCCAGTTGAGCAGTACAGCATAAGGAATACACATTAGTATTCTAACTCTATAGTATTCCTTTATATTCTGCACTGCATCCCATTCACCCTGTAATGAATAGCAATAGCCTCCTTTCCCCAGAAGCAGCTGATATACAGCAGCACTGCAAACACCCATACCAAGATCCCCCCACCCCTCCTCTCATCATTAAAAGGGAAGAAAACTGCAGTTATTGCCTGATTTTATAGAAAACCAAGTTAGATTATTATATTGGTTCTAATAAATTTAGCACAACTCCAAGCTTTCACGAGCTGCTCTTTCTCTTTTCAAACGTTCTATTTTAAAGTGTTACATAAATACACACAACCGATCAGTGAACGAAATCAAGAAGCAAATCACAGCACAGCTCGTGTCACCACGAGAAATACCTGGTCTTCTACATTAAAAAAATCTGGATTATACCTGCACACCAGAATTCCCCCGTCCAATAACAAATGAACGTACGAGAATTACCGCCTCCCTTCAGCTTCTAGAATCATTTCATTCTATTTTTGAACTTAATTTTCAGTCTCCGTAGAGACTGTCAAAAATTGCCGGTGCCGGCTATATTTCAAGCCGTCACGGCGGGGTATTGGGAAAAGTTTTCAATTAGCAATAATCGCGCCTCGGATAAACCTCATTGGCTACGATACTGCCACTGCGCAAAGCTACCTAACATAGGGCGAACGGAGAACCCAACCAACGCGCCCCCCGGGAAAGCTTAAAGCGATCTACTACTATAAATTACCAATCACTCGGATACTTCAGCTATTTATCTGGATATTTCATTAAAGCGGTTATACTCGCGTTTTTGCATTATTTTAGTTTATATAACACCCAGCGAGCGGACTAACCAGAGCAATGTATGATGGGTATATTATGCAGATGTAGGCGATGACGTTGCGATGCGGTGGGCGGGGCTAGTTGTCCCGAGTGATTTCTGGCTGCGGCTGTTTGTACTTCCACGTTCTGGTAAGCGTTCTAATGCTGGAACACCCCGAGATCTCTCACTGTAACCATAACAACCTCCACCGTGATACACTGTAACACAGCCCCCCCAACCCCCTGAGTCCTGATACCACTGCACTCATCCACTCCTGTCACACAGGACTACGCTTCCTATCATTCTCAGCCAGACTAATAACTCACCGAGCATCAAACACAGCATAGCTGTTAATCTGCCATACGTCCATTAACGGCCACAAATTCCCCCTTTTTACCCGTCAGAGCCAGAGCGCCCTCTGTAGTATGCAAGGTGTAATTACACCCAGTCTGCTGTGCACATTCTTCACCCCTTGGAAAGATGATGTACAGCTATAGGTTCTCCTGTTTCATTCACACACCTTCCTTTCTGTCTGTGGATTTCCTTCTCTGTTAAGTCATCGAACATTATCTGACATTCACACTCTTTCTGCCAATGTGCTGCTTTGCCACCTTTTCAAAAAACAAACAACTACAGCTTATTGAATTTGTTCTGGTGAATAGAATCATTACCCTCAGGATTTCTATGAAGAGATCTAATTATTAGGTAATTATTAATTATTATTATAATAATATTATTATTAATTATTATTAATGCCTAATTATTAGGCATTAGGTCTCCCCCGACGGCGGATGTTGGCAGAGCCTGACCCCTTCAGCCCCACAGGAGGGGGTGAAACCTGTAGTGCCAAGAAAATGGCTTTGTTTTCCTGTAACTAATTTTTAATTTTTTTAATTAATAAAATATCGGTCACAGTAAGTCACACAAGAAACATGGATGGAGTAATTTTGGAATCATATTACCCAGAGAACTTGCCTTGCAAAAACTTAAGTTACATCTGATTGTAAAAGAAGCCATTTTTTTTTCATGCAGGCTGTGTCAGTCACAGTCAGGGGAGGTGTGGCTAGGGCTGCCTAAACAGTAACAAAAGTGATTTCACTCCTAAATAGCAGAGAATTGAGCAGTGAAACTAAAGTGGCATGATCTATACACCAAAACGGCTTCATTAAGCTAAAGTTGTTTTGGTGACTGTAATGTCCCTTTAACTATTTCATTACAGTCTGACCAGGGTCTGCCACATTTAGCAAGCCATAACATAGCTGTCCAGTTGTACTATTTAACCCTTATTCTCTGTAAGTGGGCAGAGGGTAGGCAGAGGACATGGGGTACGTCATTCACCATCACAGATAATACTCCATCCTGTAATCCATGGGGTCAGGGTATTAGCTACTGGACTATTAGCTATTTAAAGTGTACCTGCTGGGCCGTCATGCGAGGTGGGGGAGGACCAATTATAGGACCCCACCAACTCCATCATCATTAACTTCATCCCACTGCTTAAATGATGGGATATTAACAGTTGAGTATTTGAGTAGGTGACCTGGTTCAGCAGTTAGCATTCCACTGAGAGCTACACCGGCAATGGAGGAACTACCAGAATTCCATTCAATTCACAAAATACATGTTTGTGCCCATCTTCTATTACCTTGCACAAAAAGCTACCAGTAGTTTACATTTGGTTGTGAACATGACAGACTAGCAGGGTTATTTACTGAGTGAGAATTCAAAGTGAAGTTTACATTTTAGGCTGAACATGTAGCATGGCTGACTTAGTAATGTATCCAATTCCACTATTGTGGCCTTAAATTGGAATTCACTTAGAAATGTCCCTTTAGTAACCCTGTTGAATGTGTGTGCACGGGTGGATTGTGACCATATTTGCACATGCATTCTAATCTACAAATGATAATATCGGAGTCCAGGAGCCCCAGGAGAGAACCTTAGTAATCAGCGAGAGAACGTATTTAAAGGTTGTTTTATTTCGATTTTTTTTTTATATAATGCAATTTTACATTGATTATGTAATGCATTGACAATTAATTATTAATATTATTATTGGCATAATTCCCCAGCGCTTTACAGTTACAGAAAGGAGAGATTAGAGGTTAAAAAAGGCCTTGCTAAAACAAACTTCGAATTGCATATATTGCAAAATAAAAAATGCAATCAAACACACACAGCTTTATCCACTAACATTAGATTTGTTGGGAATGTCACAGTGGATAAATGTCCTTATATTTGAAATTCACTTTGAATCACTGACGATATTGAATTTAGCGAATAGGCCTGACACTGTTTATAAATATCACTTCCAAACCTTCTGCTAAGGCCGATTAACCAGCCTTTCATAATGCATTGTCAAATATTGCCATCTAGGGCTTTACTGTCCATCCATAGCTTGCACAACCAGCACCGTTAGCCAACATCTGTCCCTGTCCCCCCCCCCAGTTAGCACCATTGTGCTTTGTTTGAATAATAATATAATGCTTTGTAGCTTCCAGTGAGCTGTCCTAGCTTTTAACATTGTGTATAGTTACATGCCAGGTACTGCAGCTGCTATGGTCCTGTCAGTTTCCTTACAAGGAGTAGAATTGAGGGAGCCCTAATAAGCATGATCACTGCGGCCAACATCCCCGCACAGAATGAAATCCATTCCTTCTGGATGCAGTGACGATGACATCATTGTTTTCCTGTTTGGAGGATTTGTTATACATTTACAAATCATAAGCTACAATTCTTACTTCTCATCCCTCACGTACTATATAGGTATATTGCAATAAGAAGGAGGATTGCGACCTTACCTGCTATAAAATCCATGTTAAATGTAAGAAAAATGGTACACACGCTTGATATATAAATATATATGTTGTATCTGACAGATGAGTTTAAAGAACAGGTGGCAGGCATGCTTCTCTATTACAATGATCTACTTTGCTTCTAGTTTAGTTTTCTTCTTCTTGTTTTATGGCTGACACCTGCTAAGCACAAGGTTCCGATATTGCTAGGACATCTTTTAAGTCCTCTTGTAGCCATTGTAATATAATCCCAGCTCAGATATCCTTATCACTGATCCCTTCCTATAACCATGACCATGGAGCTTATTATGGTCCACCTGGGGACATCGGTACTTCCTGTGGGCATTTCACACTACAAATGATTGGATCTGCATTTACCTACAGTTCTTAACCTATGTGTGAACTATACTGCATCCCATGTTTCATATACTAGAGCAGAGATTTTCAAGCCAGTTCTGAATGACCCAGGTTTCTTGGTATCCACTTTGGAAAAGAATTGGGAAATTCTGCATTCACGGTGCACTTCCAGGACTGGTATGAAAAAACACAGCTCTAATTTATAATTGCGTACATATTTTTTAACTTTTGCAGGTGTTTTGCATTTGACATGCCCAGACGCCCTAGGACAGGGGTGCCCAAAAAATTAATTCCCAGATGTTGTAAAACTACAACTTCCGTGATGCATTTCGAACTTTAGAAAGCATCATGGGAGCTGTAGCTCTACAACATCTGGGGATCCACCTTTTGGGAACCCCTGCCATAGGACATATGTATTAACCGTCCTTCGAACTTGTACTGATCTGATATCTCGTGTGCTTCTCTTGCAGATGTTTGTTGACTGATCTCTAGCACAGAGGGCTTGTGGTATGTTGCCTTTCATTAGACAGGGTGTGCAGACTTTCTGGCAGCAGAACATTTTACAGTGCAGGTGTTTCTCCCACCTTGCATTGTCAGAGTATGTCCCTGCCTGTGCTCCTGTCGATCGCCATCAGGTGGAGCTGCTTCAGGACTTTGTATCCTGTTCTCAGAGACTTTTTGTCATGACTGGAGCTGGAATCTCCACTGAGTCAGGAATTCCGGACTATCGCTCTGAAGGTGTGGGACTCTACTCGAGGACAGAAAGAAGGCCCATAGAACATTCAGAATTTGTCCGAAGCGAGGCTGCGCGGAGGCGGTACTGGGCCCGGAACTTTGTTGGATGGCCACAGTTTTCTTCCCATCAGCCAAACGAGGCACATATAGCACTAAGTAATTGGGAGAGAGCTGGGAAGTTACACTGGCTGGTGACACAAAACGTGGATGCCCTCCATACCAAAGCAGGACAGCAGCGCCTCTCTGAGCTACATGGTTGCACTCATCGGTAGATAAACTGAGAAAGCAATATGTGTTTGTTCTCCTGTACACCACCACCTTGGCAGAACCTGTCTTTAGATTTGTTTTGGTTTTTTTTTCACCATAAGCCCTACCCTCTGTCCAACTGCCTTTCTCACCCTTCTGTTTTACACAATGACACCTAAAACAACAAAATCACACTGACTCTGTGAACTTGCCTCCATCAGTTGGAGTATGATGGCATTACTTTTCTATAAATGTCTACCTTCCTGTGACATGATATATTTAATATACATATGAAACGTTTACCCACCCCATTTTATGTTGTTTTGTTTTTTTTGTAACATCTGTTCTCCCTATCCTCCTCATTTTTCCTTTCCTGTCTTCTCTTTAGGGTAACATGTCTTTCCTGCAAGACCGTGGTTAAAAGGTCTGAACTCCAGGAAAGGTTTATGGTTCTCAATCCATCCTGGAATGAAGAGTCACACGGAGTAGCCCCAGATGGGGATGTCTTTCTGACGGACGAGCAGGTGGCAAACTTTAATGTCCCAGCCTGTGAAAGTTGCGGTGGGGTTCTGAAGCCTCAAGTAACATTCTTTGGGGACACCGTGAGCCAGGAGTTGGTATTTTCCCTGTATGACTACTTAAGCCAATCTGACGCCATGTTTATAATTGGCTCCTCGCTGCAGGTGAGTGACAGAGAGGGTATTTATGAATTTAACCTGTATTGTGCAAAAAGAAGTGTTTTGAACAATATTTTTCTATAATTTACTTTAATTTCCATTCCTTTTTATGTTACTATATGTGACGCTACATGGGTGATTTGGCTTGGAACTCAACTGCAGCTTGTAAACCTCCCTAATTACATGAGTGAAGATACGGAGAAACTTTAAAGTATCAATACTGTAGCTTTAAGAAAAAGAGGGAATCGCTGGTAAATTGATTCAAACGAAGTTTTAATAAGTGTTAACTTAAATGAATTGCATTTAGGCAATAATCCAATAAGAAGACGTGCAAGTAATCAACAACACAAAGTTCATTAATAAGTATTTCCTCAGAGATGCATTAAGTAACACTCTTTGGTTAATGAGAATAATCTTCAATAGTAACATTAAGCAAGTAGCTGAGAATAGTTGCAAAGCAAGAACAGTTCATAGCTAATAGGCATCATGGGAGTTGTCCTCCATACAATTAGTAACTTGAAGCACTGAGTGTAATTGCAAAGCAAGAAACAGTTCATAGTGAATGAGCATAGTGAATAAGCATGATGAGAGTTGTCCTCCAAATAATTAGTAGCTTGTAGTAGTGAAGATTTCAGTAAGCAAGACTTGTAGATAATTAGATGAGAGTTATACTTAAGGTTAGTTGTCCTCCAATAATAAAGGGATAAAGTCCACTTGTAAAGTGAGTTTCTGTTCTCCAGCATTCCTCTATAACATGAAGCATACTTGTCTTAGCCCGATGGCTAAGACAACATCAGAGCTTGAAGAGCCGGCGTCTTCCAGGAAGTCGGACCCACATTGCCAGACCCTGTGGAGAGTTAAGTCTGGCGGAAGTAGTTCCCAGTAGCTGAGCCTGTGGAGCCCGCGGTCTCGCGGAGGCAGCTCACACATTAGCTCACACACAATCACCAAGCACCCTCTCTCTGGCGCGGTCTCCCTAAATACCGTCAGAGCCGCGTCAGAGGGGGGCGGGGTCCAGCTCCGCACAGCGGAGTGCCGAACCCGGAAGTGTTATCGCATGACACTATAGTACTTAACAGTCTATGACCAATGGTTTAGTAAGTTTACCCTGATTAAGGTCTGTCATCAAACCTAAAAACGTGCGTCAGGATGTTTTTCTTTGTTAATTTTACATATGGGTAACACTTAGCACTGTTTGTTTTTTTGTTTTCTTTCTGCTCCACTATGGGAACTACCTCTCTGGCATTGTAGGCACAAAGCTCCATATTGTGTGGTGTGCGGAGGTAGTTGTAGGGATTTCTGTGTACATTTAGCCATAGGTGGGTTGATTGCTTACTTAGGCGCACCGTTTAGTGAAATAGGGCCTTTTTAATACAGCATTGCAAGGTCTGCCCTCCAGTTTGACTATAGCTCCATTCTCTCCCTTTTGTTACACTCTTTATCCATTTTGCAGGAATTGAACCCTGCTCCAGCTAACCTTAACCCCTTAAGGACACATGACATGTGTGACATGTCATTATTCCCTTTTATTCCAGAAATTTGGTCCGTAAGGGGTTAAAGGAACACTATAGTCACCAAAACAACTTTAGCTTAATGGTGCAGTGTTTGTGTGTAGATCATGCTCCTGCAGTCTCACAGTTCAATTTGCTGCCATTTAGAAGTTAAAGTGCACTGTCTCAATGAACTTACCTTTCTCATATTATTTCCTCTTCTCTTCCTCTCTCAGAATCTGTCCTTCTTTTCTTCCTTTCTGATCTAGTTTTCTTTAAAACACACGACAAAGAAGGGTCTACTTTGTTTCATGTATTTTTCCTAAGCTTGACTTTCTTTGACCAAAGAGGAGTTTAAGTCCGCTCCATTTCCTGTGTCAGAGAAAGTACTCACAGGACAGAGTAGATATCCTCTGTGTGTCCAGTGGGGACCGTGATATCCCCCACTGGTCCAAAGAGGGGGGGTGGGGTAGGGGTTGGCACACTTTAGAATTGCACAGAGAGTCTGGAAGCGAGAAGGTTGGCTGCCTCGCCTCAACTTCGTCCCCAGTGTCTTGGGTTCCCAGTGGGTTAGAAACACGATTCAAGTATTGGTGTGATCTCCCGCGAGCCCCTGACTGTAATAGACCTCTTCAAAGAATATAGCCGCTTATTAACCGGAGTTACCACCCCAGTGATTCATAGGAGCCAGGCTCCATCCCCGATCCTTTCATTCATGTATTCACACACTGTACATAATATGCATATACCTGCCAGACTTGAACATGTTTTGAGGATCAACCCCCAGTGTGTGTAGAATATTATATGGTTTGTTGCCTACTCTGCCAGTATGGGTATATCTCTCAGTCTGTGAATACAAAGTGTGTGACATTTTCTCTAAAATATGTTTTGTTTTTGTTTGTTTGTGCAGGTTTACTCTGGATACAGATTTGCTCTGAAGGCGAAAGAGAAACACATTCCTATTGCAATACTTAATATTGGACCCACTAGAGCAGATCATTTGGCATCTGTTAAAGTGAGTTCCCGCTGTGGGGATGTCCTGCCACATATATTGACCCAAGAGTGAAACCTGTGTGCAGTGTGTCACTGAGATATAGAGAATAGTCAAGATGTCACGTGGTCATTCAGTAAACTGAGTGCCTGCAGGGTCAATAAACCCTCCACATTGAATGAAGTCCAAATACGTACCCATTTGGGGCTGTGCGAAGACTGATAGATCTTGTGCCGTACGGTATAAACCAGACACGTTCATTTGTTCTCAGTAAGGTTTGTGATATTTATCCAGAATGATGGGAAAAGCTGATTGGTGGTTTTCAGTGGGTCTTGTACTATTTGAGTATCCCACTGAGAAGGCTTGTAACCATTTATCCTGAGTTCTCAGTCTGTATCCTGTGAGGCACTTCTGACAGCGCTAAGGAAAACAGCAGCTGTTTAATCTCACGTGTTCAAGATTTTGGTAGGAGAGATTTGTTTTTAAACATACTTACAAAATAAATGACTGGCATCGGGGATACATGCCTGGAACCTGCTACTGTTACTGTGGTTACTAAAAGTGATTTTTTTTTTTTTTTACAAAACCTGCTTGGAAGGCAAGTGTAGAATAATACCTGACTCTGTGTTTGTGTGTGTGTGTGTTCATATACAGAATTTGCTGGCGCTTTATAAATAATAAAATAACAATAATATAACTAAAGGCACATACAGCTTTTGTGCCTGAATTTCCTTATGTAAGTCTGGCTATGTCACACCAGCTGAGAAAAATAATAATAATACAATTTGTTGTGTGAGGTGTAGCAGTTCTGTTATGTATCAACAGCCAAATTACCTCATACATTGTTTATTTGGGTCAAATTCAAAGATTTGTCTCACAAAAAAAAACACAATAAATTGACCTGCTGCTATTATAAGCCATTTATGGGCATGTCGAAATGGTACTCAAAAACGTGGCTACTATCCCCCTACACCACATGCAGGAACTGTGAGAGTACCTGTAACCTTTGTAAAAGCCTCACTCTCTTTCCTTCTCACTTAATGTGCAGAGGAGGTCACAAACAAAATTTACATGTTACATACTTTCACGTTTGTATTGCGAATTGGAGTACTTGAGCATCAACTTACAATGTTATGTATGTAATGAAATGAAAATATTTTATTTTACTGGTCATATAGTTTTAAGGGAAACACCCACCCCAAACCCACATAAATATAGGATTAAATGGGACCTTATTTTCCATTGCTCCCTTGTTTCAGGTACTATCGTTGTGGGACAGTTATTGTGCCAGTGTCACTTAGAAATCACCTGGCTTTGTATGTGTGAGGATGGCATTGTGAGTACCTGTGGGGCTGATTGACTCCATAATTCTAATTTGCAAAGTGAGGAATTGCAGCAAATATTCATGATGCTGAAGCACATGCCAGGTTACCCACAGTGCCAGGTTACCTACTCTCTCCGCTTACGTGGAAATTTAGATAGCAATCTATTGGTTAATGAAGGATCGTCATTTCAGTGAGTTGATTGGAGGCAACACATGGCTCCTTCCTTGTTATAAAGGTTTGCATCGATTGCCTGAAACAATCAAACCCCTATTTCAGAGCATGGAATGGAGGATGGAGTGGGTTTTCCTAACAGTCTAATATTATTTATCCCACAGCTAGCTGCATGTAGAAATAGGGTGAGGAACCAGCTTTTTATCATGTTATTTGTCTATGCCCACTATGTGTTGGATGTGGGAAATGGTGTTATTGGGGAACCCAGGAGAACCTTTTCAGTTTAAAAAAATATATATATTATTAAATTATTAATTTAAGTCTGTGCTGTTTGGCCCTAATTAGTTTTTTTCACCAGAGGCCTAACTATGTAGCTTGAGAGCACGTAATGTATATCCTTTGCAGTATGGGGCTATTTGAGCAACATGAACATAGGCCTGTAATAACAAACTGCTTTTCCCCTTAGTTTTCATAATCATACAAACTTGCTCCTGCGCAAAAATGGTGTTGTATTAAATGAGGGGCAGGAGAGCGGTTGGTGCCCGGCTGTGGCCCATGTATATGCTTTGGTTTTTCTATAAGGCTATTTATGTTTTCCTTCCCCCCTGGGTTCTTACCACGCTGCTCATATTACCAACAGGACCACTTCATAATGCCGAAACTCAGCATATCTCTTATCTGGAACAATAGCTGACTCCCTAAAACTCTTATCCCTGAATGTCAAAGGCCTCAATAGCCTCCACAAACGCAGGCTAACGGCTCAAGAAATAACCAAAACAAAGGCAGCAATTGTATGCTTGCAGGAGATGCACTTCTGTGTCTGCAACCCACCTAGGTTTAATGTCAAACATGATATAGATCCAAACATTGATCTTTGTTATATTCAGAGGAAGTATACTTGGAGAAGCGTGAATTAGACACCAGGCGCGTGTTGGTTATCAAAATAAGCCTCTGACCTTTATTTTGTCTGTTGTGTTTTTATACATTAAAAATGAAGTACTTACATGCAAATATCATAGGACAGTAGTAGCAAGGGAGTGAAAGATACAGATAAGACATAGGGATGAACGTCATGTACATATAACAAATAAGTACTGAGAAAGAGAAAGAACAGACTGATTGAGAGGAGACAGCTCAGGAGGGGGGTTATCTGCTCCTGGAACTAGACATATACAGTTGCAAGATAAAGTATGTTAACCCTTTGGAATGATATGGATTTCTGCACAAATTGGTCATAAAATGTGATCTGATCCTCATCTAAGTCACAACAATAGACAATCGCAGTCTGCTTAAACTAATAACACACAAAGAAGGAAATGTTGCCATGTTTTTATTGAACACACCATGTAAACATTCACAGTGCAGGTGGAAAAAGTATGTGAACCCCTAGACTAATGACATCTCCAAGAGCTAATTGGAGTGAGATGTCAGCCAACTGGAGTCCAATAAATGAGATGAGATTGGAGGTGTTGGTTACAGCTGCCCTGCCCTATAAAAACACACACCAGTTCTGGGTTTGCTTTTCACAAGAAGCATTGCCTGATGTGAATGATGCCTCGCACAAAAGAGCTCTCAGAAGACCTACGATTAAGAATTGTTGACTTGCATAAAGCTGGAAAGGGTTATAAAAGTATCTCCAAAACCTTGCTGTTCATCAGTCCACGGTAAGACAAATTGTCTATAAATGGAGAAAGTTCAGCACTGCTGCTACTCTCCCTAGTGTGGTAACTTGTCTTCCTTGCATGGAAATTTATCTTCCTTTCAGGACCTCCTTAAACAGGTCTAGGTAGGAGGGCTAAGAATCTTTACTTCCCTCCCACAATTGCTAAAGGAAGTGATGCATGGACAGGATGTGATGTAAAACACATCATCTCAACTAAGGGTATATAACATAAGGCCAGGCAGGAAATCTTTATGTTGCTTCCTTTTCTTCCTTGGTGGATGTGATGGTTAACTTGCAGCAGTGAGCCATTACTAGATGTGAAGGCCTAACCGTGGGTGAGATCAAGCTTGTGGGGAAGGGATTACTGTATAGATAGATAGATTTAAAAAGGGTTGTTGCTCCGTGGGTCTGGGCTGTGTGTTTGTGATACATTTATAGTATTGTGTTGTTGCCTTTTAATAAATACCTTTTAATGTAGACGAACCTTGTGTAATATATATATATTAATTTGGTGATACACCACAGCTAGGAGTGGCCGTCCTGTAAAGATGACTGCAAGAGCACAGTGCAGACTGCTCAATGAGGTGAAGAAGAATCCTAGAGTGTCAGCTAAAGACTTACAAAAGTCACTGGCAAATGCTAACATCCCTGTTAGCGAATCTACAATACGGAAAACACTAAACAAGAATGGATTTCATGGGAGGATACCACAGAGGAAGCCACTGCTGCCCAAACAAAACATTGCTGCACGTTTACAGTTTGCACAAGAGCACTTGGATGTTCCACAGCAGTACTGGCAAAATGTTCTGTGGACAGATGAAACCAAAGTTGAGTTGTTTGGAAGAAACACACAACACTATGTGTTGCGAAAAAAAGGCACAGCACACCAACATCAAAACCGCATCCCAACTGTGAAGTATGGTGGTGGGGGCCACTGCTGTCCAAACAAAACATTGCTGCACGTTTACAGTTTGCACAAGAGCACTTGGATGTTCCACAGCAGTACTGGCAAAATATTCTGTGGACAGATGAAACCAAAGTTGAGTTGTTTGGAAGAAACACACAATACTATGTGTGGCGAAAAAAAGGCACAGCACACCAACATCAAAACCGCATCCCAACTGTGAAGTGTGGTGGTGGGGGCATCATGGTTTGGGGCTGCTTTGCTGCGTCAGGGCCTGGATGGATTGCTATCATCGAAGGAAAAATGAATTCCCAAGTTTATCAAGACATTTTGCAGGAGAACTTAAGGCCATCTGTCTACCAGCTGAAGTTCAACAGAAGATGGGTGTTGCAACAGGACAATGACCCAAAGCATAGAAGTAATTCAACAACAGAATGGCTTAAACAGAAGAAAATACACTTTCTGAAGTGGCCCAGTCAGAGTCCTGACCTCAACCCGATTGAGATGCTGTGGCATGACCTCAAGAAAGCGATTCACACCAGACATCCCAAAAATATTGCTGAACTGAAACAGAGGAATGGTCAAGAATTACTCCTGACCGTTGTGCACGTCTGATCTGCAACTACAGGAAACGTTTGGTTGAAGTTATTGCTGCCAAAGGAGGTTCAACCAGTTATTAAATCCAAGGGTTCACATACTTTTTCCACCTGCAATGTGAATGTTTACATGGTGTGTTCAATAAAAACATGGCAACATTTCATTCTTTGTGTGTTATTAGTTTAAGCAGACTGTGATTGTCTATTGTTGTGACTTAGATGATGATCAGATCACATTTTATGACCAATTTGTGCAGAAATCCATATCATTCCAAAGGGTTCACATACTTTTTCTTGCAACTGTATGATCTTAAGTGTCGTTTTAAGCATCAAGCATTTCCTGAGTCAAAGTTAGCCAATTTGAATACAGGATATCTAATATGATACTTTTAAGCTTGAACCTTGGAATCAAAGTAAATTCTATCACAGACAGTATGCCCAAGCCTATCATGCCATGTCCCGCACTAAATCGAAGGGCGTCTCTATATACTTCCACAATGACTGGGTATTTTCTCCCTCTAAACAATATATTAGCCATGATGGCAGGCTGTTGATACTAGCGGGATCCCTTAATGGCCTACAGATAACTAGTCTCCCTTAATGATACGCAGAAGTCCTTTTTGAGTATGGCCTGCCGCAAAATAGAACAGTACAAGGTAGGACAGACAATCATATGCGGGGACTTTAATTGCACCCTAGACCCGCTATTGGATATTCAGAGAACCCATAGCAAACTGCCGAAACCTTCTTCGGTATCCCTCAGTCACCACCTCACCACTCTTCTACATGAACACGATTACTATGACGTCTGAAGGAATCTTTATCCTAAGATGAGGGACTATACATTCTATTCACCAGTACATATGACATATACCAGAATAGATCTATGTCTCTTTGATAAAAGAACACTGCCACATGCAACTAGCATTCATATTGGGTCCATTACATGGTCAGACCATGCCCCAAGAAAATCCTCCACCCAGCCAGGGGTAGGGGTTCTTGGCACCTCAAACTTAATATTCAAGTAACCACATACTTTGAAAATCATGTACACTGTCAAACCTTGATTGCCACTCAATGGATAGCCCATAAGGCTGTAATGAGGGGCAATCGTTTACAGATTGGCTCTCGGGCAAAGAAAGCACACTGCACAGAACAAAGTAGACTAGCCCAAGGGATCATTAGAGGCCACAGATAAAACTAATCCTTACAAGCAAACTCACAAATGACTGATGGCAGTTAGGACTGACCTTCACTCCCTACAACTACAGATCACTGAAAAACAGCTGCAATATCTAAAACAATCCCACTACACATTGGGAAACAAAGCAGGCAAACTCTTGGCGAGGAAACTAAAACAAAAGCACCTACAGTCCAAAATACCCTACATAACATCTAAGCAGGGGGACAAACTGTATAACCCCCAGGACATAGTTAATAAACTGGCAGGGTACTATGCCTCTCTATACCAGTTGAGAAACGATCCAGGGACACATCAGCCAACTCTTCCTGGATCGAGTACATCTCCCTCACTTAACCCAGGACCAGTGTTCCCTACTAGACAACCCATTCACCGAAGAAGAAATAGCAGTGGCAATAAAATCTCTCCCCAAACACAACTTGCCTGGACCGGATGGGCTTTCCAACTAGTACTACTTGAAACTTGCATCGCAACTGACACCTCACCTTACCTCACAAACCTTTTCAAAGTCAGAAAACAGTCAGGTAAAATGCCTAAAGAAATGCTGGAAGCATACATTGTGACTTTGCCCAAACCCAACAAACCCCCCCGATGCTTTGCGACAATTTACGCCCCATATCCCTGCTTAACGCAGACACCAAGCTCTATGCCAAATTGATTGCAACACGGCTTAAAACCCTCTTCCCCACACTTTTTCTGAAGAACAGGCGGGGTTTGTACCGGGGAGGCAGGTGGGTGATAACACTAGGCACTTTCTCAATTTTATAGACTGGGCCAACATTTCCTCCCAGAATGGACTACTTCTTGCACTTGACGCCGAAAAGGTGTTTGACCGTCTTTATTGGGAATATGTGGCGCAGACTCTAACTAAAATGGGATTTCCCCTGCATTCCGATCAAGTATTTTAGCTCTTTATCAGCAACCGTCAGCCAGAGTATTCAGTACAAGATGCATATCCACCATACATAATGTCACACGCCAAGGGTGTCCCCTTTCCCCACTCATATTTATCCTATGCCTGGAACTCCTGATACGCCTTATAAATCATTGCACAAGCATACAAGGGCTGCACACTCCAGGAGGCATAAAAACGTTAGCTCTCTTCGCGGACAACATCTTAGTATATGCAACACATCCAGTTACCTCCATACCCAATCTTTTAGATCTCCTAACAGCATTTGGGAGGGTGGCGTACTATAAAAACAACACATCTAAAACCCAAGCTTTGTCTGTCAATCTACCACATCCCTAGGTGTCACAATTGAAATCACAATATGCTTTTGACTGGCGTACGTCATCTCTAGGAATAAAGTTGACTATCCCTCATCGCAATCTGGGGCTCCCATACACCAAGGGGGGTCTGGGCTTGCCAGACATTAAGACCTACTACAGAGCCTCTGTCCTAGTGCAAGGGCTCCAAATTCTTAGGTTGTCCCACCAATCTCAGCACCCACTATGGCTATCCCTAGAAAACACATGTCTAGACCCACAGAACATCCCATATTCCCTGTGGGCAAATACGATTCCCCAGGCACATGAAGCACACCTGCTGCAGTGCTCAAGGTTTCTATTACACTCCTGGCAACTTTGGAATCCACTCATCGCAGACACCACACTACTCTTTAGATCAGTGCCTATATGAATGCTAACAACCTTCTCCCCTGATTTGCCAGTGGTACAATGGAAATCCAGGGGCATCCATCAAATTGGTGACCTGCTGGTGGGCAATGAGATAAGGCAATTCCCTGACCTCCAAGTTGACTTACTGTAAAATATCAATGAGATGGTACCTGGTGCCACAAAGGCTAGCACAAATTATAATAGGCATAACTGAAACATGGTGGGATGAGACACATGACTGGGCAGCTAACTTAAATGGGTACACGTTATTTAGGAAGGATAGGAAAAACAAGAAGGGTGGTGGGGTATGTTTGTATGTCAAACATGATTTAAAGCCAAATGTTAAGCAAATGGAATGCGAGGAGGATAATGTGGAAGCTTTATGGGTAAATATCTGCTTGGGGAAAAGAAGGGAAACCAACTATTGGTTGGGATATGTTATAAACCACCTAATGTTAATATTGACGAGGAACAACAGCTGTTTGAGCAAATTGAGAAAGCTGCAAATCTGGGTAACACTTTAATTATTGGAGATTTTAATTACCCAGATATAAATTGGGACAGAGGGACTAGTGCCTCAGCAAAAGGAATTAGGTTTTTAAACTTGTTAAATGACACCTTCATGTCACAACTTGTACAAGCACCAACTAGAATGGATGCTTGTCTGGACCTGGTTTTAACAAACAACGTTGAGCTTTTGACCAACATTCAAGTAGGTGAGCACTTGGGAAATAGTGATCACAATATAGTGTCCTTTGAAATAAACTCAAAAAAACAAAAGCACATGGGGAATACTAAAACATATAATTTTAAAAAGGCCAATTTCAATAAGTTAAGGGAAGCTTTACAATATATTGACTGGCATAAACTCTTTAGTGAAAAGAACACTGAGGATAAATGGATCATCTTCCAACAAATATTACAAAGGTACATTTCTCAGTATGTACCGTTGGGAAATAAATATAAAAGAAACAAATTAAAACCAATGTGGCTTAGTAGAGAAGTAAAACAAGAGATTACAACTAAAAGAAGGGCATTTAAAGCATTTAAATCGGACAAATCAGATGCATTTTATAAAAGATATAAGGATGCAAATAATGCGTGCAAAAAGGCAATTAGACTTGCTAAACTTCAAAATGAAATAATGATAGCTGAAGAGAGCAAAACCAACCCCAAAGCATTTTTAAGTACATAAATTCTAAAAAAAAAACAAAATGAAAGTGTAGGTACACTAAAAACTGAAACGGGGGTGTTAATTAATGAAGACCAGGAAAAGGCAGGAATTTTAAATAACTATTTCTCCTCCGTATATATTAAGGAAGAACCCATGGCAATAGATGTGCAAATGATTGCTACTAAAAACTTGCAGAATAATTGTAATTGGTTAACTCAAGACAAGGTGCTGCAGCAACTAAAGAAAGTTAATATAAACAAAGCTCCAGGGCCTGACGGTATCCATCCACGTGTACTTAAGGAACTAAGTGCAGAAATAAGTGAACCTCTGTTTTTAATCTTTCAAGATTCTTTTCTTTCAGGAAGTGTTCCGGAGGATTGGAGGAAGGCAGATGTGGTTCCTATATTCAAAAAGGGTTCAAAATCCTTGCCTGGAAATTATAGACCTGTGAGCTTAACTTCTGTGGCTGGTAAAATATTTGAAAGGTTATTAAGGGATAATATTCAAGAATTCCTTGAGAAGAACATGGTTATCAGCAAAAATCAGCATGGTTTTATGAAGCACAGGTCATGTCAAACTAACTTGATTGCGTTCTACGAAGAAGTAAGTAGAAGTATAGATCAGGGTGTTGCCGTGGATGTGATCTATTTGGATTTTGCCAAGGCATTTGATACAGTTCCACACAATAGATTAGTGTTCAAACTCAAGGAAATCGGTCTAGATGAAAATGCTTGTTCTTGGGTAGAACATTGGCTTAAAAACAGAGTACAAAGAGTTGTCATTAATGGTAAATTTTCAAGCTGGACAGAGGTGGCAAGTGGTGTCCCTCAGGGGTCTGTTCTGGGACCCCTTCTATTTAACATGTTTATAAATGATCTTGAAGACCGCATTGAAAGTCATGTTTCAGTGTTTGCAGATGACACCAAACTTTGTAAAACAATACAATGTGAGCAAGATATTACTTTGCTGCAGAGGGACTTAGATAGACTGGGGGACTGGGCACTCAAATGGCAGATGAAATTTAATGTTGAAAAATGCAAAGTTATGCACTTCGGCGTAAAGAATACACAAGCAACGTATACCCTTAATGGAAGCGAATTAGGGATAACAACACATGAAAAGGACTTGGGAATTGTTATAGACAACAAACTATGCAACAATGTGCAATGTCAATCAGCAGTGGCCAAGGCCAGTAAGGTATTGTCATGCATGAAAAAGGGCATTCATTCTCGGGACAAGAATATAATTTTGCCTCTTTATAAATCACTGGTAAGACCCCATATTGAATATGCTGTGCAATTTTGGGCACCAGTTCTAAAGAAGGATATTATGGCACTAGAAAAAGTGCAGAGGCGGGCTACAAAATTAATAAAAGGAATGGAACATATCGGCTATGAAGAAAGGTTAACAAATTTAAACCTATTTAGTTTAGAAAAACGTCGCCTGAGAGGGGATATGATAACATTATACAAATATATTCGTGGCCAATACAAACCATTGTGTGGAAATCTATTCACAAACCGGACTTTACATAGGACACGAGGCCATGAGTTTAGACTGGAAGAAAGAAGATTTCGTCTAAGGCAAAGGAAAGGTTTTTTTACTGTAAGAACAATCAGAATGTGGAATTCTCTGCCTGAGGAAGTGGTTTTATCAGAGTCCATACAGATGTTCAAACGGCTACTAGATGCATACTTGCAAGAACAGAATATTCAAGGATATAATCTTTCAATGTAGGGTAATAACTGCTTGATCCAAGGATAAATCTGACTGCCATTCTGGGGTCAAGAAGGAATTTTTTTCCTAGTTTGTTGCAAAATTGTGCTTCAAACTGGGTTTTTTTGCCTTCTTTTGGATCAACAGCAAAAAACAAATGTGAGGTAGGCTGAACTTGATGGACGCAAGTCTCTTTTCAGCTATATAACTATAACTATAAGGGCTCGTCTGGGCTCTGCTGGAGGTGCAAAGCGGAGGAAGATACCATGCTTCATATGTTCTGGAATTGCCCAATTCTGAAGGCATTCTGGAGGCAAATCCAGACCCTCATCTCACGCACAACATGCCTTCATCTCCCATTAAAACCAGCGCACTATCTACTCCATATAATCCCTGACTTGGCAGTGCATCCACATCGTAAGGTGATCTTAAACGTTCTCACGATAGCAAAAGTCACTCTGACTAGCAACTGGAAGAACACACAAATCCCCTCGGAGGAGGCCATCAGCAACAAACTACACACAATTAGCTCTTACGAGCGGATGGCATGTAGACTAAACGGCTGTACGGGTACATATGACCGTGACTGGAGCAGTTGGCCTTCCAGGCTTGGGTGATTGGGGTACTGAATGAGGCACTAACTGAGTAATCACTGATATGTACATTTGTATTTAGCTACCTACTTATCTGATCAGGCACATTCCTATGTACTTGGAAATAACAGTTGTGGTAACTGTGAAGTCGCAATGTCACCAGGGTCCCTTCCCTTCCCCTCCCTGTCCCTTTCTTTTCTGTATCCCTCCCCTGTTACTTAGTTAAATTAAAATGTACGGGGGGGCGGAGCTAGCGGCGCAACGGAGAGGGCGCCATTTCCAGCAGCTCTAATATCGAAGAGCAGAAAAACGACCAAAAAACGCAAAAATAATTTTCACCCGGAAAAACGAGCGGCGGGAACATACTCCCGACAACATTCCGATTCCACAGATGCCATTTATGCAAAAATCGGGCACAAAACGCCGCGCTAAAGGTACTGGGGCCTACCACACACACGAGCAGACCCTGAACAGGGAATTAACATCGTGGCTCGGGACGAGCTTATACTCTGCCGACGCAGACTTTTACCCTCAGGAAGAAATGGGACGGAGGTCCCAAAAAGCAGCCCAGAACAATGTCTTACCGCACAGGGACATAAGCAGCATGCTGCAGACTCCCAAGCAACAGCGGACTCGAACTGCCACGGCAGCCTCACCTGAACGATCAGAGAATGGTGACTCTACATACAGCACAGACCAGACCGCCACAGTCAACGCAACCATGCAACTCGCCGAAGAGTTAACCCCGGCCACAAAACAGGACATTCAGATCATGCTGACTGGCCTCCAAAGAAATCTCCAACTTATGTGGCAGGCTGACCTAAAAGGACTCGCAACAGAAGTACAAGCGGTGTCGGCCCGCACACAGGCTGCAGAACAAGAGGTAAGAGATCTGCGCCAGGACCTCACCTCCCTAAAAGACACTGTCACTCAGCTGCAAAAGGCACAAGCCAATGTCAACAGACAAATAAATGTACTAGAGGACAGGGGCAAAAGAAAGAACATCAAAATACGAGGTGTACCTGAAGAGGTACCGCTGGAAGAATTGCCCCACTACATAAGGCGCTTGGTGGCCTCTCTCCTTCCAAATAAACATGCAAAACATTTTACATTTGATGGCGTATACCGCATCGCTAAACCTCGACTAGCACCACAAGCAGCCCCTAGAGACGTAATCCTGAGATGCCAATCCCTCACGGATAAAATCGCTCTGATGACGGCAGTCAAAGGGAAATCACCACATGACTTTGAAACTCACCAACTAACATTCTTCCAGGACTTAAGCAGAGAAACCTTAGTGTGGCGAAAGAGCCTGCAGCCAGTTACGTCGACCCTGCAAACAGCAGGCATTGCATACCGATGGGCGACTCCAAGAACACTATGGGTGACCAAAGGTGACAACCACTACAAGATCTCCTCCCTGGGAGAAGCTCCAGCTCTGATGGCTACACTGGGAATACCCAGGGACTCTACGGACATTCCTGCGGAACACCCTGAGACTGTACCTTGAAACCGGTGGCGTTTATACACCCTGATTTGAGTTAACATGTCTTTAGTTTAGATCGCATTCTTGTTGTTATACCTGTTATTTTACAATACATACAGCATAGACCTAACCTTGATGGTCCACTAAGGCCAATACGCCCTAAAAACATGGCGAATGCCCGCACATAGGTTATAGACCTCTCCCCCCCCCCCCCAATGCCCTGGGGTTAAAGGGCATAGAAACCCACGGAGCATCTATCCTAGTTACAAGATCAGCTCCAAGGCATATTGAAAACCCCTTCTCAGCAGACAAACCAAATTAAGACCAGGAGTTATATAAATAACTAAGCTCAATATGACTCGATTACACAACGACGAACCATGGATACCCGGGCCCTATTTTAACGCCAACCTAACACACTTAATAGCCACGCAAGGGACCGGGAACCCATAAGCTAATCTTAAGTGCCAGTGTTAAATTATAACCAACCGCCCCTATCAGCGGCACAGACAAATATATGCGCTATGACCAACCAGCCCAAATATCCCAAAAAGTGCAGAACACACTTTAGCCCAACTCACACGTTAAAGCGGCATACTTGTGTATATATATATATATATATATATACACACACGTTTATATTGCATTATACAATAGAACAAGTTAAATGGTTTGAATATAAATATCTGTGCAATGCGAGTTAAAGCCATCAATACTGTGAAGATGTACAAAAATGATATTATTATGCCTGTATAAGCTGTTGGGGCTATGGAGGCTGTATTGTCGGATACTGCACAATGAAAAATAAAGAATTATATAAAAAAAAAAAAATTAAAATGTACAATGCAACAAGTTAACGATCAATGTGCATCACTCCAGAATATTACGAATAGATACCTCTGTACCATAAGCAAAGAGGGTAAAGTCATATCTTCTGCAATGGCATGCCTACATAGCTGAGATCACTCACATTGTCTGAATCGCCGTGACAACTGTGTTATTCCTGCTCAATTACTGTTATTCCTGTTCAATAACTGTTGTTTATTTACTGACTACTCAATGTGTGACAAATGTGAAAAGTAAGAGATGTGATGTACATACTATTCTGTCCGAATCAATGATTATTTTTGCTGTGCAGGAAAGGATTCAGGTTACCTGCAATGCCACAACGGCAATAGCAGTCAAGACAAGTTACATGGCAAGACAATGCACAATTTTATATAATGAAACGATCAACCAAGGCAAATGTGTCTAAAACTCTGAATATGTGCTTCAGTTAGGCTATTCAAGACACAAATGGAGTTTTCTGAGTAATAATTGCTTTAAAACATGCTATACCAGTAGGGGGAGGTAGAGGCTGCTGGTCAACATGCATGTGTAATGTGCCACAACAGCACGCAAATTTTGTCCGGCAAGATTCACAATTTGGCACTGAAGTTCTACACATTTTTGTTATTAACATTTAAGTACCAGCCATACACATTTAAAGCATATGTTGATTGTCGTTCTGCTAGTGTATTAAGAAAGTAACTTGATGCATGTTAGGTGTAGCTTGTTATGTATAGGTAAATAGCATGTATACAGCCTGATTGTTGTAGGTGAGCCATTCTATGCCTCAATGGCCGGCCGCATTAATGCGATAAGCATTTAAAAATATTATGCACGTTAGATGCAGGCTAATCATAAGCTACCTATTGAATATGGCACATGCCTGCTTAATTTATATGTATAACTGGCGTGGTATACATTTCTAGTGTCCGGTATGTGGGCTTATATCGTAAGAAGTGTTGAACATAACATAGATAAAAAACATGGCTAACGAGCAAAAATAAAGTAAATTGGTCTATCAATGCCTAATGTATTAGCAAGCTGAGATAACAAAAAGCAGGGGAACAGTGCACCAGTTATAGCCTGTACGGTGAGGTTATGCCTTATCACCGCTCTTGAGTTTATATGGGCATAGTCCGCCTTCAGTGCAGTCCATCTAGGTTAACCAATGCCGACTATGGAGGCCTGATAGGTGGGCCAGGTACAATGATAGAGTTGGTGCTGAGGCAATGCTCCGACACCCGTGGGATCTGGAGGGGTTCTCCGTTCATGTCTGCCACTGGTAAGAAGCTGTGCTGGATTGCGGTAAGCAATGCAGCTGGTTGTGGTAGTCCTTGTGTGCAGGGTCTCGTTGCGTTGGTCGGAGGGCTCCAATGCCACCGGGTAGTGAGTGGGTCCGAGGGGCTTGGTGTACTTGTTCCGGTGTATGCGAGAGCAATTGTCGAGGTTTGAGAGGTACATTGCCGTTTCCCGCCGTTCTGGTCTCCGACTTTTTCTCCGTCTGGAGGCTGCTTTGGGTGGGTATCTGCTTAGGTGCCGCCAGGGCAGGTGAAAGTGCAGACCCTTGGTATTGAGTTTAGTCAATAAGTAGGTACATAATCTGTCAAAAAACTCCAGGATGTGCGTCGGTGGTGTAGTGAGTGTGCTGTTTGTCGCCAGTCGCGTCCGTGCCGCCATCTTGCCCCACTGTCTTGCTTGGTTGCAGGTTTGTTTGCTTGTGCGGGCCGTGAGGACCTGGATATCCCCCGCCGGTCTAGAGGGGGGTGGGGGGTAGCAGGGCAGTGTATGGTTGCCGCTTGTGCGCAGGTCCCATGCCGGGGGATCGGCCGCTTCCCCCAGGCCGCAGACTCCGCTCTGAAGTAGGCCACATGGCCGGTACAGGTGATTGCTTTGTGTTACGTTGCAGGATGGGTATCGTTCTGCTCCTCGTGTGGTCATGTTTCGTTTTTTGGACTTCAGATGTAGCTGGCATAGTTTAGGTAATCAGGATGGTCATTTTTGTGCCTGCTGGTGCAAGAGCTCTCAGAAAACCCATCCGGCCATCTTGGCTGTCAGGGTACCGCCCCCCTGTCTGAATCAATAAAAATTATATATGATAAAAAAATTTTAAAAAGCTTCCTATAAACTTTGGGGAGCTACCCGGCCACGAGGAGATATAGCTCACCGGTGAATGACCCCGACCGCATGGAACTCTTTTCAGCCAAACTTGTTAAATCGTTCGGCTAAAACATTGAGACAATGGCATTTGGACATTACCCCATGGATCTGAGCTTTACAGAATGGGCACTTAGATCAGACATTCCAGGGAATATACAACATGTGGGGGTACCTGATTGTTGAATGTGTGTTTTTGGGGTATTTTTGTATTGCACTCTCTATATCCGGGAGATAATTAGTTTACCGAGGACCAACTCAGTTATCTCCCAGACACAGAGGCGTCTGAGCAGGCTTGGGATGAATAAAGATCCCATGCTATGGGTCTGGGTATAAATGTCTGTGCTTTTCCCTAATAAAACCAGTTGTTATACCCTTCATCAGGTCTCAACTGATGTTTGGGTATGCAAGAGTTATAACACACTATTGCCTATAGGGTTCTGGGAGAGAACTACAACGGAGTATGGGTGCTCTGTTACACATATATATATAGTTATTTATATATATAGTTATTTGTGTATATTCTACTTGGTATAGATGTTCACTGTGTGTGGAATACCAAAATGATAACAAAAAGCATCCAAACCAGTTCCTTGCCTGAATAAACATAAATATTTAAACACTATAGATTGTGTGATATTGCTTCAATTCTAAGGATATTGTTTTTATCATCTGATCCTAGGCCCATGGAGAAGGAGACTCTTAATATTTTCGAAGTTCCTGGTTTCAATCTGATATTTTATATAGCCAAAGTAGTCATTTTGTCAGTAGATGTTTAAAAACTAAAACACATTTAGCCTTTAAAGATCTAAATCAAAATGAAATATCCCGCTCATTTAACAATGGTTATGCTAGTACAGTTTATTTTTTATTGGTAGCTCTCCACAGCCTTCAGTCTTTAGGGAACAAATTGGTATTCTTAACTCCTACTCCTACAGCATGGCTCTTTCCTCTGCAAAAGTAAGCTACTTCAACACCCTCATAAGCACACTGTCCCACCAACCCAAACACCTGTTTCACACTTTTGATGCACTTCTTCGCCCTGTGACTCCCTCTCCTTCCACCACCTTGTCCGCCACAAACTTTGCATCTCATTTCACTGAGAAGATCTCTGCAATCAGTAAAGAGATCTCTAATCTTTCTCCAACCAGTATCAATACATCACCCAACCCCACTCCCCCTGCCATCCTAAGCTCATTTGCACCTGCTACAGCACAAGAGTTTTCTGCTCTGCTCCTGTCCTCCCGCCCCACCACCTGCTCCCTCGATCCTATTCCCTCGCATCTCATCCACACTTTGTCTCCCTCTCTTGCTCTTCCTCTCGCTAACATTTTCAATCTCTCCCTTTCCTCTGGCACATTTCCCTCTGCCTTCAAACATGCAACCGTAACCACAATTCTGAAAAAGCCCAACCTTGATCCCAACTCCCCATCCAACTACCGCCCTATCTCGTTACTGCCATTTGCCTCCAAGATCCTCGAGAGAGTTGTCTACGCCAGATTAACAGACTTTCTTGAATCCAACTCTCTGCTTGACCCCCTTCAGTCTGGATTCCGCGCTGCTCACTCTATCGAAACTGCTGTGACCAAAGTATCCAACGATTTAATTGCTGCTAAATCTCGCGGCCAATACTCTATCCTAATCCTCCTTGATCTTTCTGCCGCTTTTGACACTGTTGATCATCAACAGCTTCTTCACATTCTCTGTAACTTTGGTCTACGGGATACTGCTCTCTCCTGCTGCTCCTCCTACCTCTCCCAGCGCTCCTTCAGTGTTTCTTTCTCTGGCTCTGCCTCTTCTCCCCAACCCCTCCCTGTCGGCGTCCCCCAAGGTTCTGTCCTCGGCCCCCTACTGTTCTCTATCTATACTGCCTCCCTTGGTAAACTCATCAGCTCTTTTGGCGTCCAATACCATTTATATGCAAATGACACGCAAATCTACCTGTCCTCCCCTGATCTCTCTCCGCCCACCTTGACTCGTGTTTCTGACTGCCTATTTCCAACTGGATGGCTGCTCACTTCCTTAAACTCAACCTGTCCAAAACAGAACTTCTAGTTTTTCCTCCCTCAAGTGCTGCTACTCCTGTGTCTGTCTCCATTCAAGTCAACGGCGCTACTATCACCTCTACCTCCCAGGCTTGCTGCCTAGGGGTTCTTTTTGATTATGATCTCTCTTTTACTCCCCATGTTCAATCGATAGCCAAATCCTGTCGCTTCCAACTCAAGAACATAGCGTGCATCCGCCCATATCTAACGCCGGACGCGGCTAAGGTACTGGTTTATGCTGTTGTTCTCTCTCGCCTTGACTATTTCAATCCCCTTCTCACCGGTCTTACATGTTCCCAGCTTGCACCGCTGCAATCTATAATGAATACGGCTGCTAGGCTTATTTTCCTGTCCGGTCGCACCTCCCACGCCTCCACGCTCTGTCAGTCCCTGCATTGGCTTCCAGTTAAATATAGGGCCCAATTCAAAATTCTGGCGCTTGCTTACAAATCCCTACATAATGCTGTTCCAACATACCTATCCTCCCTCATACACAAGTATGTCCCGTCGAGACCCCTGCGCTCAGCCCAAGACCTACGCCTATCCTCTGCCCGGATCCCCACCTCTGATGCTCGCCTTCAAGACTTCTCCAGGGCTGCACCTATTCTGTGGAACTCCCTTCCCTCCTCAATCAGACTTTCACCCAGCCTCCATTCCTTCAAAAAATCTTTGAAAACTCACTTCTTCATTAAAGCGTATCAATTAAACTGTCAGCAGGTTTCTCATCCCCCACCCCATGACTCCGTTCCTGCACCTGTCAAAAATGACCTACCAAGCACTCAATAAACCCTTCTGTAACAAACTATTTAATTCCCCTACTTTAACCCTTTGTGTCACTATACCCCACTCCCTCTAGCATGTAAGCTCATCGAGCAGGGTCCTCAACCCCCTCTGTTCCTGTACGTCAGTGGTCTGATCTCAATTATGTGTCTGTTAGTCCACCCATTGTACAGCGCTACGGAATTTGTTGGCGCTATATAAATAATAAAATAATAATAATAATAATGTCAATGAAATAGTCTGGGGGCAGTGCCGCTGTCATTTTAGTGCTCCAATGTAAAACATTGCCATTTATTAAACAACCACTAGAGGGTGCTTCTGCTGCATGAACCAAGTTTGATTCTGTTATGTGACATTCAAAGTCGACAGGGAAGCATTTGATTGCTTGCCTTTCATGGGTTTTTTGCATTCTCAATGTTTCTCTATGAGAAACATTGGATTGGACGAGAAGCCAAGGAAGTGACATTTGCGTAATTACATTAAAATACACATGAAAAAAGTGTCAGCGCTTAGTATAAAATGCCCCCTAGACCAAGCATGTCAAACTCGCAGCACACGGGCCACATGCAGCCCACAAGGACCATCTTTGCGGCCCGGCGAGCCGCGAGTACATGCTGGTGTTATAGCAGAGTAGGCAATGTCCCCACATTGCAGGTGCCTACTCTGCTAAAACTTACCCGGCCGGGGAGAAGGGCCAGCGAGGCGTGTTCCTGTTCCTCACTGCTCCCCCACACGCGCCGTCTGTAGTGAAGCCGGGCGCTGGAATATGATGTCATATTACTAAACCGCAGTCATATTACTAAACCGCGCGCGGAAGCAGTGAGGAGCAGATCGAAGGAACCCAGGGAGATGCCCCACATCGGCTCCAAAAAGTAGGGAGTAATAAAGAAAAGTATGTGTGTGCAAGAATGTGTAAGTGTGTGAGTGTCTGTGTGTGAGTGTCTCGGTGTGTGTCTGTCAGTGAGTGTGTGTGTCTGTTACAGTGTGGGTGTGTGTCTGTCAGTGAGTATTTGTGTGTTTGTCAGTAAGTATGTGTGTGTCTGTCTGTCAGTGAGTATGTGTGTGTGTGTCTGTCAGTGAGTATATGTGTGTCTGTCAGTGAGTGTGTGTCTGTCAGTGTGTGTGTGTGTTTGTATGTGTGTGTCTGTCTGTCAGTGAGAATGTGTGTGTCAGCGGAAGGATCAGATTTGGCACAGTGTGGTAGAGGTGGGTGCTGTGGTTTAGTAGAGGGGGGACTGAGATTTAGTAGAGGGGGGTGCTGTGGTTTAGTAGAGGGGGATGCTGGTTTTTATTTTATACTCTATGAAAATTTAAGGTATTTTTTTGCGGCCCACATAAACTTAAAACTTGTTTATGTGGCCCGTGCCAGACTTTGAGTTTGACATGCTTGCCCTTGACCAGAGGTAGGCAACCTTTCAGCAGTATTGTGCCAAAACAAGATCTTGACGTCCCTTGGCGTGCCATTCCTGATTTTTTTTTAAATTGAGGTGTGTGTTGCCATATACTGATTGCGTTATTTATGGGTGCTACAGTTGCTTTGTAGCATTGTATTTGTGTGTATGTGGCTGTTATAAATGTTTATGAGTAGTTTGTGCTATTGTGTATCATACCTACGAATGTGGGCTGTGTATGGGGGCTGCTTGTAGAATTGTATGGATTATATGTCACATTGTGTGTTTGGTGGTTTGTGTATTTGTGGGACTGTTTGTGTTATTGCATCTGAGAGGCTGGTTGTGGGGTTGTGTGTATGTATGTGGCTTGTATGTGGTGTTGGTGTTTGTGGGGACTCTATTTGGGCTTGGTTTGACATTCCAAAATTCGGAACATCGGCACTTCGTTTCGGCACTTTGGAACTTCGACACGTCAGAACTTCAGCACTTCGGCACTTCAGGACTTCGGGTAAGTGTATGATTAGGGGTAGGGTTAGGGTTGGTTTAGGGTTAGGGGTAGAGTTAGGGTAGGGTTAGGGGTAAGGTTAGGGTAGGCTTAGGGGTAGGGTAGGGTTAAGGGTAAGGTTAGGGTAGGGGTAGGATTAGGGTTGGTTTAGGGATAGAGGTAGGGTTAGAGGTAGGGTTAGGGATATGGTAGGGTTAGGGTTATGGTAGGGTTAGGGATATGGTAGGGTTAGGGGTAGGGTTGGGTTAGGAGCAGGGTTATGGTAGGGTTAAGGGTAAGTTTAGGGTTAGGGTAGCGTTAGGAGTACGGTTAGGGTTAGGGTAGGGTTAGGGGTAGGGTTAGGAATAGGCTTAGGGTTACCCTACCCTAACTCTACTCCAACCACTAACCCTAACCCTACCCCAAACCCTACCTCAACCACTAACCCTACCCCAACCCTTAACCCTACCCCTACCTCTACCCCAACAACTAACCCTCTCTAACCCTACCCCAACCCTTAACCCCAATCCACTCCTGTTTTGCCACTTTTCAGAAATCCGAAGCACTTCGGCACTTTGGAAATTCGTCAATTCGGCACTTTGGCAATTCGATTCAGTTCGGCATACCGATATTCTGCACTTCGGAAATTCGGCACTTCAGAAATTCGTCAGAATTTGCATTCAGAACTAAATGAATTGCACATGTCTAATACTAATGAACATAAAATAAATACATGAAAGCATTATAACGAAATATCACTTTGTCACAAAGTCCTCAACACAAATCTACAAGCGAAAATCTGGCTACAGACAGACCATCCAGCCATCCAAAGTAGCCAGCTGGACTCCTTAAGACTCACTAAGTCGATAAATGCCATTCTTTCTGGCACCCAACCAGCAAAAAATTGGTCCCTACCGCACGCTGAGACTCCCAAGCCTGGAGGCACTGTTCTGCGGTGCAGAGAAACTAGGAGAGGAACCTACCTCCACGATGGTCATCCCATCAGCCCACAGCCACTCACAGAAACCACATGACGCAGCAGTTGGCAGGGACATTGGGTCCATGCTACAGAGGCCCACACTGTCTGAACCGGCTCCCACGGAAAACCTCCACTAATCTCACCCACCCGCTCAAGCAAACAAGGCCTGAGGCCCCGCTGGACACTCGAGCAGCTCCATCACCACAGCCTGCAGATTCTTACTTGCAGCGGCTGGCGTCTCTAATGTTTACAGACCCGGCTGCTGTGTGAGGGCAGGAGTGTCTGTCAGTAAGGCCAGCGGGCTCTGCAAGAGGAGGTGAGTAATCAGCGGCATTCCCATTAACATTTGGGAATGCTGCCACAACAAGACGCGCCCGCCATGTCCCGTCTTGATACAGGGTAGTTATTCAGCGGCATTCCCCTTGCGATGTTAGAATGCCACCGTGACGAGACGCGCCTGCCGGGTCCGCTCCTGCCGGGTCCGCTCCTGCCAGAGAGTGGTCTGGGTACCGGGGGCGCATCTCGTCACAGCGGCATTTCCCCATCGCAAGGGGAATGGCAAGGCGGCATGACAGTGATACATGTCCCTTAAAGTTAAATGATTAGAGTAAAATGCATAAAAATCAGTATTATCCACTATATAGCTAATCCTTCGATTGTGCCTGCACAAGATATAATTTCATTATTGGCACTAAATTATTGACATTTGGTTTGTCACAAATTTTTTAAATAGTGATTCAGATTAACTAAATTGCGTATGAAAATGTAGTTATTTTCCAAAATTCAGGAGCCCATTATCCTTTCCTATGTGGAATGAATAAAGGTGGGAGTCAAAAACATACACAGCACCAGTTTAGGGAGTTATCTGCTGAACTGCTGTAAGATCAAAATAAAACAGTTACTCCAAGTACCATGATCACTTCAGTTTCGCTTTGAAACACTGCACATATGGAGCTTAACCTCTTAGCTGCTGGAGGTGCGACTCCAGCTCTGGCAATGTCATAGGTGTGTCATCAGCCAGGCTGGATGATCTCAGCCAATAAATGTTGACCACTGTGGGTTCTGGCTTCTGTGGCTCTGTGGAAGCCAAAAGTCCATCATCGAACCACCAGGGTGCATCGGAGCTATCTCCTGAACAGCAACCTGACTTAAATATGACAAGCCGACGCAAGGGTACCAATTTAGGGTGTTATCTACTAAACTGCTGAAAGAGCAAAGCTATTCTTACCTAAGACCCCAGTAAGTTCTAGAAGAGTAAGGATGATTTAATTCAATACCATACAGGCACACAGGTCCTCCATCCAGAATTATATGGAATACATATGTGAAGTCAATTAATGAAGCACAGTAAATTCAAACATATTAAATTGAGGCTATTATTAATATTGGGTAAGCTTTTGAAATGGTTTAATATTTTGGGGTAAACATTTAAAATTATTATTTTTTAAATAATAAAATATAAAAAATATTTCAGATCTAAATATATACATATCTCAGTGTATAAAAATAAATATTAAAATATTTTTCATGGTATTACATTATTTATCATCATTTTAATTATCATGTTTTGCCAACAAATATTTAATCATTTCTAAAACTTATATATAATATCACATTGAGGCCATTAGTACTACTTTATTGTTTTTCCCATACTGCATAATTTGATAACCATTGCCCAGTTTCATTCTTCAGCCTACTTTATAATAAATCCAATGATCCTAATTTGAACATACCAGCCAAGAGAAGAACCAAAAACCTTATGGTCACGTTGGTGGAGACTCAGCATTTTAGCATTTTTAAAAATCCTTTATTTTTGTAGTGCAAAAAGATATAACAACGCGTATGTGGTACCCCAACGGCATTCCACATACGTTTCAACGACAGATATAACAGTGGGCTACACAGGAATACTTGCACCTTTTGATATTAATATGCAAGGTCGGTTCTATTGCGAGTAACTTATATGGAGATTGAGTACGTGAGACAAGCAATAGTTAATTAAGGTCATGCATATAGATTGGACAATCATTAGTTCCTTGAGACATGTATAAGATTGTAACTGAGCAAGTTTTCAAGTAATATGCTAATAAACAGGGTTAACTTTTCGTGCATATGGTAAAAACAAAGCATAATGTAAGACTGTAACCGTTCGTACTCCAATTTACCGCTATAACGTCTTATAACTTAGAATTTAGCAGGGTTAACCATACAGATATCTTAGCTAAATATTGTATAGTCGGCATAGAGTTTCTCTATTTAAAATACATAAATAATTGAGAATACAATAAAAATAGGAGTTGGAAGCAATAACTTTTGTCTTATTAATATAGTTTATTGAATAAATGAATAAAGATCCATTATTATATCATAAAGCAGAGTATACAAAATTAAATGAATAAATGCTTGCAATATAATTAGTATAACATACCCTCCTGATTATACAGGTAATCTCTCAGTATGTCACCTCCAGAGTCGGTCAGTATGTCTCTATCTAGCATGTATATATAGTATAGCATTTCTAATTACTACTGGTAATGTATGGGTTAATTCATCTTAGGGTTAAAAGCAGTTCATATATAAAAATAAAGGAAAAACACCCTTATCAGTCTAATGTCATAACCTAGACATCTTTAATCTGTATTTGGACTAGAAGTTAGGTTGACATACACCTTAGGGTTAAGAGAAGGTCATATAACAAAATAAGTCTAATGTCATAACCTAGACATCTTTAATCTTTATTTGGACTAGACGTTAGGATGACATAGGCAAAGCCTTGAATTGTTATTGCATTAAATTAAGACAAGATGGAGTAAACATGTTGTGTACTGTAAATAGGTAAAAGGTTATTAGTTAAAGAAACAGTTGCAGTTTAAAGAAATACAATGTAGCAATGTGTATTATACCCACAATTGCCCATCACAAGACTCTTGCATGTCTAGTTTTCTGTGACAATAGAGTGATCGTGAGTCTTACTTGTATAGGACCTCCTGGGCTAGTGATAGACATGTTACGCTGTACCTACATAGGCTGCAGGACTCTGAAGAACAAGAAACATTGCTAAGTCATGCTTATAATTAAAGTAGCATCGCTTTATAATCTAACAGTGCATATGAATTAACTAGTAATCTGTTAGATTGTGCTTTCGCCTTAGGTAATTGTAAAAATTTACGTCAGATTATACTAGTCGATTAGGAGCAGAAGTCCACCACATTGAATATGGTCTGCAATGGAGACTCAGCATTTAATACTTATCTTGTTCCTTACATAACAACAGTAGCAAAACACAAGTTTGCATTTTCCCTCTTCAAGTATGGTGGATGGTGGATGGAGGACATCAACCTTGAGTTTGTTATGTAAGTCCTGCAGGTCTCTATACATAGCAATCTGAAGATAAGGGACATTCTTCTCCAGGGCCAATCTTTAACTCTCTGACTGCAAGAGAGTTTAACCATAAAAAGAAACAACCCACAGGTCGAGCCACCTGCTAACAACGAATCCGCGTGCATGGGGCAAAGAAACAATTGACGTCATGGTGAACCCAAAGTAACTCTAGATTGTAAGCTTATTTGAGCAGGGCCCTCATTAACCTTGATCCTGTTAATATTTGTAAGTGTGTCCCATATACTGTTAAATGCCTTTTTTTTTTTTAAATGTAAAGCACTGGGGAATATATCATTTATATAAATCCAAGAACAATAATGTGCTTAAAGCAGCGCTTAAAGCAGCACTGTCATGTTTTCTTTTTTTCTGCTTTCCCTTCCTCATTCCCCTTGTATCTTAAAGGTTCACTCTAAAGCCTAAATAAAAATAGTAATAAAAAAAACCAAACTAAAACACACTACTATTTAGTAGATACGCCTCCAATAAAAACACTTGTGCATTTTTTCATTGGGGTACATCTAAAACAGCTTGCAAATTCTGCAGATCTCGTTTGCAGCCTTTGCAAACCCTCCCCTTCTAACCCCGCCCATACATTCTGTGGCTGTCCAATCACAGACTTCCCAGTACAGCTCAATGAGAAGTCTTTGTAAGGCAGGTGCTCTGGGCAATGGCTGCCTCTTGAGTTGCGACGTAAGAGGTTAGGGAAGTGTCAGTCATTAAAGACGGAGCCACGCCATTGAATAGCAGGGCCTTCAAAAGAGTGGTATATCCCAGAGCACACATTACTATCCTGCATCATTAAATCACAATCCATCTCCATATGCCCCATCTGCATGATCTAGAAGAGCTGCTAAGGTTTCTCTTCTGTGGACTGTGACTGTTTGACAAACATATATGAGGAAACGATTGACTACAGTTTGGAAAAACTATTCCAGAGAGCTCATACTTCACTTTATTTCAATGTGGTGAGACCCACCATTTTTGTCAGATTGTCCCTGAGACCATTTTTTAAAAGCTTTTTTTTTTTTGTTCCCTTTTTTTACAAACTGCCATTACTTTGGACATTTCATATTGTGATGTATAAGGATAAAATTAATATTTATATCTACAGTGACTGACACTTTAAACTACATATTCTGCAGAATGACAGATGTGTATTTGGGTCCTTTTTTGTCTTCTTTTTTGTTTGTTTAGTTATTTCAGCTCTTTTTTTGATCTGTTGTTCGTTCTCAGTATTCTCTTGCATTCTGTTTATTTGCTCTCCCTAAGTTTAAAGGGTAATCCAAACGTGGACCTTTTGATCACGGTGCCTGGAGGGGTATTGGCTGTACCTTTGTGACAAGGCTTAGCAAGACCGAAATTATCATTTGGGGTTGCTGTATCTCTCATGCAGAGAGAGACGGCTTACATTTGAAATCTGGACCGGCTGTTTGGGTGGGATCACTGTAATATACAAACAGCCTAGGTTCTCTTTTAATGGCACAAGATGAGCTAAAACCAGCTTGAGATCTGAGCGGGGACCCACCAAAGAACAGGCTACTTGATTTTTTTTTTTTACTTTTCCAAATTGGAATAGTATTGGTGATAGGGGGTAGATGTTTATTTTAGATTTACTCTAGTGATGCATTTTTGTGATGGATATCTAACTTGATTTTTCTAACTTGTGATGGATATCAGCACCTTGGCATCTCCATTTTTCTCTCTTCTGTTCATGATGCCTACAGTCTGCCCTTCTTTGGGATACTTTTGACTAATGGATTGCAGATAAATTAGCTTAGCAACAGAAGAGGATGCCCAAGACACACAATGTGGGCAAAAGGCTATGACTGCAAGTCCTCTCTAAGCTCAGGCAATGTAGCTATAAGTGCAAAATGAAAAACAGCAGAATACCAGTGGGGTTATTACACAATGTAAGACCCTACAACACCTTGGTGGGGTTCCCTTAACCCTCACCAACATATATACAATATAGAACAAACAAGGTGGAGTATCTAACATACAATGGATAATGACAATGTCCCAAGATATTGCTCCTATGGAGGGAAAATGGACAGATAATAGTGCAATATAGTTATAATCAATAAATGCTGTTAAATGAAAGAGGAGGTAGAACACTCACAAACATAGAGCCTAAAGATTTGCCTCAAACTTCAAGTGTTGTGGGATCTTGTAGGGTACCACTCCCTCTTCTGTGTACAGTAGGGTAGATTCCCTCTTCAATACGTAGTGAGGTAGATGACCCTCTCAGTAACAGAGTTGCTCCAATGATCTTCCAAAATGAGCTTTATTTTATCCAATCAGTAATATAAAACAATGTTTAAAATAAATAAAAAAAGTCCTTATCCTTACAATTCGTAGATCCTTTTTTCAGGTTAGCAAAACGCATTTCTCCCCTCATGGGGGCTTTTTCAGTTGCTGTAAATGGGGAACACTCATTGTCCTCCATTATATACTGTCCGATATTCTCCGGTTATTGAATTTTAGTTCCAGCTATGCGCGTGCATACCTGGAAGTAGGTCCCACCTTCGGGCTGCGCCCACAGTCACTTCTCTACATCCGACGTGTAACCAGTGATGAGAGTGACTGGATCGCAGTGCTTGCGTTCCACCTTGCTCTTGCTGACATGTTGGAACGCAAGGAAGCCGTTCCATTATTGTCTATAGTCCCTTCTAAAATATAGTATATACATACACAAAAACGGAGACAAGAATCCATAAAATAATGTAATAATGCTATGCCCACTACGAATTAAAATATGTTGCTCTAAATCAGAATCCTACTTAAAAATGGCACACTTCAAAATCCGAATTCAATCCGTGGGGCATTAGTGTACAGAAGTTAAATATAAATTTAATCTCCTCTCTACCCATTTTTTTTAATATAGTTACCTCCTCTACAATCTCTTTTAACTTCCTTAACATGCTTTGCGATCTGGATCTTTAATGGTCCAATTGTTCTGCCCACATACAATATGTTACATGGGCATTGTAATACGTATATAACTCCCTTTGTGTGACATGTGAGATGGTCAGTTATGGCGTATTCTTTGTTAGTAAATTGCTCTAGGTTAACTATATGTCATCTTTTATTTATAGTTTCTTTGCATGGTAGACAGGAGCCGCATCCATAAAATCCTTTTAAATCTTGTAAAAAATGGTTAGATTTTTTGGGACTAAAGTGACTATTAACTAAAATATTTAAAAAAATTTTTACCCCTCTATAAATAATTTTAGGTTCCACCGTTAAAATTTTTGCCAATGTCTCTTAATTGTTTTTTGTACTTGTTTACTTTGTCCGTGATAATTACAAATAAAAGGTATTCCATCCATTTTCGTTGTGTTGTTCTTCATATAACTCTTCCTTCTAACCCTTCTCTAAAAATTGTTCTTTCAAGTAGTTGGCTTGATTAATAAAAATCTGAGTTTCGTTTACAATTCTGCCGGATCCTAAGGAATTGCCCCTTAGGAACATCATCCAGCCATGGTCTGTGGTGACAACTGGTTTTCTCTATATATCCATTGGCATCAACTGGTTTAAAAAAATGCTTTGTGACAATAGTGGAATTCTGGATGCTGGATCTAAAAAAATGATTTCAACAGGACTGATGGTACTAGTAAGCTTAATTTCCCAACTGTTGGAATTAAGATATTCAAAAAAATGGTTCAATTCTTCTCGTACCCCTGTCCAGATAAAAAAGATGTCATCTATAAAATGGCGATATGACACCAAGTTTGCCACCCAGCCATGACCCTGCGTGACATACTTATCCTCCCAAAAGGCCATGAAGAGATTGGCATAGCTTGGGGTGAACCAAGTTCGGTGTCATATCGCCATTTTATAGATGACATCTTTTTTATCTGGACAGGGGTATTAATGAAATTTAATGAAATAACCAACTAAAAGTGGTCTGTACCTCCTTTCTGGATATTTTCATAAATTAAAAAGTGGTCTGCATCTTTTTTCTGTATAATGTTATGAGCTCAATAGAGATCTTTTATTATTTCCTATTAATTTCTTATTTTTATGTACTGCAATTTCATAGTATTTTTTCTGAGAGACACTAAGATACAATCGAGATTGCATAGCATTATTACATTATTTTATGGATTCCTTTCTCCGTTTTTGTGTATGTATATACTATATTTTAGAAGGGACTATAGACAATAATGGAACGGCTTCCTTGCATTCCAAACATAGCAGGCTTGCGTTCCAAAATGTCAGTGGACAGAATACAGCAAGAGCAGGGTGGAACGCAAGAACTGCGATCCAGTCACTCTCATCACTGGTTACATGTCGGACGTAGAGAAGTGGTGCGCACGCAGCCCGGAGGTGGGACCTATTTACCCGGAACTAAAATTCAATAACCGGAGAATATCGGACAGTATATAATGGAGGACAATGAGTGTTCCCCATTTACAGCAACTGAAGAAGCCCCCACGAGGGGAGAAACATGTTTTGCTAACCTGAAAAAAGGATCTATGAACTGTAAGGACTTTTTTAAACTTATTTTAAACATTGTTTTATATTACTGAATGGATAAAATAAAGCTCATTTTGGAAAATCCTTGGAGCAACTCTGTTACTGAGAGGGTCATCTACCTCACTACGTATTAAAGAGGGTATCTACCCTACTGTACACAGAAGAGGGAGTGGGACCCTACAAGATCCCACAACGATTGAAGTTTGAGCCAAATCTTTAGGCTCTACGTTTGTGAGTGTTCTACTTCCACTTTCATTTAACAGCATTTATTGATTATAACTATATTGCACTATTATCTGTCCCTCACATGCTCACATATTAATACAATCGATGAGGACAGGCAGAAAAATATATAATTAGGTATCTCTTCCAGAGAGACTTACTGGTGAGGTGATTTGACCGGGTTGCAAACCTGGGTTTTCCAGTTCTAACGATGTGACATTATCACTGTTCTAAGCCGTTGATACATACATTTTTGCACATTTTTTTCACTTGTGTTTTTCAGATTTTGCTACTAAATCAATAACTGCTGTGCTGTGTTAAAGTGAGTAAGCTGATTGCTTTTTGTTGGATGGCCCATGTCTGTTTCAACAATTACATGGTTTTCTTCCAGAATTAGCAGTGAGGTATTCACAAGTATAAGAAATAAACAGAATGATAATAAATCCATTTATTCAGTAATATTCTTGCTGGTTATGGTATTTCACATCAGATGTAGTTAGAGATGGGGCGCTAGGAGAAAGGGAGCCGGCAGATTAACAATTTTTACTTTTGTCCAGATCTTTGTAGGCTGGGTTATAGGGGGCTTTAGAGAAGCAAACAGCAGCCGCCTTGTCACAGTTACAGATGAATTGCTCGCAGGAGTTGTTGGTAGCTGAGGAGAGACAGTTTGTATATATCAAATGAGATGTGATGTATGTAATTCAGATTAATAAAAACGGCAGTTAATTATTTCATTCAACATACATGCAAGTTAAACACATTTCTTAGTATAACTGATAAATTATTTAAATACTTTAAATGAATAATACCCCATATAAACTCTCCCTATCTCTAACCAAACAGCTCCATAGATATATGGAAAGAGTGACATCTACTGCATTGAACATTATAAACTATGCTTCCATCACAAAGTACACCTACCATTTTTTCTAAAACAAAATCAAAATAATTATTCCCTCACCATGCCAACAACAGTATTCCCCATTACAGAAACAATGATTTATTCCTGGATTCCATTCAGTCCCTTTGCATTGGACAGAGAGATTATTTTGATCACCTCTTACATACATCTTCTGTTTATACGGCAACCTACCAGATGCAAAAATAGAGTGGCTGTATACAAGCAGTTGGGGAGTAGGAAGGGAAGGCTACGAGCACACTGTAGGGCTTATGTGCCGGCAATAGCAGTCTGTGATGTCATATATACAAGAGATGCCTGGTTTTAACAATACAGCTGTATGTGTGCACAAATGCAACATTATTATTATTATTATTATTATTTCATTCTGGGTGCATTATTGAGAAACTGCATAACTAGGTTGCTTGTCCATTAATACATTTTATGTCACATCCCATGTATGTTAGAAATGTTTTTTTTCTTTTTTTTTCTGCCACTATTTCAAACTATTTCAAAATATTATTTATTGGATTATATTACTAGTGATACTACAGAAAACATGCAAAAGACAAACTATATGTTACACATTACAAGGTGAGCTGGGCTTCGAGACATGTGTATAGATGACCTACATGAGCAGGTGATGGTGGTCCCAGAGCAGCTGTATTTGTATCCATTGGTATATACATTATCGAATATGCCAGAACAGCCTTGATTCTTGGCATTGGAGTAGCAGTTATCATGGGTCTGACAGCACCTGAAAAAAAAAGTATATAAGATGGTTTATTCTGGGATATGCCCTTCTTTCTCAACATCAAGACAGCTGGTGCTTAAGAGACTCATTGATAGGCATGTGCACGAAAAGCATTTTTGGTTAATTAGTTCAGAAACAAAAAAATCTGTTACAGAGCATCTGGAATTCATGTACATGTATTTGGTTTGTTACAAATCACTCCACTGCCACTAGGGGCGTTTTATAAGAATTAGAAGAGTAAAACGTTTCTATTTTTATCAGATGGTCTTAGGGAGCCTTCGAGAGTCCATTTAATTGGCGCTGAGCGGTGTTTTGCCACGTACTACCGTCCCAATGCTTTCCCACAGGAAAGCATTGGATTGGCTGAGAACATCGAGATCAAAAATCTGTGAGGGAGAAAATGTGAGTAAAACTACTGTGTTTTTCTCCCTTCGGGTGGCCTATTAGGCACCAGGAAACGATACCATTAGGAATACAAATTTGTATCTCTCACACTGTAGTTCATTTAATCTCTATGGAAATATGAGTCCCATTAATAGAACAAGATAAGTGCAAAATTAATGCAAAATATTACTTTTAATGAAAGGCACATGTGCAATTGCATGCACACACTCACAGACAGACAGATAAAATAAGAATTATTTGCATTATAAAAATCTAAAACATTTTTTAAAATGGAAATAAAAGATAATTTTATGTCCATCATTAATTACATTTGTTTATAATTTCATTAGTGTTATACTCTTATTTGTTTACTTACTTGCTATTTATGTGCTTACTATTTAAACTAAGAAGAAATAGTAAACTCACAATAGTTGCTGCACTGTCATTGGCTGCAGCGTCCCACGTGCTATGACGAATGCCATTGATGAAATTCATTCAGTGACCTATTTGTTGATTTGGTTTGTTCATTCAAACAAATTGATAAAAAAAAATAATTTGTTTTTGCACGAAATGAACGAAAAACAAAATTTTCGCTCATTTGGCCATTTGTTAAAAAACCAATGCATGCCAAGTCACTTATACATAATGCTATCGAACAATTTTAAACTATCAATCATCAAGAATTAACCATTAACTTAGGCTAATGATAAATTCTAGCCACATTCTCCAAGATTGAAATAGAACACAGGCATAGTTTAGCTATTTCTACCAACAGTTTGAAATCTGCTGGACAATTCCCAGTAATTGCTTATATAGTGATTTTTCCTGTATGTCAACAGAGAGCAGGCACTCGACGTGTGTAGATGGGTGCAGGTCCCAGAGGTTACCATCCCAATTTATTTATTTCTTTATTACTGGTATTTATAAAGTGCCAACAGATTCTGCAGCGCTGTACTATTAGTGGAGAACTTAAAATATACACAGACAAATACAAAAGGTAGAGAGGGCCCTGCCCGTAAGCTGAAATATTGCCATTTAAGCTCTTTTATACAAAATTCATATAAAGATAGCCCGTGAGCCTACAATCAAAAGGATACCATGGGGATTTGAGACAAGAGGTTGCAGGGGAAATTTGGAAGTGATGGCTAAATAAGGAAACAGAGAGTTGCAGCTACTGGTAGAATATAGAGGGAATGCCTCTCAGACAATAAAAAAATAAAATAAATGTCCGAATCCATTGTGGTGGAATAAATGATCCTATGTTTGGTAATATGGTGTTGCAGTTTGCGATATTTAATTTTTGCTGGCTGTCAGGAAGGTTTTTTTGCTTATCTGTTAGCTCCATGGAGCTAATGGAAGTAGCAGACGTGCTGTGCTAGCATGCCTGCCTCCCCCTCTTCTCAATGTGCTATATTACAGGTCATTGAAAAGAATTAACCGTCATTGGCAAGCTTCAATGGCTTCAGCACAGAGGCTTCTCAATGAGAAGTCTCTGATTAGAGTGTTCTCCAGCTCAGACTAAAAGTGCTGAACGTCTATGCTGGGAAAAAACGGAGAGGGCTGGCAAAGGCTGCAGACAAGAAATCTGCTGTGTTTGCAAGGCCAAACATGTTTTAGTTTAATTTGTTTAAATGTTTCAGATGAAATTAAAGAAGAAGTGATAACATGCATAGTGGGAAATATTTTCGTTGCTAAACATTGAGTATATAGCTGTTGAATTGGGGAGGTAAAACCTATAATGTGAAATGATTTGAATTAACTAGTCATGTTTAGGAAACCAATGACCTACAAAATTAACATTATGCTTTGTTAATTGACCTCACATATGACCAGGTAACACCTTCAAATTGGGTAAAACAAAAATCGAAGGAGTGTTCTTTTAAATGTAGAAATCAACACTAATGAATTACTTCTATCCTAAACTGAGCTCCTCCATTATTATTATTATTTTATTATTTATATAGCGCCATCAGATTCCGTAGCGCTGTACAAAGGGACATCTTGTCTCCCTGTCAATCATCATCATGAAAGCAATACTTTTCTGCCATTGAACACAGTGGAAAAAGAGAAACAATACTGAAGTTTTTTTCCTCCTCCCCTTTGCATTCTGTGCCCTGGCTTTGCCTCGGCTGAGCTGGATTGTGACATCACTTCCTCAATCTTGGATATATTAAAAAAGAGCATTTCATGAAAAAGGTTTGCCATGTTCTGAATGATTATCAATGTTTGATTCGATGGTAAAATCTTCGGAGAAGTGATGGTTCGCCTTTAAGATTCAGGGAAATTACTTGTGGGATGCAATCATTTAAAAAAATTTTTTTTTTTTTATATATTGATAAAATTAAATGTTATTGTGTGACCAATTATGAACTATGCATTCATTCATTAATAAACACAGAGAACTTGATAAGACATAATATAATGTGTAATTGGGTACCTGTCCAGGGTGTCCTTTGGAGTGCCGCTACCTCCTAGTCCACAGTAACACCCATAATTGTTAAATTCTTTCAGGGGCGCGCTGTTCGGAATAGCACATTTGATTAAAGCATGGAAATCCCAGAGTGCCCGACTGTTTGGGGCAGCACTAATGCAGGATACTAGAAAAAGGGAATAGAAAAGAATAGAAAATGAATGTCCACCATGATTTAAAACCATGTTTTCTATAATGTAAATATCACTGGTGAAAAAAAAACCTGAGAGTTAAACAAAAGCTGAGGATACGTCAGACTAAAAAGACCTTTACTAGAAAGTCACCTGGCACTAACTCAAAACCATGCATTCAATTAAAAACAGAATATATATATATATATATATATATATATATATATGAAACAAAGGGGGGTTGGCTGCACTCACCTGAACATGCATAAATGGGGGTGCTGCTGGGGGCCAAATTATACAATACACAAGATCCAGCGCACTCACCTATCCACTAAACAGCAACTTCAATGTTGAAAGATTTTATTTGTTTTTTTTAAACATGCATGTTCAGGTGAGTGCAGCCAACCCCACTTTGTTTCATATATATATATTTGGGAGTCTAGCCAACTCCTTGGTTTTGCACCCCTCCCTGTCACAGGTGCCTCATCCCAGGGCCCTATTTAGCCTTGTACTGCAGAGAGCCCCAGATGGAATTTTTTCCCCCAAGTAAGTAATTAATCTCATAAGAGCAGACATTAGGCTGTTAGTGTAGGACCTGCCAAAGATGGGGTACATTGACGTTGTGGCAGGCTTATGCAATGTATGATCATATAATGTAACTAAACCCCCATTATTTTTGCCTAGATTACGTGTTTTTAAAAAAAATAAAAAAATCTTTCAACATTGAAGTTGCTGTTTAGTGGATAGGTGAGTGCGCTGGATCTTGTGTATTATATATATATATATATATATATATATATATATATATATATATATATATATATTTTTTTTTATGAAACTAGTACAATAAATAGCATTAAAAAATCCAATACAATCTCAGAAGATAGTGATTAGAGAAAATAAATTAATAATATATATATATATATATAAATAAAAAGATGTCACTGTCTAAAAAAATAATATATATTAGTAAAAACTCTACAAAGCCAATCTATGTTAGTGCACATCCAAGTATTACGTAAGTCCAGTGTCATAGAACTGAATATATCATATAAAATAATAGTCCCGATATCAGTATAGTTCAAAAGTCCACACTGCATGTAAATAAATACTGGTCTCAGTATGTCGGCCAACTTATAAAGACTCCTGTAGAAAATCATCTGGAATCACCACAACTTGGCTAATATTAATCAGGTACTAAGACATCTCCCATATATCAAACAGTACAAAGGCTTGGGTAGCTCCCAAACAATTATACCAGATCACTGTCACAGGTCTAGCATCTACAGCTGCAGTGTCAGTTCAGAAGAAAAAAATATATATACATCATTGTGCTCTCTGTCTAGCTTTATTTAACTTAAAAAATAAGATTAGAAACACTCATAGGGTTAGACCTGTGAAGATGTTATCGTTCAATCACGAAATGCATAAGGCAGACTAAGCCTATTACTTTAAAAGGATTAGGTTGGCATAGACCTACCAAAAAGTTCCTTATCACTTTTCTAGGATCATGATTTTACTAGTTATTGTGAAAAATTGAGCAGCATTCTGGCTACAGATTGGTGGAGTAGTTTAGAAGAAACAAAAATAAAGATGAATAGTGTTACGTGCACATGTTGGTCCTGTAAAATTCATTGCACTGACAGCAACATTGACGTATGCAAAGACAAATGTTCAGTTTTAAATATTTTAACTGATAACTGCAAAATGCCGTCAAGAAAAGTATTCTTACCTAAGACCCAGGTAGTCTACTATCGTTGGGGAAAAGTAAGAACGATTAAAGTTTAATATCGTATGTGCACATCGGTGTCTGCCTATATATCTGGTAAACATTATCCAAATTCATCTTTCAAACTTCATACAATGAAGCCAAGGATCATAATTTAAACATACCTGCCAAGAGCAGAACCAGGAACCTCATGGTTACAGCAGTGGAGACTCAAATGTCTAATATTTACCTTGTTCCTTATATAGTGACTCTAGGACCTTCACACTTCAGGGTCACAAAGGTTTGCAAACTGACTGCTGCCAAATGCACATTTTCCCACTTCAGGCAGGTGAACCGAGAACCTCGACCTTGAATATGTATGGTAAACTAATTTCTAAAAGGTCACGCAGGTCTCTGTACATACCAGTCGAAAGATAAGGGGCCTTCTCCTCAGGGCCAGTTTTTAACTCTTTTATAGCTGTTGAGTTGGGGAGGTAAAACCTTTAGTGTGAAATTATATAATTTAACTAGTCGTGTTTATGAAACCAATGACCCACCAAATGAACATTATGCTTCGTCAATTGACCTCACATATGACCAGGCAACACCTTGATAGTTATCTGCATTGGAAATCTGACCATGACTTAACATATTGATTGTCCACCAAAGTGTTGGCAGCTCTGTTGATTTCCTGACATAGCTAGGCAACAAATCATGAAGCTGGATGTATCCCAACCTAGACAATTTAATAGGACACTCCAGGCCATTGCTATGTTGTTAGGAAGATGTAGATGAATACTTAAAGGAACACTCAAAGCACCCTAACCATTAATGGTCTCTGTAGTGATTATGGCACCAGGGTCGCTCTGGCATTGTCCCACATTAAAATGTCAGACAGTTTTAGTGTGGTTTGATAACTAATCTGGGTCCCACCATGTTCACCATATTCCTCGACTGTGACATTGTTATTTATTTAAGACTGGACGTCTGTTGCTTTCTCTTTCATTTTCTCAGTGGACAGAGAGAGTTGAAGGAGTCAGATCTATCATTGCAAAACACCAATTTTCTGTTACAGCATCCACTTCTCAATTACTAATACTTGCAGGGTGCATCTCACATATAGTCAGGGTAACAAAGTTATTTTAGACTTTTTAGTTATTAATTATATTAATGCCAATTTCACATCAAGACAAGGCTCAAGGCAGCTGTGTGACTTTATTACAGACTCCTGGCAGCAGTCAGGACGTTTCATTAAATTGGTTTATTGCAAATTAATTTAGTTTGCAAATAATGCCATAACTACAGTCGTAGAGCTCACAATGCAGCGGCACGGGGAGTCTCGACACGGCAAGCCTCTGAACAATGAATACAGAGACTGGCTCTCTGTATCCAGCTCTGCAAGATTGTCCTTTAATACAACTACAGCACTGTATACACACAATACAACCCCTATTTTTTTCCCACTTTGGGTGTTAGTGGGGGCCTCATGTTTGAGTTTCGCCTAAGGCCTCACAAAGTCTAGAGCCGCCACTGAATAGGGCCCATCTGAGAATTGGCCACTGGAGGTGTTCCTAGACAGTAATGTAAACAATACCTTTTCTCTGAAAAGGCAGTGTTTACATTAAAAAGCCCACAGGGTCTGACTATACTTACCAGAAGAACTACATTAAGCTGTAGTTGTTCTTGTGACAATAGTGTCCCTTTAAGTATTCATAAGCGTGAAAGGTGAGAGCACCTTGCAAGAATTTGCAGTTAAAAATCAGATCTTTGAACAAGGACCCTCAATGAGGATTAAGATGCTTAACTGTAGAGATAGTGGGAAGCAGTGACAAACAATGGGGGTATTGATGGCATACCTCCTTAAAGGCACCAACTGAGCATAATGAATCACTTTTGGTGCATAGATCATGCTCCTGCAGTCTCACTGCTCAATTCTCTGCCTTGTAGGAGTTAAATCACGCTTGTTTCTGTTTATGCAGCCCTAACCACATTTCATTTGCTGTTAACAGGTGTTTTATCAAAATTCCCTACCCTCATCACTTTCGGTGACGCAGCCGCACTGGAAATGAGGCCGAATCTGCATGTCGGTTTACCCCTTGTGGTGTGCCTGTGCCCCACCAGGAGGGGGGTATAGTATACATATGGGAAGCTATGTTTTTGGCTACAGGGTTAAAACTAGAGGGACCTGGCACCCAGACCACTTCATTGAGCTGAAGTGGCCTGGGTGCCTATAGTGGTCCTTTAATAAAATAGGGAGGGAGACAAGTATTATTATTATTATGATATTTATAGAGCGCTGTCAAATTCCGCAGCAGTTTACAATGGGTGGACAAACAGACATGTAGTTGTAAGCAGACAAGTTGGACACACAGGAACAGAGGGGTTGAGGGCCCTGCTCAATGAGCTTACATGCTAGAGGGAGTGGGGTAAAATGACACAAAAAGGTAAGTAAAGAAATAGAGGACACCAGATTGATACACAAACTCATAATCTATTGTGCAGAGATACTGTACAAAAGACTCCTTTCCCAAAGGTTGAGATGGAGGAAATCAAATCCAGCTTGTAATGTTTGATGAAGGTAGACTAAGTAGCTTCCAGATTTGCCCTAGAGGAATCTCTGCCCAATTTGCCCAAGAAGTAGCCAAGGATCTGGTAGAATTAAGTAATGTGTTTATGACTGATTCAGACAGTCTTTGGTTCAGGAGGGATTACCATTCATAAGCCATGCCCAGGTAATAAGTTTCTTCCCTTCCACCCATATTTCCTTCAGGACTCTGAAAATTAGAGGCGGGAGGGAACACATACCCCAGATCGAATTGTCATTTCTGAGAAAGATCATGTTGTCCAAGGGCTTGTGGATCTCGTGACAGGGAGTAGAAGCAAGCCACTTGAGAATTCTTGTGGTTATTCTGAGATCGATCTGACATATGCCCCACCTCTCTGTCAGGATTTCAAATACATTCGCCTGGGAGGTTACGGCTCTGCTGAGGCAATCTGCTAGATGGTTTTCTGGTCTGCGAAGGTACAGACCTTTTAGCTGTAGTTGAGCCCAAGCTATCAGGGAAAGTTCTTGGAGGTGTTGATTGCATTTGGATGATTAATATAAGCCACCACTGCCCTGTTGTCTGTCCTGATTAGGATTCAAGGGCTTCTGATGACATGCTTTAATTTTCTGATGGCATAATAAATGGTTCTGAGTTAGCAAAGATTTGAGTGGATAGTCCATTCTGATGCATTCAGGTTTTGTCCGTGTGTACTCCAACAAGGTGACAAGGAGCTATTTTCCTCATTGATCACCCAATGTTCTTGAAGACACTTCAGAACTTGCATAGTGTGGAAGATGTCTTTCTGAAATGTAGGGGTGATGACCAATATCTCATCCAAATAATTGAATATTGATATGCCTTTTAGCTACCTAGGCTGAAAAGAGGCATGTGTCCATCAAGTTCAGCCTTTCTCGCATATGTTTTTGCTGTTGATCCAAAAGGCAAAACACTTAGTTTGAAGCACTTCCAATTTTGCAACAAACTAGGAAAAAAATCCCTCTTGACTCCAGAATGGCAGTCAGATTTATCCTTGGATCATGAAGCTATTTGCCTACAATTTAAATATTATATCCTTGAATATTATGTTTTTGCAAGTACGCATCTAGTTGCTGTTTAAACATCTCTACAGACTCTGATAAAACCACTTCTTCAGGCTAAGAATTCCACATCTTTATTGTTCTTTCTGTAAAAAAAAACACCTTTAATTTGCCTTAGACTATATCTCCTTTCTTCAATTCTAAACATGTGACCTTGTGTCCTATGTATGGTCCTGTTTGTGAATAGATTTCCAGACAATGGTTTGTATTGCCCCCAATTATATTTGTATAATGTTATCATATCCCCTCTGATGCGCCATTTTTCTAAACTAAAGAGGTTTAAATTTGTTAACCTTTCTTCATAGCTAAAATGTTCCATTCCTTTTATTAATTTGTAGCTCGTCTTTGCCCTTTTTCTAGTGCCATAATATCCTTCTTTAGAACTGGTGCCCAAAATTGCACAGTATATTCAATATGTGGTCTTACCAGTGATTTATAAAGAGGCAAAATGATATTCCCATCACAAGAATCAATACCATTTTTATACATGACAATACCTTACTGGCCTCAGCCACTGCTGATGGACATTGCACATTTTTTCATAGTTTGTTGTCTATAATAATTCCCAAATCCTTCTTGTGTGTTGTTATCCCTAATTCACTACCATTTAGGGTGTAAGTTGCTTGTGCATTCTGAGAAAGGCTATGAGGACAATAAGAATTTTTGAGAAGGTTCTGGGAGCCAGGCTTAGACCGAGTGGAAAGCTTCTGAACTGAAAATGTATTTTGAATATGAAGTGAATTAAAAGAGAAAAAGTGACAAAAGAGAGAAACTTGAAGTGTTGAATGGATCCTGCTCACACCAGAGACCTGTAGCACTCCTCTGTCAGCTGGGGCCATATTCATAGGCTTAAGACTGCCAAATGAGCTGCGTGCAGTACTCACGGGGATAGCTAAATGCAGCTTTTTAAATTATTTGATGTCAATGTGGCTGAGCATGATCTCATTTAGCCGCAGTGATGGCAAGTCTCAGGGACTTGCAACTATCTTGAGACCCTGACATGGTCTCCCTACATGCCTACCCTGCCAACTGTGATCGTTGCTGAGCTTTGTCAGCTGACCAGCACCAATCACAGTTTGAGCGGCAGAGCCGGAGATTTAGCAATAGTTAGATTTCCATGTCATACTGAAAACAGCCAGTAGATGGCGGTCACAAATCACACTCTACTGGTTTGACTTAAAAATCTTTTTGCTAATGTCAGTACTGATAGTAGCAGAGATAAACCCTTAGGATCAGTTTCAGGACTAGAACATCAGCAGATGGAATCCTTCTAACACTGTTTAAAATATATGATCTGCAGTAGGAAGAAAAAAACATCATAGTGTACTATCTTAAATGTATACTAATAGTGACACTATGATGTTTTTTTCTTCCTACTGTAGATCATATATTTTATGCATGTTTTGAGAGGACTGGAAGGAGTCCTTTTTGTCAGATTCTACAGAGTGAGGTATAAATATGTATAGGTAAAGTGTTCATTTGTTTGCTTTTTGCCTCCTGACTTTACGTTTTTCCACTTGTGATTGTTAAGGGTGTTTCTATTGTATTATATTTACCTACTTCTAACACTGTTGTATTCAAGAGATATTGCTAGTTACAGTTAAGGGAATTTTATTATAGTGGCACACGTGAGATAAAAAAAAGAAAATACTGCAAAAATACAATATGTATGTAAACATAAATAGAAATTAATACAACAAACTTTGGGAAAAAAATGCTGAAAAATTTAAATATATCATGTAAGTCATGGTAAGTACATTTGCAAATGGTATGCGTTTATGGAGTGATTTAAATATGTGAGCTACTAAAATGTCCCAAAGTGCACTATATTCCCACTTATAACTCCCACAAAATCTTGTCAAGTGGGTCATTCTGTAATCAGTAGATGTAACTGAGCATAATTTAGTCATTTTTATTAAAGGTTTTATTAAAAGTAGCTCACATGAAGTTTACAAAATAAAATACTTTGAAAGAAATCGATGCAACAATGTCTGTACAATAAAGTTTAATATATTTCATATGACATTTCCTGTGGTTTGTACGTCACAGATGGTACGAATGTATTAAGTAATTAGTATTGTGAAGCTGTTACAATGCTCCAAAATTAGACATAGGCCATCAAATCCATCTATCAAAATTGTAACTGTAAAATCCGAGTCAGGTCTCCTTCATGGCACTTTATATTAACAAGATATTAGCATTGGATATATTGTTTTATTCAGAAGAGGTAGTAATATTGGGGGTTGATCACAGTGACACATATAATATATACAATACACTAAGTAAGAATCCAATGTATATGTAAAAAAAAATAATTTTTTTTACACCAGCTTTGATAGAAACTGAAAAAAAATGTCATCACGTAAAGGCATAATATAGACTATGTGCGATACGATGCAGTGTCTACTTTCACAAACGGCAGGCCTTTTATGGGATTATTTTAACAGTCAAACTGCTATAATGCCCAAAAATGAGACATTGGACCATAAAATACATCCATCAAAATGCTAACTGTAATATATGAAATGGTTCAGGTCTCTTATATGACGCTGAAGCTTCACAGGATAGTGAAAAAAGCATGCATTGAGGGTATTATAGTAAGAAGGTGTAGCTGAACACAATATGGGGTTTTGTACAGGAGTTATCCACATCAGGTTTACGAAATACACATTAAAAAGCTTTGTTGTATGTGTGTATGTAAATAAACAGAAACTAATTTTACTACAATATTTAGCAGAGATTGGAAGTTACATGGCTATGTTAAAAAGTATCAAAATTGATAAACCGCCTGTAATGTCTACTTTATAGAAATATATACCTAATTGTGGCAATTTTGTATTTTTATGATGACTATTAAACTTAGAAGACATATATACCAAATTCTCAAATAGTCCCACATTAACATTTTATGTTACTCCTTGTATTATGTGACCTGAAACTACTAAAAATAAACTGACATCCTTGACATATGATGTACTCAGCAAATCAGGACAAATACATTCATTTATTTTGAATTACTTTTCTTAAGATGCACTTATTACACACACAATATTATTACCAGTACTGTTAAAAAAGTGTTTTGTTGGGGGGCGGAGCCAGCGAGCAACCCAAGCACACGTGCGAGCACTGAGCTCCGGGAGAAATCCACTTACAAAGGACGAAATCGGCAGTTCCGTAAAGCCCAATCACTACCAACGCAGATCAGAACACAATGGGACGCAAATCCAAGCAGCTCCATAATGAGGCAATGCCGTCTTCGCAAAATATCGTCGATTTACTCCGAGCAATGCCGCGGCCTGCCAAGATGGCGCCCGTGCGGGAAGCCCCTGAACACTCCTCAGATGACAGTATGGAGGAGGCCGCTGAAGCAAGGAGCACTAGAAGGGAGAGTACTCCACCTCCTGAACAAATGCCGGCAAGCAAAGCAGACATCATCCATCTGCTCAAGGAGCTTAAAGCTCAATCGGCAGCAGACGTGGCCCTAATCAGGGAAGATCTGGGTGCCATGACAGCCCGCATACAGGCTGTGGAGGTGAATGAAGCTGCTACAACAGCCAAAATTGAAACCCTTCAAAGACGAAATGGCCCAAATGAAGAAGACCAGCACTATATTGGAAAATAAAGTGGCGGCACTGGAAGACTGTAAGCGCTAGCGAAACCTCAGGATAAGGGGGATACCAGAGGCTGTGCAGGACCCTGAGGTCGCACACTACTTACACTGATTACTAGCCTCCATGCTACTACAAGCTAAAGCAAAATCCATCTTGCTGGAGTTTCACTTTCGCATACCTAAACCACCAAGAGCCCCAGCTGATGTCCCACGGGACCTACTTATCCGCTTTCAATCTCTCCGGGGCAAACTACTAGTACAAGAAGCAGCCCGAGAAACTAACACATATGAGTTTGAAGGCTCTGAGCTATCTTTCTATACTGACCTCTCTAGGGCAACCGTCACATGGCGACACTCCATTAAAGAAGTCACCCAACTACTGAGAGCCAAGGGGATACAATACAGATGGGGACCAGGGTGCAGGCTCTCTGTCAGCAATGAAGGCAAAAGAGTACACATCACCCAAGCAAGTGACTCTGTAGCATTTCTGCAAACCTTGGGAATATCCCTGGAGGCCACTACAAGCACTACCTCCGCAGCAAAGACACCAGCGAACATATCCATTTAAAATGTAGCAAAACTATGATAGATGATAACTGTACACATGCTATGCTACAATAAAAATTATAAACTTAAAAAAAAAAAGGGGAACTGGGACATTCGTGTGTTTCATATTATATTGTGCTTATCTCAGTAAAGCCATAAAATATTTCGTTTCATAAAAAAAAAAAAAAAAGTGTTTTGTTTTACTTTTTTATTTAAATAAATGAGAATTTATAAATGTATATGTCCCATGTAATTAAAGCCATTTTTGTCCTTTAAAAAACAGTGTACAATATGTGTTGGTCCAATAAAAGAGAAAAATAGAAATTGCAGTTGTACACACACATAGCAAAAATGTCAAAATTGCTTTCGTCCTCAAGTAAACGGAAGCTTTGTCCTTCAAGGGTTAAATGTAGAAATCCACACATGTTTATCATGTAACTGGGCTAGTATGTGTTCACTCCCTGTCAATCTTTTTTAGTGGTCCTCAAACTACGCCTGCGGGCCAGATCAGGCCTGCCAGGGTTCTGAACCCGGCAATTGCAGAACCCGCCGCTGTCTTGTCACAAAAGCAGGGCTGGACTGAACGTGTGTGTATGTTCCTACTAGTGAGTGAACTTGTGTGTGTCTGCTAGTGATTGAGTGTGTGTGTGTGTCTGCTAGTGAGTGAGCTTGTGTATGTGTGTGTCTGCTAGTGAGTGAGCTTGTGTGTGCCTGCTAGTGAATGAGCTTGTGTTTGTGTGTGTGTCTGCTAGTGAGTGAGCTTGTGTGTGTGTGTGCGCCTGCTAGTAAGTGAGCTTGTGTGTGTGTGCCTGCTAGTGAGTGAGCTTTTGCGTTACTGCTGAGCACTGACCATTTGCGTTACTGCTGAACGCCGACTATTTGCGTTACTGCTGACCGCCGACTATTTGCGTTACTGCTGAATGGTGACTATTTGCGTTGCTGTTGAGCACTGACCATTTGCACTATTGCTGAGCGCTGATATTTTTTATTTTAGTTTAGTCATAATTGCTTGTATATTATTTTTGTAGCTCTGTATTTATTGGTATTTTGCTAATAGCAATTTTCAATCCCTAGGAAATCATTACGTTAAAAAAAAAAAAAATTGACTCTGAGTGCAGGTTATTCAAAGAACAGTGGACTTATGATTACTTTTTCATGCAGTACAAAGAAAGAGCTGTTTATCTGATATGCCAGAATTTAGTGTCTGTGTTCAAGGAATACAATTTGCGTCGACACTACGAAATTCAACATACAGATACATTTTTTGTTGACATTGAAATTGTTGATCCGATTTACCAAATGGAATTGGCCGAACTACAGAATTGTGACTCTCTGGAAGAAGCATTCAAATCAAGCAGCCTTACTAATTTCTATGCATCTCTCCCCTCTGAGACATATCTTAATCTCAGGAACCATGCACTCAAAATTGCAACCATCTTTGGCAGCACCTATGTCTGTGAACAGACCTTTTCCCGAATGAAACATCTGAAATCTCCAACCAGATCCAGACTAACTGATGAACACTTGCAGTGACAAATATGGAACCGGATATAGACCATCTCATAAGCCAAAAGCAGGCCCATACTTCCCATTGAAATATTACAAGTTTATGTTGATTAAAATCGTTCTTCATTTTAAATATTGCATTGTTTTTCCTGTTTTTTTGTGCACTACAAATAAAATATGTGCAGTGTGCATAGGAATTGGTTCTTATTTTTTTCAAACTATAGTCTGGCCCGCAACAGTGTCTGAGGGACAGTGAACTGGCCCCCTGTTTAAAAAGTTTAAGGACCCCTGATCTAGTTTATCTTCCTGAGAATGCAGAGAAGAGGAGAAATTAAACAATGTTTCTATTGAACCACCTCATCTGCAAAGTTTACCCTGGATTTGCCTTGCCTGAACTGGATGATAATGTGATTTGCTAAATCTTTAATCCCTTAAGGGCCTTAGAATGTTCAATGCCATCCTAACAATAGTGGGCTTTAAAGCCGTTGGCATGGCATGGAACATCAACGTTCTTGTGTGAGCAGGGCTTGCATCATAGAGACCCAAGTATCAATCACTTGGGGCCATCTTGAGTGGCCCCAGACCTACAGATGAGCTGTATGCAGAGCTCAGTAGCCACACACGAGTGTTACGGAGGGCGCCATCTACATCCACTCACAGACTATCTGCTCTCCCAGGCTCTGCTGTGGAGAGAGAGACAGACAACCTCCTCACACTGGTATTCGAACTGGGTATTCTGCAGTTGGGAAGAGAGGTCGGCTACCTCCTTTCCCTGGTCCTGCTGATGGGGATAGAGACTTATAACTTCCTCTTCCTAGCATTTAAACTTCCGTTGGAGAGGGAAGCCTCCCGCATCCTCTCCCTGAGTCTTAATCTGTTGTGGGGAGAGAGGCCGACTACTTTCTCTTCCTGGTCCTGCCACTGGGGAGAGTGTGTTTCCTGGAGCTCCTTCTGCTAATGAGGAGAGAGACCGATAATCTCTTCTCCCTAGCATTCAAACCTCCGATGGGGAGGGATGCCACCCACATCCTGTGAGTCTTATGCTTCCTCTGGAGAGAGAGGCCAATAACCTCCTCTCCCCGGCATTCGTACTGCCGCTTGGTATGGAATCTGCCTGCATCCTGTGCCCGAGTCTTACTCTGCCGCTGGTAAAAGAGATTGATTACCTCCTCTTCCCGACTCTGGGGAGAGAGGCAGACAATCTGATTTCTTCTCCCTCTCTCTGCCACTGTGGAGCGAGGCCAGCTATCTCCTCTCCATGACACTTTCTGCACTCTGTTTCCAGCCTGGATTCCTAGATCATGAGTTTCCTCAACTCATACCAGACCTCTGGGATACCAACTTCTCCATCTGTCCGTTTCAAATTTCCCAGAACCAGGCACACTCTACTCCCATAGTCTTCATCCTGTGTCATGGCATACCTCAGGGTCAACTCACTGAAGCTTGACTAGGGTCTCTGAGGACCTCTTCCAATGCAATGATTAGAGCTAAAGAGTCTTTCTCTCCAATAAAGCAGTGGTAATAGCTAGGAAGTGATTATAACTATATCGCTCCTTCCACCCAACTACTAGTAAAGACAAAACGTAAGGGGAAACACAACTGAGCTTTATTGAAAACAGCACATCTTTTTATACCTACAAAAGCCTCATTTACATACAGCAGGGTTACAGTTGTACACAAAGTTTCCCTTCAGTTCCTCTACCATAACCTCCTCCCTAACAGTACAGCGAGCCCAAGTCAACCAATAGCACTATGGACTTGGGATAGCAATCAATTACACTACACAGCTTTATTACATTACAACTAGTGTGAATGGAGCACTGAAGTTACACGGAAGGGTCGGGGCAGACAATAGTCAGGGCTAAGAACCACATGGGAGATTTAAAGAAGTGACTGGGCAGCCACTTTGAACTGGTCTGGAAGCATCCCTGGAACAATGGGACAATGTCCTACTGAAAAAACAATAAGACAGGAAAGAGAAATGGGATAAGGCACATACAGCCTGGACAATAAACATATTCAACTCAATTCCAGCATACAAAGAAATTGAAAGTTGCGGTACCATATGTTAGACTAGTAATTGTGGAAACCTGGCAAGCCCATATATATATATATATATATATATATATATATATATATATATATATATATATATATATATATATATATAATATATATATATATATATATATATATATATATATATGTATATATATATATATATAAATATATATATATATAAATAATACACAAGATCCAGCGCACTCACCTATCCACTAAACAGCAACTTCAATGTTGAAAGATTTTTTTTTTTTTTTTTAAAAACACCTAATCTAGGCAAAAATAATGGGGGTTTAGTTACATTATATGATCATACATTGCATAAGCCTGCCACAACGTGGCATTGTGTTATTTGGCCCCCAGCAGCACCCCCATTTATGCATGTTAAGGTGAGTGCAGCCAACCCCCTCTTGTTTTATATATATATATATATATATATATATATATATATACGAACTAGAAATCTTATGTATAACTATTTGTATATCACTGTACCTATGCTTTGCCTAGACTGTTATGTTTACCTGTTACCTGTGACACTGTATGCAAAGGTTGCATTTAAAATGTAGCAAAACTATGATAGATGATCACTGTACACATGCTATGCTACAATAAAAATTATAAATTAAAAAAAAAAAAAAGGGGGGAACTGGGACATTTGTGTGTTTCAGATTATATTGTGCTTATCTCAGTAAAGCCATAAAATATTTCGTTTCATAAAAAAAAAAAAAAAATGTTTTGTTTTTACTTTTTTATTTAAATAAATGAGAATTTATAGATGTATATGTCCCATGTAATTAAAGCCAGTTTTGTCCTTTAAAAAACAGTGTACAATATGTGTTGGTCCAATAAAAGAGAAAAATAGAAATTGCAGTTGTACACATACATAGCAAAAATTGGGAAGAAGTAGCCCTGTATACCCACCTCACCAGGGTCCATAGTCGGTGGGGAGTCGGTGCAAGGATAATGGAGGCTTCCGTAAAATGTACCAACAGTGTAAAAAAGGTATACAATACACTGAACTATTCTTATAAAGTTCAGGTACAAATCATAAATGCATCGGATAGATGTTTCAAGACATTTTGTTTGTTTTTTGAGTGATGCTCCATTACGAAGCTTGGAGCTAAACATGGCTCATATGTCACATCCCAGAGTCAATAAAAGAGAAGCATGAACATGGACGATAGAATCATTAGCAATATGAAAGAGAACCCTGCTGCGGAGTGAATGGAAACTGTAAATGATTTCCATTATCTATGCACTATAATACATTAAAATAATAAGGCTGGTACATTGGTGTGCCATTACATTTTTAAATATTAATAAAAGTGTACATTTTGAAAACATTATGAAAACACATATTAGTAATGTGTGAGCAGAAAGGAGGTAGTTCAGAATTATTCTGAGAAGTTAAAGAAATCATAAGAAGACGGCAGTAGGATGAAAACCTGAACTTAAAGGGACTATCTTGACACCAAAACCACTACAGGCTAATGTGCTCTAGACGCAAAGAGACAGTCCCTGCTGTGAACACTGCTTTTTTCCTGCAGTTTCAGCATTTTAAACACTGTCTTTTCTGTTGGTAAGGACACCTCTAGTAGCTATCACTGACACAGCCACTAGAGGTGCTTCTTCTTGCAATCCTAAATTGTTCTTCATGCTTGGCGTGAGGATGCCAAATGCTCCACTTTGAGAAAATATATAATTATTATAAGGAGGTGCTAACTGGCGCAGCGTTGTGATTGCTTTTTAATTGTAAAAATATGTAGTACTGTAGAACATGATACATGATCTTATCCTCTAAAACTCAATTAAGAATGCAAATAAATAATAGAAGCATTGTTGAGGTTGTCAGTGGCTCCTATTTAATTTTTCCTACTTGTTCCAATAAAGGGGTCAGTGGCTTCAACGGAGCATATAAATAGTGTCACTGTGTCTTTCCAAAATCCAGGTGTCCATACTGATTTAATGCCCATTCTAGAAAATACCACTAAACAAGATGTTAATATGAGTGTTTAGTCTGCGCCTATTAGTGAAAATGGATTTATCAAGCTTTACCAGCAAATGAGAAAATAATGATACGAAAGAAAGGAGATTTCACAAAAACAAACACAAGAGATTACAATTTAGCATTTATTTTTCAGCTATCTTAAAAAAAAAAAAAAAATTCCAGTTGCAGTAACAAAGATTATTGCTTTGCAAGTTCAGTACAACATTGTATGTTGTCCCACCCATAATTAACTCCCCATATGTTATTACACTTCTCATAGGAACAGACAGCCAAAGGGCAAAGATCATTTTAGAAAAAGAAAAAAAAAGTCATTCCATTATTTCATAATTGTGAGAATCTATTCCAATTGAACAAAATCGATCTAATAACTGAAGCTGTGTTTGACACAGAAAGTTCTAAATTTGTCTTACACAATTGGCTGTATTTAGTAAATCAACAATTGTGGAAAACTGACAAGGCAATGGCAAATTTTAGCCCCAAATAGTTAACCTAGTAAAAAAAAAAAAATCTCCCACTCAGGTATATTGGCCTTTATAAGCAATTCTCCACAATATCCGTGAATAAATACCATAGTCTGGATAATGAACCTTAGAGTGCTTTATTGCATGGATATCAAAGAAATGTTAGTGATAAATTAATCACAATATTGCATCCACAAATATTTTCATTTTGCCCTTGTAACACTTTTTTCTCTCCAAGGAGTTATGGAATAACACTTAAAAGAGTTAATTAGATTGGGGACTAACGAGTGGTAGTTTTAAAGCTGTGGACCAGTGTTCTCCTGCACTGAGAATCCCCAGCTTGTTGTGAACTGAAGTTTTGGTCGTAATAAAAGATGTATAAAAAAAACTGCCAATCCATTCAGGTTTTAGGAAAATATTGCTAAAATACAGACACCAAATCGCCAGAGCGTAGTTTGGGTCCAGTAGAGACCTGGAGGTGGCAGAACGTTCAGTCCGCAATATTTACATATTTTACAAAGGAAAAAAATTAAAAAAAATGCAAACCAGTTTTGAGAAGAATTAAAATAATTTCTGTTCTACAAATATTTTTTTTTTCATTTAGCAAAATATACATTTGTCTTGTTCTTGTGCATTGCCACCCCAAATCTGTTTTACAGTTCTTAAAAGCCAAAATTTACATAAAATAAAAAAAACAAAAAATAGAATCACATTCTCATACAGTCGGGGCAAATAATATCTCCTCCCCTCCCTCCAGCAGTTTGTACCAATGTTTCCCTGCTTCCTAGCTGAACAAAAATATCTAAAGTCACAGGAATGTTTTTCAATGACAACGAAACAAAACACAAAACTATAGGGTAAAAAAAGATAAAAGAAAATAAACAAAAAACAAATAAATAAAAATTCATAGAATGGAAGGAAAAGTTATTCAGGAGGCACCAGTTACTCTGCAGGAACACAAAGTGATGTGAGGCCATCTGACAATCTGAGGGGAGGAACAAAGTCATGGGTAGGAGAAGCTGACAAATCCAAACCTGTGAATAAAACATAAGGTTTATTTAGTCATGTAATCACATACATACTTACATTCTATAGAACTACAGGTTTCTGTACAATAACAACCCACTGACAATTTGACAGCAATAATCTCATTACAAGTGTTTTGAAGTCATCAATTTTTTTTACTTCTTTAGTATTACATCACTTACAGTCAAATTGCAGATGGCAATCACACATAATATCTGCTAATATCACTAGTCTTTTGAGAATACAAGCCCTCAATGCACTTGGATAGGTGATTAGAAGCATACTGGAGTGTAGAGTACAGCATAATTAAAGGGACACCCAAATTCTCTAATGCACGTTAGCTTGCTGAGTAGCTTTATGTGTGTCCTCTTTTTATTTTTTCCATTTTACAAATAATGCAGATTTCAACAGAAATTGGCATTTTTGTAAATTGACCTTGTTACTCCACCACCACATGCAATCAAACAACAGGCCCTTCAAGAGGCGGGCAATTGCCTTGCAAAGACTTTTCATTGAGTTGCAGTGGGAAGTCTGTTATTGGATTGCCACATTAAGTCTGGGCCAGGTTAAAAAAGCAGGGCTTGCAATGCTTTTAAAGATCTTTACAGCTTTTGCCATCTGTTTTTAGACATACCCCCAAACAAAAAAAAAATCATAAATAAATGCATGCATAGTTTCATTGGAAGTATATCTACAAAACAGTGATTTTTATTTTGTTTTGTATTTGGGCAGTGGTGTGTCCCTTTAAGTATAAAATATATCTCTACATCACTTCTAGGTCCAGTGCCAACACCTTCCCGTGATGCTCTAGATGCATTCATGCACATTTGGGCATTCCTTCCATTATGCCTTACAAGCGCTCCCTTTGCAACACCATCGAAGTCAAGCTCTGTGGGTGGATGCATGCATACTTGGGCATTTCTTCCATAGAGATGAACTGAAGGCTCTGGCTGTGCTGGTATAGACTGGCATAAATGTAAAGCAAAACATTTGGCTTGCTTCTATGAAATAGCACAAATTAACGAGTAGTTGCTCTTTGACAAATAGGTACATAAATGTAATTGTCTGACTTGTATCAATGAAGTATTTGTCCAGTTACTTATACTTTGTCTTCTTTCCAGCCAAAACACCACTAATACAAAGTCAATCTTTAGAGTGATGTGCCAAGATATCACAGAAACTGTACACACAGAACTGGTCAAAAAGAGTGAAAACAATACAATTTGTGGTTCAAAGAAACAGAAAAGTATAGAAAGTACAAACCTGAAATTAGTAACAATTACTACATTATACTACAATATATTTAAAGGGATACTGTAAGCACTATCTCCATGTCATCTTATTAAATTAGTTATAGTCCTATAGTCCTTCCGTTTAAAAATTTCAAGTTATTCAAAAGGTCACGTGTGGTTGGAGGGGTGAAGATTTCATCAAAAGGATGGGAGAGGTGGAGATGAGATGGATTTTTTTTTTTTTTGAAAACTTAATTCACAACTGAATTAATAATGATTTTGAGCTCTGTCATTTTTTTTTTTTTTTTTTAAAGAAGGTAATAAAAAGAATCAAGTATAATTATTATAATTCCCCCCCTCTCTCGCCTATATCTGTTCCATCTCATTTAGCACATTGTTTCACTTTTACACTTGTTCTGTATAAAGGTTGAGCTTGTGCACTCTTATTTATTTATTTTTTTATAATTCTTTATTTTTGTTGTGCTGGGTAGTAACAGAAATAAGCCAATATACATTATGTAGATTGCAATGAGGTAACATGTCTAGTTAGAATAAATGTATACTCATGTCTGCACATTTATTTATTTTTTAAAAGACAAATGAAGTAGAGGAACACAGTGCAAACTGGATAACACGTTATGGCATTGAATAAACAGGCTGTGTGCCTAAGATTAAACTCAATAGGGTAGATAGTGTTAGATGAAAAGTTAACATGCTATGTGAATAAAGTTAGCCCCAATATGGCATAAAGAGTTAAGTACGGAAGGATAACAGCGCTCTACTTGATAGATTAGGCCCCTAGGTTGTACTTCTTTTTTTATTTTAAATAAGATAAGAAAATCAAAATAAAATAATAGCTTAACTGAGGCACAATTATATTCTTGGAGTTTGAGAATAGGGGAGAGCTGTTTAGTAGAGATCTAGTTGATATGCAAAGATACTTGTGAATACACAGGTGAGGTGCTGAGTACCAGTGACTAATAGCGTCCCCCAGCTCCCTAGAGTAGGCTTAGAAAGACCTCAGTGCAGAGCACAGAATCAGCTATGTAAAGGCTACATATAAAGCATCTATACCCAGGTCTTTAATTCAGTTTCCTGCAAACTTGTCACAAAAATAAGCAGAGCAGTTTACTTGTGTAAGGGTATGCTAACCTATGTCCACTTATATAATTTAAAAGCAAAATAAATCTAAGTACCGGTAAATGTATAAACAAAAGCAACAAACAGGAAGAGTCCACTGGGTCTTCAAGAGGCAGACCGCCGCAAGCCCACAGGCAGTGTCACGTTATAGCTGCTGAAGGTATGGCGACCGGCTCACCCGCTATCGTAGCTTTGATCTACACCTGTTGCCTGCCCAGCTGTGTGTAGTGCTGGTAAAGTCTTGGCAGGTTGGTGCGCAGGAGGGATCCACTCCACCAGCCCTAGGCATTACATGGGCAAGCGTTCTGTGCCCTCTGTACTGGTTTCCTGATGGGCCAGCATTGGAGGTCCCAGACGAGATGGTCCATTTGGATACAGGGCTGTGATGGGAGTCAGTGGTGTACTAAGGGGGGGCGGTCCGCCCCGGGTGCCACCAGGGTGGGGGGTACCATGACCCTGGTCTGGGAGCTGGAGGGGGCTGTGTGAGCTCTATGGCCGCACAGTTACCAATGGTATTTAGGGTGCCGGGCGGCCAGAACAGCTCACACACGCAAAGAGCAGCTGAACTGGCCGCAAGGAGGTAAAGTGGGGACGGGGCTAAGCAAAATCGGGGCAGAGCCAAATAGGCAGCTGGGGCGGGGCTTAATACGGCCATTACCCGCTGCTGTTACTGCTGCACATGGAGGTGCAGCAAGATGGAATCTCTGCTTCTCCACAGGCTTCAGGGAAGGACTTCAGGGAATCCAGTCCTCCTCCAGCCCACTGTCTGTAAGTAAGAGTGTGTGACTGTGTGTGTGTGTGTGTGTAAAACTGTTTGTCTGTAACTGTGTGTGTAACTGTCTGCCTGTAACTTTGTGTGTGTGTGTGTGTGTGTGTGTAAAACTGTCTGCCTGTAACTGTGTGTGTGTGAGAGACTGCCTGTAACTGTGTGTGTAACTTTCTGCAACTTTGTGTGTGTGTGTGTGTGTGTGACTGTCTGCCTGTAACTGTGTGTGTGACTGTCTTCCTGTAACTGTGTGTGTGTGTGTGTGTGTCTGCCTGTAAGTGTATGTGTGTGTAACTCTCTGCCTGTGACTGTGTGTGTGAGTGACTGCATATGTGACTGTCTGTCTGTAACTGTGTGCGTGACTGTCTGGCTAGGACTGTGTGTGACTACCTGTAACTGACTGTGTGTGTAACTGTCTGCCTATAACTGTGTGTGTGACTGTATGTGACTATGTATGTGTGACTGTCTGCCTGTGACTGTTTGATGTTGCCTGTAACAGTGTGTGTGACTCTCTGCTGCTGCCGTGTGTGTGTCAATGTATATATGACTGTCTGCCTATAACTGTGTTTGTGACTGTCTGTGACTGTAAATGTGACTGTGTGCCTGTAACTGTGTGTGTGTGTGTGTGTGTGACTGCCTGTAAGTGTGTGTGTAACTCTCTGCCTGTGACTGTGTGTGTGAGTGACTGTATATGTGACTGTCTGTTTGTAACTGTGTGCGTGACTACCTGTAACTTTGTGTGTGTGTAACTGTCTGCCTATAACTGTGTGTGTGACTGCATGTTACTATGTATGTGTGACTGTCTACCTGTGACTGTTTGATGTTGCCTGTAACCATGTGTGTGACTATCTGTCTGTGACTGTGTGCATGTGACTGTCTGCTACTGCCGTGTGTGTGTGTCAATGTATATGTGACTGTCTGCCTGTAACTGTGTGCATGACTGTCTGTGACTGTGTGCGTGATTGTCTGCCTGTTAATGTGTGTGTGGGGCTGCAGGGATTTTGTAGAAGGGGGCAGGGGTTTTGTATTGGGACAGGAGACTTTATAAGGGGGGATTTGTAGACGGGGCAGTACAAGATTTGTAGAAGGGGGCAGGACAGGGGTTTTGTAGGAGGGGGCGGGGCAGGACAAGGGTTTTGTAGGAGGGGCTGACAGCGGCTTTGCAAAGTTTACAAATTGTAAAAAAAAAAAAAGAAAAGGAAACATTTAAAATTAAGCACGGGTGCCAAATGCTCTAGGTACGCCCCTGATGGGAGTAATGTCCACGCAGGGCGTAAGGCCCAGGAAGGCAGCCGTGGGACACATACCCGACCACGAGTTGTGGAGGCTCGGGCAGCCAGCTGCCTACTTCTGCTTGCTGATGTCACAGTCCAGTCCAGGCATGTGAGCTGTGGCCAGCAAACCACACCACTGTGGAAGCAGCTAAGTCAGGTTAAACTCTTTAGGGCTAGTGCTGTAGGTGTCGGATCCCTCCAGTGGGGACCGGGATGACCCCCGTCAGTCCAAAAGGGGGGTGGGAGAGTGGCGGGACCTTTGAGGCGTGGCCGGTCATCCTAGGCTATTCGTTGAACACTTTTCTTCCTGGCTACCCTACTTTCTCTCCTCTAGCACTCCCTCATACTTGGGGATTTTAACATCCCAATCAACAACCTCAACTGCCCTGAAGCCTCCTGTCTCCTCTCTATAACCTCCTCTTTGGCCTCACGCAGTTGTCAACTTCAGCAACTCATATAGCAGGAAAGACTCTTGACCTCATTTTCACCAATCTCTGTACCACCTCTAATCTCTCCACTGTTCCATTTCCCTTGTCTGACAACCATCTGCTAACATTTGACATGACAGCATACCCCGTACCCAAAATTTCACCACCCTCAACTCTCCAATCTCACAGAAACCTCAACTGCTTTGATCTCCAGCATTTCTCCACCAAACTCCAAACTCTCCTTTTATCCATCTCCAAATCTAACTTGCCCTAACTCCAACCTCACTCTACAACTCAACTCGACATCATGGCACCTCCTACAATTAAATGCAGCAAGTGCCCCCAATTACAACCCTGGCACACCAAGCTGACCCGTTACCTCCAAAAATGTTCGAGAACTGTTGAACGCTGCTGGAGAAAGTCTCACTTTGCATCTGACTTCCTCCATTCTAAATTTATGCTGCGCTCCTAGAGCCTGGCTCTTTCCGCTGCAAAAGTAAATTACTTTAACACCCTCTAAAGTACACTGTCCCATCAACCCAAACACCTATTTCACACTTTTGATGCTCTTCTTCGCCCTTTTACCCCCTCCTTCTAACACCTTGTCCGACACAAACTTTGCATCTCACTTCACTGAGAAGATCTCTACAATCAGAGAAGAGATTGTTAATTTCTCTCCTTTCCCTACCAATACATCACCCAACCCCATTCCCTCCACCATTCTACACTCAATCGCACCTGCTACAGCAGAAGAGCAAAAGATGTTTCTGTTCTGCTCCGCTCCTCCCACCCCACGATCTGTTCCCTCGATCCTATTCCCTCATATCTCATCCACACCGTCTCCCTCTCTTGCTCTTCACCTAACTAAAATTTTCAATCTCTCCCTTTCCTCTGGCACATTTCCCTCACCCTTCAAAAATGCAACTGTAACTCCAATTTTGAAAAAGCCAAGCCTTGACCCCAACTCCCCATACAACTACCGCCCTATCTCGCTACTGCCATTTGCCTCCAAGATCCTTGAGAGAGTTGTGTACACCAAATGACTGACTTTCTCAAATCCAACTCTCTGCTTGACCCCCTTCAGTCTTGATTCCACACTGGTCATTCTGTCGAAACGGATGTGACCAAAGTAACCAACGATTTAATTGCTGTTAAATCTCGCGGCCATTACTCTATCCTAATTCTCCTTGATCTTTCTGCTGCCTTTGACACTGTTGATCATCAACAGCTTCTTCGCATTCTCCGTAATTTTGGTCTACGGGACACTGCTTTCTGCTGGTGCTCTTCCTACCTCTCCCAGCGCTCTTTCAGTGTTTCATTCTTGGACTCTGCCTCTTTCCCCCCAACCACTCTCTGTTGGCGTCCCCCAAGGTTCTGTCCTTGGTCCCCTACTGCCTCCCTTGGTAAACTCATCAGCTCCTGTTATAATTTCTATGCAGATGACACGCAAATCCACCTGTCCTCTCCTGATCTCTCTCCGCCCGTCTTGACTCGTGTCTCTGACTGCCTCTCTTCGATCTCTAATTGGATGGCTGCTCAATTCCTTAAACTCAACCTGTCCAAAACAGAATGTCTGGTCTTTCCTCCCTCAAGTGTTACTACTTCCATGTTTGTCTCCCTCCAAGTAAACGGCGCTACCATCACCTCTACCTTGTAGACTCGTTGCCTGGGTGTTCTTTTTGACTGCAACCTCTCCTTCACCCCTCATGTCCAATCAACTGCCAAATCTTATCGCTTCCATCTTAAAAACATAGCGCGTATTCGCCATATTTAACCACGGATGTGGGTAAGGTGCTGGTCCATGCTCTTGTTCTCTCTCACCTTGACTACTGCAATACCCTTCTCAGTGGTCTTACGTCTTCCCAGACTGCACCTCTGCAATCTATAATGAAAGTGGCAGTGAGGCTCATTTTCCTTTCCGCTCGCACCTCCCACGCCTCCCTACTCTGTCAGTCCCTGCATTGGCTTCTAGTTAGATATAGGGGTCAATTTAAAATTCTGGTGCTTTCTTACAAGTCCCTACATAATGCTGCTCTAACCTACCTATCCTCCCTAATACACAAGTATGTCCAGTTGTGGCTCCTACGTTCTGCCAAAGACCTACGTATATCCTCTGTCCGTACTCCCACCGCTAATACTCGCCTCCAAGATTTCTCCAGGGCTGCACCTCTTTTGTGGAACTCCCTTCCCTTCTCCGTAAGACTTTCACCCAGTCTCCACTCATTCAAAAAAAAAAAAAATCCTCTCCTGCAACTGTCACAAATCACCTACTAAGCACTCAAGGAAAACTTTTCTAACAACCTACTTCATACCCCTACTTTTATCCTTTGTGTCACTATACCTCACTCCCTCTAGAATGTAAGCTCATTGAGCAGGGCCCAATTACATGTCTGTTAGTCCACCCATTGTACAGCGCTACGGAATCTGATGGCGCTTTATAAATAATAAAATAATAATAATCTTGGAGTGTTTTAGATCTTGGCAGTCCTTACAAGACTGGAGAGTCGACCTTCCCAATAGCAATCTTTCAGGTTGCTGCACATGTAGGCGCTGGCCGCTGGGGCAATAAACTCTTACCACATTGGAGGGGTCAACTCATGACAGGTCTGATCCGTCATCATTCGGGGGCTTGGAAATGCCCAACTACCTAAGCGCTCTGTTCAGAGTGCCGAGGCATGAGAACAGGAGCAGTTTGGGTAGTCCCCATCTATATTGTATATTCCCTGAGAAAAGTAGTTTTAGGAAAGGCTGTAGTGTTCTTCAACACGCGATGGTGCTCCTAGTGAGGTCTGAAAATAGGGACAGTGTTGATCCATCAAACAGTAAGGGGCTCTTCCCTCAAGCTGCGGCCATAAGGAGGGCCCTGTCTTGCAAGCATTGGAATCTGACGATTAGATCAGCGTGTGCAGCTGGCAGTGCCATCGATGGTTTCAGCAGTTGGAATATGCTATCAAGTTTTATAGCTTTGGCTTGTTTAGGTGGCAACAGGGCGTGAAGCAGTTGTCAGACAAGATGTGGTACGGGTATAACGCCTCTGCTGGTCTTCTAGAGCATCAACTCTGTCGTTGGTGGCAAGTTGTTGTCTGTGGAGTTCCTCTATTTTATGCTCCACATTAGTTCACCTGGTGTTTTGTGTGCTGGCCGTTGCCTCCAGATGGGCGATGTGAGAGGTGGCGCCCTTGAAGAAAGCTATGTTGGCTGCAATGTTAGTTCATAGCACTACCAGCATGCCTCTTATCTGGACTACTGTGACAGGCTTTTCAGTACTTGGTTGTTTGGGTTTGGGTCCTGGCAGCAGGTCTTGCGATGCCCACTCTCCGAGGAGTAGGAAGATCTCTCTTCTACCTTTCGCCATCTTGTCCCAAAACGTGTTTGCCCCTTCTGCATGTCATCTGACTCCACCATTGCCGTAGTCATACTGGATCTTTAGGTGGAAGCCCAGAAGGAAGATCAGACGATCCCCGTCAGAGGTAAGAGTGAATGGGACACAGGTAAGTCCAAGTTGGGGACATCCAGGGTGCTGCCAGGCGTGTGAGGGCCTTCATCTTTATTCCATGGACTCCGGAACTGCGAGGGGTCAAGTCCCTACACTGCCCAGGCTAAGCTGAGGGTCCAGGTGGTGAGCACTGTTTCCTGCGGGTATGCCTTCGCTTCTGTGGGTGATACTTGGAGGTGCTGCCTCAAGGGGCTCTTGGCTCAGGTGGGCGAGCTGTAGGATGGGTACATGCTTGCATAAGGATTCCCAGCCAGAACCGTTCAAATATGGGGCTGCAAATCTGATTCAGCCATGTGACAGTGAGGCTATTGGTGTGGAAGTAGGACCATCATGTCTGGAAAAGGGTCAGTTAACATCTTGAGTGTCTAGGGTTTAATGCCAAAAGTGGTCACCTTGGTTATTTCTTGGGTGAAGTTGGGGTGGGCAACATCTGCGTGTCCAGTGGGGACCAGGATTTACCCCCACCGTTTCAAGTGGGGAGGGGGGTGGAGTGCAGTGATGCCGAGTGTCTGAGAGTGACTGCCTCTTCCCTGCTTGGGCCCACGTAGGCTATAGCATCCCAAAATTGGCTTAATGTGCAGGAGCTCATGTGAAACACATCTGCCCTGCATGGGAGTAAGACTCCCCCCCCCCTGTAATTTTTACGAGGATATATTTTATAATGATCAATTTATGCATCTGATAATTACTAATTGAAGTGTGATTTCACGCCTGTAAAATTATTAATTTAAGTGTGATTTTCTTCTCCCTTTTATATTTAGTGAGACAGTTGGTTTAAATTTATTTTGATGGACAATATATTTTGGTCTCATGTATGCAGTTGAGGGAGAGAGTTGGGTCAGACCCCCAGTCACTAAGGAGGGTACCCAGGTTGGCGACTCATAGAGATGTGCTGTTGCTGGGTCTTCAGGGCTTAGAGGCTGATCCCTGGCAGGGCAATACAAATATTGGCCTGGTGAGCATAAAAGAAAAATCTGGGGGGGCGTGGCCTGACCAAGGATGGAGTGAGACGCACGGTGCCTGTGCTCCTAGGCCTCACCCTGTATAGCCCGTAATATATAGCTTCCAGACTTGTACAAATCCTACTAAGATGGGGAAAACTAAGCGGGCTCTCAGTGCTGGACAGCCCGGTGGGGCTCTGCTGCGGTCCCAGACCGGCCCGATGGATGAATACCTTGCAGGGCCGCAGGGCCTGTCGGACGCCATTGATATGCCGATTCCCGCCTCACCCGGCTCAAGCTTGGCTGGCTCATCCCGTGGCACTAATGAGCCGGCTGCCCTATCCCAAATCTCGCTGGATATCGCTGCCATCTCTTCCAGCATGCTCACCAGGCGAGACAAGTCTGAAATGGTGGCCGAGCTGCGGGCGGTGATCAGGGAGGAGATTGCCGCTGTGCGTGCGGATCTCACCGCCCTGGAGCACCGCGTGGATGCCCTGGATGCCGAGCACCTTCAGATCACCCACCGGCAGCAGGCCGCGGACCTGGCGACCACCAGGCAGGGGAACCTGCTCCTAGACCTCCGCCGGCAGGTCGAAGACCTCGACAATAGGGGCTGCTGGAGGCCGAAGGGGAGCTGCCCCACGAGCTACTTACCGGCCTGTTCTCGCACCTGATGGGGGAGGCAGCGCTGGATGACTTTGGTATTGAGCGGGCGCATAGGGCTCTGCGGGCACCCCGGCGTGATGGGTTGCCGAGGGACTTGATTTGCGCCCTGACGTCCTTCCCGCTCAAGGAAGAGCTGATGAAGGCCACGCGTTCCCGCCCTGATCTCCGCTATATGGATGCCCCTGTGGCCTTGTACCACGATTTGTCGCAGACCACTCTGGATGCCCGGCGGGCCTTGCGGCCGCTTACCCGCCTGCTCCAAGAAAGAAGAATCCCATACAAGTGGGGATTCCCCTTTAGCCTGCAGGCCCGGGTGGGCAACATGTGGCATGTGCTCCAGTGGCCCAATGATGTCCCCCGGTTCCTCCGGAATGCTGGCCTTCCTCATATCGCTATCCCTAATTAGATCCTGGGGGGGCCCCCGGCTCGTGCTGTGGGCCCCGAGGAGGCTGCACATAACCTTCATCCGGATCCTGAGCTACCAAGACGCAGAGGGGGGCCGAATGGCCCAGAAGAGTAGCGGCTACCTGTTACGCCCTGGTGGCGGTCCCCCGGGGGCTGCCGGATCAGACAGGACTCCCATCGGACCTCAGCCTCTAAGTGGCGGGACTTATGGCTGCCCGGTTGCGAAGTTGGGGCCTCCCTACCCAGGGTATGTACTGTGGTGGACAGTGCTATAAAGAAGTTAGCTGCCTGGAGGAGGGCTTGTAGTTAGGTGGGGTGGAAAGGGTTCCAGGGGTTTGGAGGTAGTAGCGGGAAGATTCCGGGTGGGTTCCACCGCAGGTGGGGAGGGTAGGGGGGTATGTGCTGGACTGGGCTGTGGGGCTGGTGGGGACTGGCTGAAGACGATGGCTCTGAGGGACAAATTTGTACTCTCCCCCCTTTTTTCCCTCTCTCCTCTCTTTATGCCTGCCTGCAGTGGGGGGGACTCAGGTGGGTGCTCGGGTGTGCAGTGCATAGCTATGCTGCCGGTTTGGGGGTCTGGGGAGGTAGTGGTGCCATCTCCCGGCGGTTCTCATCTCTGTTCCTTACACGCTTGGGTCATCCAAGGTGGCTGCAGAGGTAGGGGTATTTTGCGATGGGGGGGGGGGGTATTGGAGCGGGTGCGGGGCAGGCTGCTGCGAGGTGGGGGTGGCTGCTGGGGTTTAGACGGGGAGGAGGGGGAATGAGGGAGGGGGATGTTTCCCGTAGTCCTCGCGGGAGGGGGGAGAGAGAGATCCGTACCTTGGCAGACCCTGGATAAGGCAGCGGGACGCGGGCTGATGCTAGCTCGGGAGTTTTAGTCACACACGAAGGGGGGCCCCACCTCGCCCGCAGGAAGGCTCCAGGCATGAAATGGGCATCCTACCCTTGTGCGGTCACCTAGGCACTGGTTGGGTATGTGGGCGCTCCCTGGGGACCCGGGGTAGTGAGGAGACTTTCGGAGAGGGGCAGGGGGCTAGAGGGGGGAGTCCTTTTAGCTTAATCTATTACTGTCAAAAGGGGGGAGGGGCGGGGACCCGAGAAGGTTGGTTGCACCACGGTGGGGCGGGCTGGGGTCGGGTGGGGGCTCCATAAGCCGCCAGAGGGCTGTTAGGTGGGGCAGTTCACATGGTTTCCCCCAGTTATTTGTGTTTTAGCTTCTGGATACTTGCACGTAAGACACACAGGGTGACAGGCAGACGGACACTGAGGCAGTTACGACCACTACATTCCACAGAAACGCCAAGACAGTGACGGGCCTTTTTGTTCCCTACTGTGACAGACCCGCACTGTAAATAGAGCCAGGGCCGGGGCGGGGGCGCTCCGCCGTTGCAACGATGGCACCCGGTCGGGGCTTCGTTCCGGCGCGGCTGACTTATTGGTCTAACAACGTTCATGGGCTTAACATGCCTGAAAAACGATCACAGTTGCTACGGCAGCTCTGGGCCGCAAAAGCATCCGTGGCGTTCCTGCAAGAGATGCACTTCAAAGGGGGGGATGCGCCTAAACTGGAGAATCGGCGATTCCCGTTGGGATTTTACGCTAATCACCAAACCGCCAAAAAGGTGGGGGTGGCTATACTCTTTGCCCAGACGACGCCTTTCCTCCATTTGGCGTCCCAACTGGATCCGATGGGGAGATACCTATTCTTAAAGGGCACCATAGCGGATCATGCGTATACCTTCGCTTGCATATACTGCCCAAATAGGGGTCAGCACACCTTCCTCTCCCGAACACTGGCCAAACTAGAGAGATTCCGAGAGGGCCTTCTGGTCCTTGGCGGCGACCTCAATGTCCCGCTGGACCCCCGGCTGGACACTTCCAGGGGCATGACTGCGGTCTCGGCTGCTAGTATCCGGCTGTCCCAGCGTGCCCTGCACAAAGCTGGTTTGGTAGATTGTTGGAGGGCCTGCAATCCGGAGGGGAGAGACTATACCCATTACTCTGCAGTGCACGCACAATACAGCCGTATCGACTATATCTTCCTGGCACAAGAATTTTTAAACCTCCTGCAGGGAGCGGAAATAAGCATCATAAGCCACTCGGATCATGCACCGGTCCTGGTTCATACCAGTTCCCCGCTTTATAAGCCCAGTGAACGACAATGGAAGCTCAATGAAACTATGCTGGATGATTTGGTACTCACGCAGTCCGCGACCCGTACCTTGTCAGATTACTTCACCACCAACGATACCGCTGATACGACTCCGCTAGGGCTTTAGGAGGCGCACAAATGCGTCATCCAGGGCTTCTTCATCTCCGAGAGCACCAGACGCAAAAAGGACAGACGAGCTCGCATTTCCAGCCTGACCACGCGTATTGCAGATTTAGAAGGAACTCATAAGCAATCCCTAGATGAGGGCACTTATCTCCAACTGGTGGAGGCACGTAGGGACTTGCAAAAGATTCTGTCGCAGGGGCTGCTGCTCACCGCTAGGAAGGCCTCTAGGTACTTCTACGAACACTCCAATAAGTGCGGGAGACTGTTAGCTCGGATGCTCCGTGAAAAGCGCAGGATGCAACATGTCCATAAAATACGCACGGGGAATGGGGATACTACACGGAACTGATGCCCCTCACACGAGACCCTGCACTTCGTAGACAAATCCAGGCGCACTTCCCCTTCCGGATTTGCTTGAACAAACTGCGGTACCTGGGCATCTGGATAACGTGTGACCTAGCTCAAGCCTATTCCATGAATTTTGTCCCCTTACTCACAACCCTCCAACAAGATATGAAGCGCTGGGCTCCCCAATATATATATCTTGGTTTGGACGCATAAATGCCAGGCGGGGGGAGGTAAAATACCGTCTCAGCTGTGGCTGGGAGATGCCACGTTTCAGGAACTGCGAACGGGCAACCCGTTGGTGGATGCAACTCTGAAGGTCTGGTGTGGCGTCCGGTTCTCTCAACAACTCACGTCATCGCCAAATCCACTTATGCCCGTGACGCATAACCCAAGACTTGCAGGTGGACTCTCCCCAGGTGATCTGAGGAACTTTGGGGCCACGGATTGGACCTACCTGCATCAATGGTGTAATGGTCCGAACCTTAAACCGCTGGCCACGCTACTCCAAGACCGCAGATCCAGCGGTCTGGACAACTTCCGGTACTATCAGCTCACAGCCTATGTAACCTCGCTAACTGGGAAGGCGCACCTCCACCGCCCACTGTCCCACTTCGAACAAATCTGTGTCGCCAGACAGCATCTCATCCATGGCATAGCGCAACTCTACTCCATGCTGCAGAGTGGTGGGGACCAGTCCCCTTTGGGGTTCACGGTACGGTGGGAGAGGGATGCAGGGGTCGAGCTATCTACCTCTGAATGGCAAAAGATCTTCCAATTGACGCACGGGGGACCATCTGTTCCAAATTCCAGGAGTGCAACTACAAGATACTGGCGCGTTGGTATAGAATTCCGGACATCCTTCATCATGTCCATGAGTCCATCTCAGGGGAGTGCTGGAGGTGTGGAGATGCGGATGGTTCTGGGATCCATATCTGGTGGTCGTGCCCTCGCATTGAACCTTTCTGAAGAGCGATACACAAAGGGATTAAAGACGTTACTGGGACAGACATCCCTTTCTAGCCGCTGCCGATGCTACTGAACCACACGAGCATGCCTATTACCGCCTACAAGAGGGGCCTGGTGATACACCTTCTTACGGCAGCAAAATCTCTCATCCCCACGTTATGGAGAAGTCAGGTAGCCCCTTTCACTCCGCCAATGGATTGATAGGGTGGAAATGATTTACAACATGGAACTGATGACTGCGTCTCTGCAGGGACGCTCGGATAAATGTGCGCTCACATGGTTTCCTTGGACGGAGTATACGGCCAGGGGGGCCGCGGGGGGAGCCCGGTCCGGGGAAGGTGGTGCTCCCGCACCGGCACGGCTTTGCCCACCCACAACGAACTGACTGAGACCCGTAGTGCCTTTCTGTTTGGAGGGTGGCGCACTTTCCTATCCATATGACTACAACTTCCCTTCCCATTCCCCTCCATACTTCCCAGACAGACGACACACGGAGGCACTTACCCGAGAGGAGGCTCACAGGTTCACTCACCCCCTAACCTAGCATTCAGAGTGTTTGGGGAATGGGGCTGGGAGTACAGAGCAATGACTGGAGCTAGTCCACGGCGGCACAGGGGGATAGCGGGTTGGTGGGGCTCTTGAACATCTTAGGAGCGGGTTGGTGCTGTACAGGTCGGAGGGGGTTGGAATGGAGGGCTGGAGGTTAACAAGGCCTCTGGGTTGTACGGGGGGAGGTCCTCTGGCGCTTTCAGTCTCACGCACTTGGTTCGCCCCGGGCCTCAGACTCAATAAATACGGTGGCACCTGATTTGACCCCTAGGGGGCTCCGGCTACTTACGTTAGGGGAGGAGAGAGGGCACGGAGGCCTCGGAGGGCACCCTACAGCTGGATGACCTCGCACACGAACCACTGCTCCAGCGTAGGGGGTCAGGGGCTACCGGTATGACATTGGGCCATGGGCTAACCCATTAGGGGGCCACCTAGAATATGGTGGCAGAGGCTACATGCAGTTTAGAATGCCCGTTCACGAGGTAGCATGGAAAGCCGCATTCCCCATGCCCCACTTGGCGCAAGAGTCCCAGGTGTCCCCCGGTGGTCCCGGGATTGCGGCCCCGGTTGTCGCTCAGATGTATCTGCACTGTTCTAGCTTTATTCTTTTGCTAAGACACCATCAAATATCCAGCTGTATTGGCGGCTTCTCTGGAGTGTGGTGTCCTTCCTTCCTTGCCTATGTAAAGGTTGCTAAACATGTTTGAATGTGTGTGTTGAACTAAACGTGCTGTATTAAATAAATGGAAAAATAAAGATTGTCAAAAAAAAAAAAAAGAAAGAAAAATCTGCTTAAGAAGACTCCTTCAAAACGGCTGTGAAGGACAGGAAAAAAAGACTGTCTATTGGAGAGGGGATGGATCTACTTATACCAATTTCAGAGTTCTATTTCCTGTCCTTCCTGATGTGAGGGGAGGAGCTAACCCATGAGTAAATGCTGCCATGTATGATCTGGAAATTTTGATGGATTATTTATTTGAATGACCCATGAATGTCAGGTAACCACCACATAGGTTCCATCCCAGGCTGCCAGAACAAATGGGACTACATTAGCAGGATCCAAATCTGTGATCGCTTATAGAGAGATGCAGCCCAGGCTTAGTGTAGTTAGGATGCTGTCCATCTCCTAAACATTGGACACTTGGTGCTCTGCATTTTGGTGTTGAATTAGAAGCAAGCGGGGGGATCCCCACCGGTACTTTATGCTCTTAGTAGACAGTGTAGTAGTCAGGGGATGAACGGAGTTCCTCCACTGTAAAGTTGCGCATGAGAGGTCGGAGAAAAGGGTAAGGTCAATTTCTTCAACATAGTACGGGGTCTTTCTCCTGGTTGCACCCATAAATGCTACTTTGTCTTGACCATTCTGGAATTTGATCAATAGATCACTGGTGGCTGAAGCCTGTGTCTGTTGTGGTTTAGGAAGGTAAAACATTCCATCGAGCACTATGTCTTTAGTCTGCTTTGGAGGCAGTATGGTCATATAATAATATGTGGCAACCCTGTCGCAGTGATACAGTCCGACAGCCCTCAGATTTTTAGGTGTTTCCACCGCCTCTTATCTTCCATTGCTGTCAATTGGTGGCCCAGGAGAGCTGAGGTGAGCTCACTAACCTGTTTCTGTAGCTCTAGGATTTGAGCAGTGTGTGAAGTTGCGGTCTGCTCTGCTGCATCCATGCACACATTTAACCACTTGACATCCTCCCCGACTTGCGTTATTTTTGCAGATAAGGTTTGAGACTGGAAGGTATTGTAGTAGTGACCAACGGAGATATTCCCACTGTTGGCTGAGGGAGCTTGGGAGGGCCCTTGTATGTCAGGTCCTCCAGGTTATGCAGAGGGTAGTCCGCCACCATTTCAGGCTCAATGCTGCTTTGAGGACTCCGCAGCAGATCTCTGATGTTGGTGGAGAACAGGGGCTGATCCGGACATGTATTTTTTTTGGACAGGCATTCTGCCTGTTGATTGAGCCCCTTAGAAAGCTCAGAATCGAGTGACAGAGCTCCACAGAGCTGTGCCAGTTTTGGTTGAGAGCTAGCTCCGTCCCACCCATCCCCCCGAAGTGTTTATTTTTAATTTTCTCAATTTTTAAGGTTTATATTGCTTTGCTGGTGCATTAGTAAGTTAGTAAATGGAAGTGTTAGTTCTCGTTTTTTCAAAATGGGACTGTTCAAAGAACCTGGTAGTGAACTGACCAAAATAGGCAGGAATGGAAATGAAATACTTACAAGGCAAACTATTGGTTAGGGACGGCATTGGACACCTTTAAATAACCTGGACAAAGATGGAAGCATACACAACACTATGTCCTGACGAAGCTTACAGTGAAATGCGATGCCATATGGTGGGTAGGAACATTGACCCACAAGATTCGTAATAGGCAATTATCTCTCTCTAAAGCTGGGTGGTATTGTGAAAACTGTCTCTGGAGTCTGTGCCGATATACAAATCTGCAGGGGAACTGATATCTTTTTTTACAATCTTAATACAGGAGTGAAAGGATATAACAAGCATTGTTACGTTGACAGAGTGCATTATTTAACGATAATTACTGATAGCGGTAGATTCGTTATAGGAACATTAAACAGTTTACAACACGGGATCTTGTATCTGATCTGTGCCTTAACTTGTCAGCCAAAAGTCCAGACATGGGGCTGTGAGAGCTCGTAATAGGTAGAGCAGTAGTGTGAGTATGTGATATATCATATGACAGTTGTCCGTTTTTTTATGAGTCTGGCTTATCGAGTTTCAGAGAGACCCGTCTGGGTTGGGAAGCTGGGAAATGCTCTGAGGTATGGAAAAGAGGTTGGAGGGTAAAGGAAAGAGAGAGAGAGAGAAGAGAGTAAAAAGAAAAAAAAAAGTAGAGGGTATAGGAAATGGAATTTCAGCCATCTGAGTTCAAGTGGGTAGTCATTGTAGCAGTTGTTGCTTAAAGTGCTGTCGGTAATCTGGTGGTCCAGCCCTTTGTAGATGTCAGTGGTCTATGTGAGTTTATGAGGAGTGTTTTTCAAACTGTCCCCTGGAAAGTGTGGGTGAGGAAACCCGGGCGTCAGGAGGAACGACAGTTCAGAGACTGGATTTGGTAATGTAGTCCAGCCAGGGGAACCAAAATCAAGGCGCATTTGTCAGATCACCTCTTAGGCCTGCATTCAGGGTCTCCATATTGTGTATCTCTTCAACCCTAGCGACTCATTGCTGGAAGATAGGCGCACCCGTCTGGTTTCCATGGCGTCTGGATTACAGATTTTGCTGTTGTAATCAGGTGCACATTAGGGATTATTTACATGATACTATAGGGCTGTCCATGTGGTGTAGGAGCATGGGAAGAGGCTGAAGTGAGAGGTCTGAGCTTGTTATCTCACGGATTTTAGAGTTCACTGTAGCCCAGAATGGGGCAAGACCAGCAGATATGGAGATCCGTGCCCTTGTTCCCCCCGCAGCGCCTGCATACTGCAGGTACCACCGCATTCATGCAGTGTAGGACGTCTGGCATCCTGTTCTTGAGTGTTAAAAAGTTTGAAGCTTAATTATTGGAATTTTAAGCTGATGGAACATTTGTGTGTCAGTATGAAGATTTTGACACAGTCACTCCATCCCACCTTATGGTGAACCCTAGTGGTTGTTTGTCACACCCTGTAAGTAGCATGTTGTAGAGGGTAGAGATCCCTCTGTATAAAAGTTCTCTCGCTGTCTAAAGTCTCTCGAATTGTGTAAGAGGCCTGTGGAACTGTGTTCGCCCAGCTGCGGAGATCTAGTAGGAGCGTATTTAGTGACAGCAGAACCGTCCCATGTAAGTCGGTTGCCTGTCAGGGATTAAGTCTGAAAGAGTCTTAAATTGGGTCGATGAGCACCATTGGTGAATATATATATATATATATATATATATATATATATATACATACACAGCCTGTGACCTGAAAACAACTAGGCCACGTGCAAGGTCCAGGTTGTGTGCTATGGGTGTCAATAGGTTTGTGGATGTGGTGCTTTTTAGTGAATATGAGGTAGAGCGCCAGACCCTAAACGGTGCATTGATCATCGGATTGCCAGTGCGGAGCGTTTCGAACGGGACTCCCCTGAATCAGAGCATGGAAGGAATTTTGCCCTAGGTTTGTTGGGTTTCCATAGTCACCCTGCATATTGTATTTTACTATATATTATTCAGGGTTACTTGTGAGAATTTAACTGAACATAGAGATTTGGTTTGAAATAGCATGGAAGTAGCCCCTGTATAGTGTTATTATATATTATAGTTCCTCTTTTTTTAATATAAATATTGTTTACAGTATTGCACTATTGTATTTTTTGTGTTTTATCTCTATATACGCATTGTACAATTTTCCTGGCAAAGACAATATTATTTGGAATTTGCGTTCTACTTGTTTTATATTTTATTGAATTGGTTATAATGTCTTGAGTCCCCTGGCACTGTCTCTCCATTAAGTGTTAAATAATTTTCCATAATTTTAACACTGAATGAGGATCCCAAGAAGCCCACACCGGAGGTATGGTTAAGGTAGAGATTACACACATATTGCTGCTAGCCATATCGATCTATACCTACAATTGCCACCGTGATAGGCTGAAAGCAGTCAGCTGACAAATTACAGTAGCCATTTGCTGCTCAGACTAATACATTCTCTCTGGGGATGGGCTGCTAGGAATTGTCGTTTAGCATTAAAACATTAAAAATGGTTTAATTCTGAATGGAAGGACAGCGACCACAGGACTCTAGACACTATAACCACTTAAATGAGATGAATCAGTTATGGCCCTTACAGTGCCCATTTATAATAGCAGACGTATGCAAATATTTGCTTTGTCCATAAACAAATTGATTCATCCAAATCAAAACCTTTTTAACACAACCTGAATGAATAGATATGTCCAGGAAATATTTTTTTATTTTTATCCTTCAGGACAAATCGATTAGTTTATGGATGAGACAAATTTTTGCACAAATCTATTTAATAGCACAAAACATAGTATTGCAAACATATTAATAATTGTTTCACGTGGAACATCCCAGAGAAAATAAATAATCACACAGTTACCTCTTCAGTGATCTGCAGTTTCAGTGGTATCCGTTAGTGAAAGCCGTGGCAATCAGAGGACCCTGCAGAACAAATTTGATTGTCAACAAACAATGGAACAAGGTTTCATTCATCATCAACAATATTCAAACAAATAACTGCCTAAATACACTCGTTACATACCCCCACCCACCATATGCATGCACACTCTCTCACTCACTCGCTCTCTATATTTATATATCCCTATCCAACTTATACACACACAATATCGACATACACCACTCCTACATGTGAATGAACTCACACTTACGACCCTACCCAAGTACCTGTTCAGAACCCAATTCTCAGAAATACATACTCACCCCAAGACTATGTCCAAATCCTGTGCTTGGAGCTGGACTCGCTGCACTGATGTAGCTGCTGACTGCTGATTCCTGATTTGCCGCTCCATACAGCTCAGCCATTGGTCCAGGGCTGCTGGTACCCAGAAACCCCCCTGTGCGGGTTGGATTGGAGCCTTGTTTACAAAGAAAATAGATCTTACAGAGAGCCCCCTACACTCATCCTGTTCCCCATAGGAGTGTAAGTAATCTCCCAACAGTCTATACCAGAGGTATTAAAAAAACAGACATCTATTAGCAAACTACAACTCCAATGAAACCATGGCAGCCAAACAAACCAAATGGTTAGTAATGATTTAGGGGCACTGTAGCCTGCTAACAGTTGAAAGTCTTTTATTTCCATATCTAGAATCTATGAACGGCAAACCCTCACTCAGAAATGTCAAGTTTATTATTTTGTATGACAGTATACATACATATTATAGAATAAATTAAATCTAACAATTTTTACACAACATCGAAATGCATAACAATTTTATGATTCTAAAACAATTCAGATTAGTTGATACTTGTTATTAAATGTTATGTGCTCTATTAAACAAAACTACAGAGGTTATAATAGTAGCTCAGATTTCCACACGTTACTACAATATAATCCAGGACAAAAAGATAACTCTCTCCTTGAACATTAAAACAAGTGTGTTTTCAAACAGTTACACATTCCTGGAAACTGTATAAATTAAGCAACAGTGTTAATAAGCAGTCCCTGAGAAAGATCTTGTTATATGTAAATAAAAAAAGATAAGATAAGCGAGCAATACATAAATTAGAGGCATTACCTCTCACGACAGCTGCAGCTGCTGCTGCTACTGGACCATAAGCAGTCAGAGGGATTGCTGAAAAACAGGAGGACATTTTAAGAACACGGCAGAAATATGGGAAACAGCGATAGATTAATAAAGCAGGATACATTTCCAAGTGGACCTTTACTGTGTGCATAACAACACAAACAAAAATAAAAAAACTGCCCAACACAATAGATATACACAGAAATAAGTCTCACTGTACATGATCAATTGGCACAGGCTTGTTCTTATAAAGGACAGGAAGAGTCACAGGTTTATATGTATACTAACAAAATGGATACTAGAAAGCATGACTGGTGGTGTTCGATATTGATTTTAAATACATTGTAAATACAGTTTGTGTTTATTTTGAGGAAAATGCGAATCAAAGAAATAAAGCATGTATTTGCATAAAACACATTTATTTTTATTTTTTTTATTCTGGTCTAAGTGTTGTTTTGGAGGAAAGGCCTTGTTACTGCACTCTAACAAGTGTAAGTATTGTTGTTTATAAGAAATGCAATGTTTACATTTGTCACTAACGATGCCTCTAGTTGTTAACCACTAGCAACTAGATCCGCTTCCTTGTGAATACACACTGCCGCCAATTATTAAAATTCTCCATGTCCGTTTTTTTTTAAAGTGAAGGCCCAACAATCTAAGCATGCACAATCCAACATTGTAAAAAAATATATTTAACATTTAAGTGTATTTTTAATGTACCCTCTATTTTAAATGAAAATTATTGTAAAACTCAGTTTTAAAACCAAGTTACTTGGGTGCAACTCATCTTATATTACACTTAGCAAAAAAAATTTTTAAATAAATAGTTCTCTGCAAATTCAGTCTAGCATTCAGGTTACCTGGACTTGGGCATTGTTTTTCTTAATACCCAAGATAATACATCTCATAATTGATCATTCTATCCTGATCTACCACAACACCCATGTCAAGATATTAAAGTGGAAGACTAACATTTATATTAAAGGGACACTGTAGTCACCAAAATAACTTTAGCTTATGTAATCAGTTTTTGTGTATAGATCATGCCCCATGCAATCTCACTGCTCAGTTCACTTCCATTTAAGAGTTACAGTTGTTTTGGTGACTATGGTGTACCTTTAAGCAAGATTATGAGCTCCCCCCCCCCCCAGTCCTCTGTGTCATGTTTCATGCTCTCTCAATGATGGTTCAAACAATGCCAGGAATTATAGATAATATAAGTAATCATAAGATGATTTGGTTCTGGTGACCTATTACACTAAGTTAGTCTGTTTTTAGCTATATTATTCTAAAACTGTGCAGTTGACAATTATGCCACAGTTGTACCACTCTTCACATGCCCAACTTAAAAAAGACGATAAACAAACTGTTGATGCTATGTTTGGTTATGACCCTTCCCTCCAAACATCAGGTCATAAACATTAGTTTGGTGCATAAATAAGGGAAAACCTAAAAATCCACAAAGGTCTGAAGAGATCCGACAATCCACCTTAAATGCTGCACATTTACCACAGAGCAGGAGAGGATCCCCCTCACCCACCCAGTGTATCTTGTTCTCCTCATTTGAGGTGCAGGAAATCAACTGGACTGACCTGTGAGTTCTGGGAGGACGGGGGCGCCCGGGAGAGGGGTTCTCTCTACACGAAATTCTAAAACGAAATGTGAAACAGCTTAAGAATGGCTGGATGCCCAGCCCACAGGATTGGCTGGCAGTGAGCAGGGAGGAGATGATTAGAACCACCCACTGCCGCCAACATCCAAAGAAAGGTAAACTTAGGCTAACACCCCATCCCTTCACTGAACACACAGATGGACACATACATAGAGTACTAACGTCTTTTGCAACTAAAAATCCACAAATGTTTCATGCTGTGCCTCCATCAGAGGCAAAAAAGGCATGCAGTCAGTACCATGTGTAGAGGTGCGCCAAAGACCTACCTGGGAATTGATAAGTGTATCCTGGAGCAATGCCAGTGTAACTGCGGCTGGCATATGTGGCAGCTTGGAATCCAGGGTATCCTGAAGACAGGAAATACAAAAAAAGTGAATGCTTTGAAACCTAACGTACTGTCACAGTAACATATATTATTCATGAAATCCTTCATACAAGATATAAATATATTTGGGAGTCCAGGCCAACTCCCCAGTTTTGCACCCCTTCCTGTCACAGGTTCCTCATCCCATGGCCCCATTTAACCTTGCTCTGCAGAGAGTCCCAGGAGGAAGCAGTTCCCAAGGAAGTGGATTAATCTCATAAGAGCAGGCATTAGGTTGGTAGAGTAGGACCTGCCAAGAACGGGATACATGGACATTGAGGCAGGCTTATGCAATGAATGATCATATACTGTAACTAAACCCTTATTTTCACTAGCTTCAGGTGTTTATAAAACAACAGTCTGTGAGCTCTGAAATTGCTGTTTAGTGAATGAGTGAGTGTGTACTGGATCTTGCATGTTGTATGAATTAGCCCCATCAACACCCTGATAACGTATGCATGTTCAGGTGAGTGCAGTCCTATAGGTTTCATATATGAAGTGACAACAGTTTCTTTCTAATTAACTTGACATACATCACTTCCTATTGAATAGAACCAAAAATCTTACATATTTTTAACCCCATAAAAGTCAATTTGATGCTCTGCCCTGCCTTTCTTATGCCAAATGAAAAGGATATTCCATGAAGAATAAACATCTCCAAGGACCAGAATGTTATGATGCATGGTTATTATGGAATAAAATTGTATTTTCAGATGGCACAGAGGTCCATCTCCTATTATATTACCCCAAATAACCTATACATTTATGCACACATATTATTATTCTTTCATAGGGAAATCTAACATCAAAATTAGGTCAAGGGGCCTTCATTACATTGAAAGTACCATCACCAGAAACAACCCCATTGATAGTGATCTCATCCACAGGATACTTTCAGAAGAATCCAGTAATAAGTTTAAAAGCGGGATAGTAGAAAAAGAGTTGCTAAAAGCCATGCAATATAATTTTGGAGAAATAAGGAATTAGTCTGTATAGTGGCTGAAGCTAGTGTAGTGTAGGAAACTATTTTTTTTTTTTTTTAAAGAAAGCAGCAATTCATTGTTTGAAAGTGAAAAATCTGTTTTGATTCATACGTGACTAATGGTGTTGTGTCTTCTTTCTAAGACCCTAGTCCGTATGTAGGCATTTATTCTGCTGAGGTGTCACATATGGAGAATGGCAACAAGCTTCACATTCTCAGTAACAAATTGAAAAAAAAAAAAAAAATACTTCCAGAAAAGATTTGGACACACTGAATTCCCAGACCATTTAGAACTAAATATTGAGTACGTATTGTGGTTACTATTTTCATTGTTAAAACTGTGTAAGGCTTTAGTTTTAAAAAATTTATTCCATTACATGCAAACATTCTGTTTTTTTATTTTATTTTTTTATTGCAAAGCCACATATGCTGTTTTTGTTTGGTCCAATTAATCGAACTTCAACTGACTATTGTGTGTTCTGCTACTATACTACCAAGATAAAGAATAAGTCTTGACCTGGGGCTAGTTTCTGAACATGCAATAACCACCTTGGAACAGCAGGTGGAGATCTGACATCAAAATAGCCAACCGCTCACAAATCTAATTAGCTATGCCCTCATACAAGCGACAATCACCTAGCATCCCGATTCCCAGCATGAAGGCGTCCATCCCATATGGCATTACTCGAGACCGACCCCGCACAGAACCAGTTGGTGACATCACCTCCTTCGGCTGTGCCTTCTTACATTCAACCTGCAGATAAAGAATAGTTTTAAGTTACAGACATCAACCCCTCACTCTGGCTGACACACAACACAACAAAAATCACAAAAAAAACACCAAAAGCCTCAACAATCATCCATCTTAACTAACACATTTAGAAAACAAAAACTGGTTAGATCTCACCCCAACAAGTAAACAATCCTGCCTTGGATATCCACTGAAATTGCCTGCATAACCTCAGAATTTGTTGAATTACAATACTTTATCCACATACAGTACATGTGCCAAGCTGTACACTATTGTCAAACTGATAACAAGTTCACAATCAGCTACTAAAACAGCAAGGTATCATTCTTTCTTAGACAAGGTCATAACAGCCCAAATTCTTTAAATTTGATAGTGACAAACACATTTAGCTATATACACATTCTTAAATGAAGACCCAAAAGCACCATAACCACTACAGCTCACTGTAGCATTTATAGAGCCAGGAGTGCCCTGGCACCATCACACTGTTTGATATCTTACCTGTGCCCCTCCAGTTGTCCATACCACATCCACTAAATCAGGTCTTCAAAGCAGGAGAAACAGAATGTCAATTTAGAGCAAAGCACAACCAATCCAGCACTGCAAACATTTACCAAGAGTGTTCAGTTGACTCTCTCAGCCAATGAATGTGGCATCCAGGTTCTACTGCTGGAGAAGACTGGATGCAGCATTGTACCTATGGGGATCTAGGTACATTTTTAAACTGTTCTACGGCTAGCTGTAGTGGTAATGGAGCTTGGACTGTTCCTTTACTTAGTTTAGGGTATAGTTACATCTGTAGAATATTAATTGATAATATTGATTATTCAAGGACATATTTTCCTTTCATTAATTGTTTCCAGTCATGGCAACTGTCATTTTAAGGGTCTCCACCTCCAATTCCCACATAATAAAGGAAAATGATTCCAAAGCGCTTGCATGTATTTAAAGAGTTTTTATTCCAGTTAGTTAAAAAAAAAAAAGACTGCCGAGTGATGTGGTAAAAACTCACTAATAAATTCTGGAACAGTAACATTTCCTGCTAGTCATGCAAATCGGCTTACTTTTTCCTTAATTCCTACTGGGAATTCGTATTATGAGTTCAACTCAACACAGTGAGTTTTTACTTGCTGCCGGTACAACGTTATTGAGGCTGTGGTGGATTTGCATTAAATGCCCAGTCTAAGGAAGGCAGGACTATTTATGCATATAGGCTCAGTGTAATTATTTCTATATAGGATATCCGCCAAACACTCAATGAAATGCATTAAAAAAAAACAAAAAACATTGTAACAAGCATACAGTAACAGCTTAAAATTCACTAAAACTTTCCACTTACCATTTTATTATTAATCTCGTGGAAGTGAATTTCGCAGACCTTCTCCACAATATCCTCACCTTCAAATGTGACAAATCCAAAACCTGCATTGAAAAAGAAGCACAGAAGTGTGTTAATAATGGGCCAGAAACAAGAGTGCCAAGAGGTGTTGCGTGATAGGTTATTTTGGTGTAAGCAACAATGCATACAAACTTTGAGACTAAACTGAGGGCAAAGAGTAGAGACTTTGAAATTTGTGCCTGTTGAGTAGAAATAGTATGCTTTTGCCTTTATAAGGAATCTTTTCAACTGCAAAAAGTCTGTGCAGAACAACTGAGTTTTACATGTATTCTCTAAAGTACAGCGCTGCGGAATCTGTAATATAAATCTTTATTCAGTTTTACCCAAGAATAAATTACAGATATCTCATACCAATTTAAAACAACAATAAATATCTAACATACAATCTAGACAATTACTTCTAAGCATACACCGTTCATACGTATACAAAGTGGGATAAGGACACAGCATACATAGGAAACAATATATGTCTCTTATTCTTTAACAGCTCAATAAACTGAAGTGAATTAGTGAACTACTCCTAAGTTTCTACTATCTTCTATGATTTGTATACACTTTATTCCCATCTCATATTTCTTTACATTGTCTTTCCCCCTATATATGCCTATCTCATTCTTGATCTGGGACAACAGCTGTTTCTCCCAATGCTTACAATCAATAACCTAAGAGGTTTTCCAGCCTCTTTCTATCAGAATCTTCACTGCCATGAATGAATGTATAGTCAAAAATTGTTGATATAATGATATTTCAGGCCAGTGGATATGTAGAAGCGCAGAGGTTGGAGATTTTTCTATCAACATTTTATCCCAAACATTTAATCTTCTGAAAACCTCATCCCATAGTTTCTTGATTAATTTACAACTCCACCAGATATGGATAAAGCTTCCAATTTCACTCCCGCATCTCCAACAAATATCCGACTCCTTATGGTCAATTCTATTTAGTCTAATTGGCACTAAATACCAACGATAACATATTTTATAATGCGTCTAAAACAAAATCATATTATGGATATTTTTTTTTACCTTTATCATCATATTACCCCAGCTCGTGAGATCAATCTTTAAATTACATTCCTTTTCCCATCTTTTTATTTGTTTAGACCTTATGTCTTTAGGAGCCGATCTTATCAATGCATCAATAATTAGCCATATTTTTCCTAGGGCTTTCACTTCCAAAAATTTGCTTTATAAGACCACTACTTGTTGGCGCTTTATAAATACCAGTAATTAATAAATAAAGGAGCCTTAATGTGGTACGTTCTTTTGACTACATATATAAACAAGGATCTCTTACTGAGGTAACAACAGATTATCAGTAACCAACAGCCACCTTGTGAAGGGTTACTTTATCATAATACAGCACGATCTCTGTTTTCTGCAGTAATGATGGTCACGGTAGAGCTTTACTATTTGAAAGTAAAGACTGAAAACAGGGCAGTTAGTGGTGTTAAAGCAATATTAGTGCAAAAGGTGATAACTGCACAAGTTTTCCCAATTGTAGTCTCGAAATGTAAAAAGTAACCCTATTTCAGATTTTTTTAAATTTAGGTTTCCATAAATAAATGGTGATTCTTGAAGTGCCAGTAGGTTTAGAGTTTAAGGGAGTAATACGTACAAGTGCAATGTCTGATTCACAGATTTATTCACTAAACCTGTACTGACCAGTGAAATATTTTTGCCAAAAGAACATTAAAGAATCTCCAACTGGGAGCCTACTAAAATTCCCAATTTCCTGTAATTTCTAATCATTACTATTACTGTGAATGTCTAAACACTAACATGCTCAAACATCTGCAATGAATGATTTTGTAATATAAATAAATAACTCACCTCTGTGCCGGTTTGTGGTTTTATCAAACATTAACATGGCATCATCAACCTGTGTGACAGATATTGTCAAATTAATCACCAGAGACACATAACATATAAAGGCAGGGCATGTCCTGTTTTGTGTGAAATAAATACACAGACACGTGAAACATATTCCAGCTGGATGTACTATTTAAGCCTGGATTGATAATTTGGAGTGGAGTGAATTATACTACTATTGGTTGGTTAAAGTAGGACTGGTGCCACATAGTAGGAGCTGGGATTGTTTTTAGAGGACATATGGTCAGGGGTGGGGGCACAGCAGTTAAAATGGGGGACCTTAAAAGAGAGGGCTCACAATTTGAATCATGTACGTGAAATGGGTGTTTTCTTTTATCAGAGGAGGGGCATGTAGATCACCCAGGCCATGGGCATGGATGGGACACACATTAGGGAGGAGGTACTCGAGAGAAAATAGAGGGAATGAAAAGAAATCCAGGGGAGAAAGGGGGCCGTACGGGGAAAGCAGAGAGAGAGAGAGAGAGAGAGACATGCAGGGGATATCAGAAAGCAGGAAAATATGGCTGATAAGATATTGCGCTCACTGTTCAGTTCAAGGTTTATAATAGGCCTCTTTAAATTAGAGAAGATATTTATTTACTCATCAGGTCAAACTGTTTCTTGCTTTTCAAACAAAACCGTTTGGTTCCCTGGAGAATCAGCAGCTCTGGGAGCTCTGTCCTGTTACTATGACTGCAGCTTAGTATGTCCTGAGCCGCAGGGGAGAGGGACAGAGGCAAAAGCCTTTGTGTGCAACTGAAAAGATGGGGGGAGGGGAGAGGGCCCCACCAGATATCAGGGGGAGAGATACACACAGGGAAAGAGTGAGAGAAACAACAGGAGAATTAGAGCAAGAGAAATTAAAAGTAACAGGATGAACTAGATGCCTGTATTTTATTTTATTTTGGAATGGAATACACAGTACATAGGCTGCAAACCTTCATTCCTGGGCAGGTGACACATTATTACAGTAAATCTTTCTGGACATAGTGTGTTTCTGCAATCTCTGTTTAGTGTGCAAATCACCCCCACCCTCCCCTCCCACAATGTAGCAGATAATCTGCAGCCGCTGAGAGAGAAATCCCAGTCATCCAGTGATCTGTCCAACCTCCTAATTAAATGGGGATCTAATCGCCTTATAACAAGGCTTGTTCATCAGTGTCTGTGAGGGGTCTTATAATGAGGGAGGTACATCCTCAGGTATCCTGGATGCAGAAAGGAGGAGTTGACATACTCTTAATATGATTACCAATGCCTTACAAGTTTTCATGTCTTCAGATTATTTAGTAACTCGTTTCCCCATCTTTAAAGTTGATTAAACCTTAACCCCTCATAATTCCCTGTCCCCCCCGACACCCATTGCTCCCTTTGCTCCACAAACACACACATATCCCCTGAGCTCTTTCTGATCTAAATCATAATGACGCAAATATTTCACCCTGCTGTCATGGAGACAATGGTCACTGGCCTGTGCCGACACTATTTCGTCATAAGGTACAAATCAAGTTAATTACCTAGTTACATAAAGCAAACTGGTCTGGTTATACTCCCTGAATAATGCTTAAAAGGATATTTAAAAAATCCCTTAACAGGAAAGTGCCTAAACGAACATATAGTAAATGTATATATATTTACACATATATACACATTGTCCTGTAAGAGTGAAATCCTCCCTGGTACCGAAAATGTCAAACTCACCTTGCCAAACTGCTCAAAATATTGTTTCACATCTTCAACAGTTGTATTCACAGATAAACCTCCCACAAATATCTTCTTTGTCCTTGTCACCATCTGTAATAAATAGGGATCTTAGGAGAGAGTCTTATATCCAGCCTAAAAATCAACCTGTCCAAAAGACAAACTGGCTAACAGGGGAGGGCTGTGTATAAGGAGTTTATTTAAACAACAGGTGTCATTGTAGTGACTATGATGGATGCTGAGTTCCCACTGATGAAGACAGTGTATTAGCAATAGACAGGATATTCTGCATATACGTCACACACAATCAAATATATCCCATCTCCCCCCATCTCCCCCGTTATTAATACACATTGCCACACATAACAGGGAGCAAAAGTGTGTAATACCACATATAAGGATACTCACTAAGTAACAGGCCTTGTGCAGAGGGTCTCCCAGCTGCCCCTAATTACCCTAGCACTAATCTTCCTGGCTGACACCAGCGACCGTCTGTCAACAAACTACTTAAAGGAATTAACCCAGTTATGCTGGTGCCTGCAGACCCATTTTGATCCACCTGCTAGTTATTGGTTTAAGCCGATTTTTTCCCAATAGTTACATATCCCTCCCACTCTACACATGTGTCTCAGAGCTTTAACAGCCTTTCTAAGGCTTTGCCACTAAGTTGCCTGTAGAAATCTTACAGGTTTCTACAAGATTAACTTTATTCCCACACCCAATCTGTATCCGAATCTTACAGATCAAGTCCCCTTTCCCCCCCAAACAAGCGTAACGTTCTACCCAATCACAGAGACTCACCTTGGGTTGAGCTCTGCGAGGAAATGCTACTTTTGGGTCAATCTGTAAGAGAAAATATGTAGTGGGCTTAGTATATTTTGAGATAATACTACTACAAATAGCTTTCCTGTAAGATATAAAATTTTATTTAAAGAAACATACAGAAAATAAATACAGAGAATTAAAATGTAGCTTAAAGCATACAGGAAACTAGAGATGTATCAGAACCTGGGAGAAATCACACAGTATCAGCGAGGTCGTAATGAGTAGCATCAGTTATGAATACAAATGTGGTTATTCCATAAAATGTCAACTGTTGGTAATTCAAAGTGGATTTAAAATTTTATGCCAAAGCAGCTAGACAGTAAACAATGCTGAGCAGAAGAATTTTTTTAATTTGGTTATTTTGGCCTAAAATCTAAAATATATATTATATATATATTTATGTATTTATTTTTTAAATCACTTTAGTGGTTACATACCTCCCAAATGTCCATGTTTGGCAGATAAAATAAAAATCTGGGGCCCAAATCCTTTTGACCTTTCTTTATTATCCTAATGTCCTCTTTTTGGGAGCTCCATATTGTTGGTGTGTCTGAATGTATAACAGAGTTCCATAATACTCACAGCAATGTGCCACAGCAATTCTTATAAGCAAGTAATCCAAACTTTATCGAAACATCCCACCCACTCACACCCCTAAAAGTAAAGTGTCTCCCTTTTTCGATTTTAAATTTTGGGTGGTATTTAATTAGACCTCAGAATGTTGCCTACTATAGGGTCATTTTCAACATTATTTAATGGGACACTTCTCAGAAATTACAAAATATATTTTCTTATAACCTGTATTTAGCAAGTATTATTTATTTATAAAATATTTTACCAGGAAAGATACATTGAGATTTCTCTTGTTTTCAAGTATGTCCTGGGTATGTGTATGTCCTAAGCAAGTGTTTGCAAGGCACGAAAAAGAAACTTAAAAGGATACTCAGGGCACCATGACAACGTAATCTCAATGAACTTGTTATGGTGCATGGGGATCCTGGTGCCATTTTACGTTTAAGTGTTACGGTTTAACATTTGTGGGTGTGCAGCTCTCCTCTTTGGCTTGCACTAACACAGAAGCATTAGCGCGATTAGTGAAAGGATGGCAGTGATTGGCATCATCTGACACACTTACACTATCACTGGCTGCCATTTGTGAATAAATATATGTACATTTCTTTCCTTTACTATTCTATACTTTATGTTCAAAAGAAACAGAAGCATTAGGAAAAAACAAAAACCCAGGTGATTTTCAAAGTTCTGTTCAAAAGGTGTAATTGAATTCGCCTATAAAACAAGTAGAAGTCTTTTGTTTGGTACCACCCATCACAAGTGGAATTGCAGAAATAGGATAATTGTGCTGTGTAAGCAAAAATGTTCTGTGGAATCAGTGAAGCAAATAACATTTTGATTCACTGTTCTGGGATATTGAGTTCTGAGAAGCGTTGACTCAAATGCTGCTAGTGTACTCATCCCCCAGCTCCTCACATGTCACCAGTTCAGTGAATAGACTGTCAGAGGAAATCTCCCAAGTGGGCATGCACTAAGAACTCATTTGAACAGCTGAATCATGCCACCAAACTTCATGGCACAAGGCACAGAAGCCTTATGGACATACATATGTGTTTTGGAGCTTACATTATGAAATAAACCTAACCCTGCGTATATCTGATATAAAGCTCACATATTTGCCATCACATCGGACAAGAATTAGGAGACCAGCATGGTTATTCACCAAACTCACAAAGTTTTGCATATTAAATCCAGTTGGAGAATCTGAGACAAAATGAGCTGATATGGAAAAAGAATCCAACTCAGTCACAGTCTTGGCTATTGCTACCTCAGTTTGGATTTAATTCATGAGAATTTGGAGTTTAATGAATAACCCTTTTTAAGTCTCAAGCTCTATGGAAGCCTTGAGTTGCACATTTCAGTAATACACCTTGTTTAACAGTATATCTGACCTAGTTGCCCAGTGCCTCTAGGAATTAAGCTCAGGCCTTACTGTCCTTTCCAAAACTAGAAAAACTGTGGCAAAAATGATAAAGGTCAAGAATAGTGGTTCTGAAAATAAATATATATTTTTTTCATATGGCTTCCAAAGTTATCACTTCAAGGTTTAAATGTTCAATTCACATAAGCAAATAACACGTACTCTATGTAAATGCACATATCAGTGGCCAAATGTAACTTTAATGATGGCTATACGTCAGAGCCATTATTCTACAGTGTACACATCTTGAATGTAAAAAAAAAACCCAAAAAACAACAGGAATGAGACAGATAACAAAAATTCCTTCAACAAAATATATGTGTTAAACACAACTAATACGCATCTAAAACAGAGGCAAGAACAAAAGAGTAGAGCCTAGTAAGGAACTGAGAATTTCTAATTAGAATATAAAATTAAATCAAGTTAGAAAAATATGGAAAATTATAACATATACAATATTGAATATAAAAATCATCCCATGAACAACTACACAAAAAAAAACCAACCTGAAAAAAATATACAAACATAAAAAAATACTTATATATATATATATATATATATATATATATTTTTTTTTTTTTTAAAGAAGACAGGGTTCTACAAAGGTGCATGCATACAGATAATATTTATACTAAGGGGAAGGAAAACGTGGAATTAAGGAATATAAACAGAAAAAGATATCAGATCTCAAGCTTAGATATGGAATATGGATATTTATCTGAGCCCCATAAATTAACTCTGCAACCAGAAAATGGGCCCACAAATAGTGTCATGTACCTTAATGATGTGTTTGTAGTGAGAAAATGTATTGTTGTTTTTCATTATCAAGGCAAAGCTTTCAATGCTTTATCTGGCAAATGCTAGAATGCTTTGGTACAAGAATTACTATGTAGACTTGTTATAAATAATAAGAACAGTAATAATGATTTATTGCATTAAAGCTTACAAGTATTGCCAGTGGGTTAAAGTCTAGTTTATAATTAATTATCCATTTATTTGTAAGAGCAATAGAAGAATACAAATCGAATACTGGTGGTGTTTAAGACAACTGATCATTTCCCAGCTTAACAATAACTAAGGTTGATAAATTGTGGTTTTTGTTTTTTCACATAATTGCTGCAAGAAAGTTAACAAATCAAATCAAGGTCTTTAGGGAGTAACATCAGAGAAGGGCAAGAGGGGTCAGGTTTGGCAGGGTCTACATGGCCCTCACTGAGTAGTGATGAACTGGGGAATGTTTGTGCTTCTGGGCATCAAGGGAACGAAATCTAAACAGGAGATAGCATATTCCAACAATACCTCTTTGTCATGACATTCCTCTCTGCTATGTCAGTAAAGGCCAGGAAGATGCTATTAGCAGAAAACTGCAGCTCCGAGCAGAGTTGAAAAGCACCAATTTCACATCACTAAACACAAGTCACTATTGTTACAGGTAAATGGCAAATGGAGAACCAGGACAGACACCTGTAACACCAAGCTATATTGGGGGAGAGGGCTTAAATCAATATATGCTACAATGTTGCAATAATTCTCTTTGGTTAGAGCAACTTTAGAAGGAGCACAAACCTAAAGGAGACTACAAGAAACTCACATAAAAAGTGTAATAAGGGAAGGAAATGATGGCAGTCTTTCTTTCAAGTTATTTTAAACAATTAATGATTTGGTAGTTCGACGACTACACATGCTCTGAAATACATGCTAGTTCATAAAACAAAATTTTACAAAAAAAACATGTATTTCTGCAGGATCAAACCATTTAAGGAACCAGTAACCTACCGCACACATATACAATTTTACCAACCAGCTATCCAATATAGTTCAGTATAGCAGGCAAATCACAAATCTCAGCAAAAAAAAAAAAAAATCAAATGCTGAAAAAATAACATCTATAGACCTTTATCTGGACATAAGATTTAAAAAATAAATTAAAGATGAACTTCTGCAAACCAGGATACATAGTTATATTTTCATTTGTACACTCAAAGTTTTACAACAACCAATTCAGGAATAAAACTTCAGATTGAAATGTGGACTCAAAAGTGAAGCAGATGAGTACTGTAATGATCTTGCTGTGAAGGTTTCATTTAGCTACTCTGGAACTAACATTTTTTTTTTTTTTAAGCACACATTATGCCTAAAACATAATGACAATGTCTGAAAGATACAGCTGTGATACTAAATAATACTCTTACAGCAGTATACTTGGTCTGCAGACTTGAAAATCTGACCCATATACTAAACTTGGATAGGAAAATACTGAACACCACATGGCTTTACAATTAAATATATCAAAACTTGGGATCAGGGCTGTATCCATTTCTGTGTCTGTGATTCCTTACATGGTGTGCCATTTTAATTTTAAATTAATTGCCATGGAGGTATTTCTTCATGGTTTAATTCCAAATTGGTAAACTGTACATACATTTGTCCCGCTCTGGATTAATACTGTGTGCCATTTGGCTAACGTGTTATGAGAGCTTTAATTCAATTTATAATACTACCCTTTTGAATTTTATGGAAAAAAATAAAAATAATTATAATATCAAATAAAAATAAAAGAAGAAGAAAAAAAACATAACAGTTCAACTAATTAATAAACATTTTTCTCTTGATAATAAAAGTAGAATGCAGGACTATATTAGATGATCATACATTTGGTACTGAAATGACATAAAAAAAGGCTAACATTTGCATAGCATATGCCCTCTTACAGACTAAATGACCCACACACTAATAATTGACCCACAGGGAAAAAACCCAACTGCCAAAGCACCCAACCAACATTAGCACCCACTAAGCAAATGGACTTAAGTCATAAATCAAGCAAAGACTCACCTAATGAGGTGCCAAACCAACCAAGCCGTGATCCAGACAGACTAACACATCACATAACCCATGTTCCCAATATATTTCAATTATTCACCTAACCCCCTCCAGCTCAGCTAGTATGACCCTCTACCCCCTCAGCCTAAAACAAAGTATAAAGAACAGTCTTTTCAAACTGCCGGTGGGTCCCCCTCTGCTTTCAAACGTTCTTTGTATGAAACATACACTTGTCTCCTCCCAGGCAACAAAAGAAAAAAAACTTCACATCCATGGACCATGGGACAAACAGCCTGAGACTCACAGCTCCCCTCCCCCGTATGTCTGCTGAGATGCAATCCCCAGAGCTCCCTGGCTCCGAATGACAAACAAGAGACCACTGACTAGGCTAGATAGCTACAAACCTGGCATAGCAAATCATTTTATAAATTAATTAATTCAGTTTTGAAATTAGTGCTGACTGCAATACCTAAGCACCCAGCTGGATTTAAAAATAAAATTGCAAAGCACTGCACTGTTTCCCTAAGCTATGACAGTCTGCATTTCCCCCAAACAAGACTGTAAACACCTGAATCCTGAACAATACGGTGGTGATCCTCAAATCAGATGGAAACACGAAATGGAATCTCACACTTCAAATCCATTTGGGGTTGGTTAATGTGCTGGTTCAGAAATAACTAGGGGGCACAAGCAAAGTAAGTGATTTATGTATTCTAGTAACCTCTTTCAGCCGGCAGAAACTCAATTACCTGTGGCCCAAGAGGGAACATCTTCAACTAACGAGCCTCAACGCATAAGCACGTCCTTATACGGTAGATAAAATCCCACTCACATCCCCATGGTTCCCAATCCTTCATAGTGACAACGTGGCAGGATGCTTCATTTTCTGGATTTACATCCCTTAAGAAATCTTTTCATTTGGTCAAAAATGTCTATCAGAAATGCAATCCCTTTCTATCACATAACTTCAAAACAGATGTGATCTAACACCTTAAAAATACTGATAGACCATTCATCCACTTGTCATCTTATTAAGCAGCAAGCTAAACAACACTATTGTTAAGATTCTGAGCTACATCACAGCACCTATGTCTGTTAATACATAGTAGTATATTAGATTTACGTAAAGGCAGGTGTATGAATGTAAAATGCCAATCAAGCGTATGATTTAAAAAACGATGCCATTTAGCAGACTATTGTGATGGTAAAATTGAAAAAAGTATATTTGAAGGTCATGTTACAGAGACCATGTAGCCGTCTCTGAGCACAACTAAACAATATTTAAGGGGATCATCACGGCCTGAAGATGAAATTTAAGCCTGGATGTGCCTCCATAAGAACTTTGTGCTTTTAGAACAACAACACAGCTTATTTAGTGAAATGTCTTATCATTTTCATAAGATTTTACACCATTACAAATAAATAAAATATACTCAGTGAATAATTACAAAGGGTATAAAAATGTACATCAAACATTGTGATGCAAATAGACTACTGGATAAAGAAGGTCATATTTTTGACCTGAAGCATTCATTTCCCAGGATACCACAAACATTGAGCTATGCCAGAAAACATATCTTTTTAACCATGTTAAAGGTGTTTTATTAGATATAACTGGTGGAATATTTTTTTAGCCATGTTCACTAAATAGGATTTATCATCTTAACAAATATTTTGCACAAACTAAAAAAAGGAATATGACAAACACTGAGCAATAGTGTAGAATAGAGTATAGAATACAGGACATACACTTTCCAGAGTTCTAAATACCCATTAGTTACATGATTGATCGCAATGAATTGAACTTCAAATTTGTTTTTCTAAATACTTGTAAGGCAGGATTTTTTAAATTTTAGAAATTAAAATTATAATTTATTTTTTTTAATTACACTATGTGCATCACACTCACATCACACATGAAATCTCACCAAAGCTTTTATATCTCTTATTAGCGTGTGATAATCAATTAATATTTTATGTCAATGAGCACTGAGCAAAGGTTAATTTCAAATACCTGTTGTCAATTGGAGGCCATCTTTGGTTTAGACATAATGTACAGATCTTAGGTACAAAACAATGATAAAGTTTAATGCAACTCTGAAGAAAAGTTCTAAAAAGTAATGCAATCACCATGGAGACCAATAAAGTTTCCCATCAGCTTGCTCCACTTTTACACCATCCTTACACATAAACACCTTTGCATAATTTATAAAAATCATACTCTAGCACCTTGACCATCTCAACTATTACCAACTAAACCACCTGTCACAAAGAAATAAAAATAAACATTCATTGTACAGCGCTATGGAATTTTGCTGGCGCCATATAAATAATAAAATAATAATAATAATAATAATAATAACACATCAGCACAGCTCACTGCAATTTTTATTGGTTACCCTCCCTATCTGCAGGAATTTAAAGAAATGAGAAATACAAACTTACCGTTTTTGAGTCCAGCTCATGCCTTGATTGAGCCAAAACTTTGTCCACTCCAGCCTGGTCCATAAAAGTCACAAATCCAAACCCCCTGGAGCAAAGTGAAAAAACTGTAAATAAGTAAAAGGCATTTTGGTTCTATTTCCATGGGTTTATTCAAATGCATGAGCTAAATCTCACCTGGATCTTTTTGTCAGCGGGTCTCTCATAACAAGACACTCCTTGACATCCCCGAACTGACTGAAATACTCTCGCAGGCCCTCTAAAAAGAGGAAGGCAGCATCCCAATTTAGTGGAGAAGGTAAATCCCACAATGCAACACAAACTCCAAAACATCAATTTTAAAGAAATGGAGAGAATATATGGAAGGCCACAAAAAGGAGGCAGTGGGATTAAGAAACAAAATGGTGGAAGTACGTGACAAGGGGGCATGCAAACGCAATAAGCAATCTCACACCTTAAACACACATTACATATTCCATTATGGTCCCCAGTTAACCAGTCAGTGCTTACCTTGTGTTGTCTGCCAGCTAAGACCCCCGATGAACATTTTGCTGGAAACGTAACAAGAGCAAGGCATGAAGAGATAGGAAATAATAATAGTCATAAAATATGCTATATGTATTAAAATATATAGTTAAGAACATTAAAAAGTCAAATGTTTGCTTACACTCAGGTACAAATTAGAGAGATAATTCGAATGGAATATGAACCTCTAACACAGATTATGAACTGCTAGTACATGCTACATGCTTATTATCAGAACACATAGCATGTTCATACTTAAAAATATAAAGATTTTAAAAAGTATTTAAAAGCACACACACATTCCAAAACCTTAGAAGCTCGGTGTCAGTAATTTACGGTGGTCATTCAATTGTTTACCGACACCAATGGTTCTATTGGCTATCAGTTAAACTTTGACACTGATAAAGAAATGTAAGTTTATCCATTTGCCTTTGCTGGTGCTGTAGAGACTAATATGATACTCTTAAAAATGTCACATTTTGGAGAAAGTTGCTTACAAAGTTTTTGAAAGTTCTGCAACTGTTTTTAATTATTCCAGTGCATTTATATACCATAATGGGTGCAGTCCTTCTATTAAATGTGCTCAATATATAATCAGATATATACACTATACACATCACCACCATATACTATCTGATATTCCTAACTGGGTTGTTGTACCAGGTGTACACACATATGCAATACAAAATATTTGAGTGGTTCATTATGGCTAAAATCTGGGAATAACTAAATATCCAATAAACAAGATATTAAACACGCACATTTTGTTTTTTTCCAAATTTCAATACATTTGTCAGTTTATCAATTTAATGGCTGATGTAACCCTAATATGGTCCCAACATTCCTAAATATCATATAGGCATCTCCAAAAAAATCTACCGTAACTTTCTAGACATATCAGTGAGTAATACAAATACATTTTTCATGATGGAACTGGAAATGTTTGCCATCCAGCAGGCAATCATGAAATCCAAAATGTTTTTTGTTTTTTTTTAAAGGTTTAAAGATGTCACATAAAAAGAGTTTTATATGCATTAGTAGTAGATAAGGTTCCAAGCAGAAACTCTTACATTAAAGTACGTTGAACATTGTGATAAAGAGAGAAACTTTGGCACTCATACAATTCAAAATTATAGAAAAGGGGAACTTGTAATAATGAAAAACGTGGTACATATGGTACTATATGGGTCATTCTTTTCAAAAGGGTGAGTTTTTGTCCATCGTAAATATGAAATATATCAACAAATCTATAAAGCAAATGCTTGGACTACAAATGAAACATTTTAATTATACATAAATTGAATACTCAGATTTGTTTTAGTTTTCTGTGATTTTAGTAAACCTATTTTGTTTTCCTCTACAATTACTACATTCATAGCGGCAATGGAAATAGTCCAAGGACAATGGGCTGTGGTACTGTTAATACACTAGCTGAAAGTTAAGCTAATAAAGTATTACCAATACAACACTGGTTAAGAGAACCTAAAATGTAGCACCTCAGCGCACCAATGTTTTTGCACTTATATAAGTGTCTATTATAAACTGTGCCTTCAATTTGAGATTGTTAGTAGTACATTCAGTTTTTACATGTCCCGTTTACGGCCCCCAGTAACTTTATTTTCTTCACAAGTGCCAGGCTAGTGGGAACTTCCAGTCAAGTTGGGTGACTATAAAGTACTAATTAAAATATACTGTATGACAATGAATAACTATTGATGGATCAGGCAACTAAGTATTGTCAGTATTAAAAGTAATAGAAATCTGTTACTACTAAACACAGTGGGGGGGGGGGGTCATTAATTGTTACTACTCTAGGCTAACAGGGATGAAAGGTGACTGATCTTAATCAGTAGAACAGCGGAAAGGCTAACACATTTTATTCTAATAATAATAATAATAATAAAGTGATAACTTCAATGATAACTGAGAAAGAAGCAAATTGCATTTTGTTCAAGCAGACAGATCCTAGGCAGCACCTGGTTAGCACAGAGTAAAAAGCAGGGGTGGTCAAAGGCAGACCTCTCCAGTTGTTGTAGAACTGCAACTACCATGATCCTTTGCCAGCCCTTAGGCTGGCAAAGCATCATGAGAGTTGTAGTTCTCCAGCAGCTGGGTGTCTACCTTATGGCCACCCTGGTAGTGAAGTGACTTTTCTCGCAGGATCCTCGTTCCCAGTTAGCCATGAAATGCACACTATTGGAATCACTGCTACATCACTTACATGCTGTGCTCTCACAATATAGCTTACATCTGCAAAGAGTAACAATGAGTTCCTGTTAAGAGAGCGGGCAGAAAACACAATATACCTGGTAACAATGAGCTCTCCCCCTCCCCAGTGAAAGTTACCCATCTGACCCTCACACTCACTCACAGCAGCCTGGAGGTGCCCAGGTACCTCCCCCTCCACCATGCCCCCCTCCAGCCCAGCCCGGGGATGGGAGCCCTGATGGCAGGGGGGATAAGGGAGCATTGCAGGGGCCCCTTACCAAGGATCGTGCGCGGAGTCCGGGGGCGACAGTCCAGGCTGGGGCGCTTCTGTCTCCATTCGGTCTGTGGCGGCTCCTGAGAGCGGAGGCAGCTCCCGGGACAAGAGGATGGGAAGGGACGGCATGGCCACGCCCCCTGCCCGAACATCCCACCCCGGGTAGGCAGCACAGGGAGCTTATTCCTATTAACCACGCCCACCGGCTGGGTGTAAACCCCGCCCCCAGTGCAATAAACCCCGCCCTGGCACCTGCCCGCCTCCCCCCCCCCCTCCCTAGTGAGCCAGCTTGCCACTGACTGTCCCTAAAGCCACTGGAAATGATGTGGGGGTGGGGAGGACATTCCACCCTCACTAACATATCAACCAAAAACTACCACCATTAACACCTATATCCACCTTCTCTCCAGTGCCATCACTGAAATCCTGTGCTCAGCCACAGCACTTGGGCACAACTCCAAAAAAGTGCATGCAGAGCAAGTCTAATGGGATTAGCAATGGGAATATTTTACTAAGAGGTTATTTATTGTAGAAACGACAAATACCAGCTCAAATTAAAACATCCCTCCTTATGATATACACAGTATTATTATTATTATTTCTTTATACAGAAACACTCTGAGGACACAGATAATAAAGCAGAGAGCATAGTTTAGTTTGACATAAAGCAGAATAAAAGAAGAGGCTTTGAGAGAACTATCAACATTCTAAACAAAAAAAAAGTGGCAAAACTAAACCCCATTTTTTTCTAGTTTTCAAATTTGACTTTTTGGCCTACCGTTTGTGATGTGGTCTTTGGTTTATGGCATGGCAGATAAACCTTACAACATGTTATTGCAGATAAGCAGACAATATTTATAAATCAAATCTTCTAACACAATGTAAACAGAAGGTAACGGAAATGTACTGTTTGTGATGAACTTAATATAATGATAACAAAAAAATCAATAACACCCAAACTAGCCATTACTAATTAGGGCTACTAAATTCATTGATTTCTTTTATCATCACGTATAATTAAAAGGGCAGTATGGCCATGATAGTATTAGTAACAGAATAATTGCAGTGGACAACAAAATGATAACTCTGAGTCACCTATCTTTACAACATAACCAAAGCATCTTTAGTTAATTCTATTATAACAAATATATTATACAATGGCGACTTTTTGTTTGGACCCAAATTCCACCATTCTCAGATCTAACATGAGTATTCAGTAAAGTGAGAATTCAAAGTCAACTTCATATTTACGACCAGAGAAGCTGTACTGAAAGCTTAGTTTTTTGGGGCTCTAAATTTGAAATTCACTTTTAATTCTCACTTCAGTGAATAACCCTGAAAATTATTTTAGAAAAAATATTTTAGATTGAATTTAAACACAATTACAAGCAATGCTTTGAACTTGTATCTTTTTCTATAGACTGATAAACATTATTGATGTCAACCATTTTAACATTTATTTACAGAAAAACATTAGATGCAATTTATAAACCAGTACAATCCACCTTCATTTTGTATTAATCTTGTAAACTGCATCTGATATCTAAAGTGTTCACTCACAAAACAGGGGTTACATAGTTGGATATGAGTTACATAGTTGGATTTTTTTGGCCTTGAATTTGTAACACAATTGGCAATCCAACGAAGTTATCTGACTTGTAAATAAACCCATAAGTGTACTTAGGATGTTTAGATAATTACACATTTTTACATATAAAACGTTTAAAAGGCACTCCAGGCACCTATACATGATACCTTCATCTGTGTGTTATGTTACAGTTAGTTAAGCTTAGTGGATTGTTAGTAAACTTCTTTGTTGTTTTATTTTGGTTTTGTTAAATAGTTTAGACCCACAATTCTACCCTTTATGGACATCTCTCCCTTCCAACCTGCAGTGTTTTATTGTATGTTCCAAAAATTCTGATGTTTGAGTTGTTGAGTGTTTTAGTTCAGATTTTATTACATATGGTGCCAGGAGTTCCCTGGAGCTGTCCCAAGTTTATATGTGTGTTTTCAAATTTTATCATAGGTCCCATTTAGCCAATGAATTAGATCAAGGTGCCAGGGTATTTCTGGCACCATAACAACTACAGATGGCTGTAGTGTTAATGATGCTTAAAGTTCCCTTTAATTTGATCATCTCTAACTCTATAATGCATTTAACAGGAACAGTCACTTCTCTGTAAATTACACCTTAAATAAACCATTGAAAATCACCTATAACTTATGTTAGAGAGAACCCTGGGCACCATAACAACTTAATCAGAATTAAGTTCCTATCATGCCAGGAGGCCCCAGATGCCTGCTTACCTTTGCGGGTTAAATCGTTCATGAGCGATTTAACATTGAAGTCTTCTCTCCACCTATGCCTTCCGCTGCTCTCTTTAAACAGGAAGCATCAAACAGGGATGCCACTGAATGACAAAGAGCATCAGATACTGCTCTAAACCAATCAGTAGCTCCCCATTCACAAAATGGATTGAGAAACATACATATTTTTCACAAATCACTTTTATCAGTGGGGAGCTACTGACTGGCTTAAAGTTTCAGCTGCCGATCTCAGCACATCAGCAGGGCCCTGTCTGCGGCAGTCCTAGGTTTCCTGTTTGAACAATCTGAGAGCAGCCTTAGGGCAGGGCTAAATGGCAATGCAGAGAGGACTCAGGGGATAAACCCCTAAAGGTAAGCCAACACCAGGTACTTCTTGGTACCATAACAACTTCCTTTCAATTAAGTTGTTATGGTGCCCAAAGTATTCTTTTAACTTTTTTTCCATCTGATGCTTCTTTTTCTTTTCAATATATAGTAAAGCATTTGAACATTTCTTCACAATGCAGGTCAGTCAATGAACAACCTGGACAAAGATTGAAAATGAGAAGAAATGGAAACGTTTTATTTTTCTCTTCTTCTCTACATGCTTTGTCTATGCTCGCTGCCAGGTGCAAACAGCAGAGCTTATAACAATGAGCTAAGATGGAGGCGCCCAGCTGCAGAATAAAGTTGTGTGGATTTCTACATTTAATTTTACTTTTTTTATCCTAACAAATACATATTTGTTAAATATAGGGGATACCTAAACATGACATATCAAAAAAAAAAAAATCATGGGAAATTGCAGTTTTACTTTGAAAATTATTCAAATCCAATCTAAAAAGAAAAGAGTATAGTAATTACTTTTTACTGTAATTTTAATCAGAATTGGTTTTAGGCCCGAAAACTGAGTGTGTGTGTACATTTTAAGAAAGTGATGAATAAGAATATACTTAACTGGGTTTCAATGCTTACATTTCTGGGTGGTTGCCAGTTGTTACTGTGTAGTTATATTTTACAAAACATGAATTTACCTACTGTAGGTACCAAAATGATAGACAAAATGTTGCTCATTAGGAATACATGGCAGTTATTAGTCAAAGAGAAAAAAACAGCTCATCAATGGCATCCTTAGGGCATTAATTACATCCATACGCACCTTAGCAATTTGAGATGCTATACACACAGATGCACTGTTAGCAGTCAATCTGGAAGCACTGTATCTTGTGTATTCCTAATAATAACGCAGAAAAGTCATATTCACTAGGATGACCTTGTAATGTGCTGCATAGATGTTAATTTCTCTTAACACATAAAACACAGTTAGTGTTGGCCAACTGAAATAAATATATCAGGCTATTCATAAATGACCAGGTTAATCACTAAGATGCATATCTACAACAGATAATTTGAAACACTCCTGGTGCACCCATAGATTTGAATACAAGCATTTGTATTTCAGATTCTAGATTTATACTGAAAGATGGAATGCCAGCGTCTAACCTGCCACAATTAGCTTCACTCTTTCTTTTTTACTTAATACTGATTTATTTTTAACCAACCTTTATCCCCACTGGTACTCTGTTCACAAAACAGTGGTAAGGAAATGAATTGTGCAACACATTCTAATGCCAATGTCATTGAATGTTAAGATACAGAGTAAATGATTTGGTGCCACAACTCCATCTTACTAAAATCAGCACATTATAATGCATTAGGTTAATAATTTCCCTGCTACGTGATTATCATTGTCATATGCTGACATACGTAAGATGAAAAATATTGGAAAGCCACAGAAACCTTCTTTCCTTACAGGTTCATAATCATATCTCTGGAACAGCTCTGGAAAACTGGAAAGCACCATATTCTGATGAGGTGTTAAAAGCACGGAATGCGTTAGACAGTGGACCTGTTTTCCATACTTTGTTGTATCCCCTGGGGTCTACAGTCACTTTTCCTATCAAGAAATAAATGTTTTATTTATTTATTAAGGGTCGAGGCTGTCTTTTTTGGCATGTTCCTGGCTGGGGTCTGATCAATTGGTTAAGTTCGAAAGATCCTATGCTACCTAAGCAGAATGCTCACTCCATTCTCTGTATTCTCAGTTAAAAAGTGTCAAGCAGCCTTATTTGTTAAACACACTTTCTGAAAACATAAAACTTTCAATATGTTTGAAATCTCTGGAAAGGTCAGAATCCCTGTATCCAAAATCAAACTGCTAATATTTATATATTTGTTTTGAATATATTTTATTCCCTTCATCAGTAAAGGCAAATCTCATTATATTATGATGGCATAACATGTATTAAAGAGGTTAAACCTATAATTTTGCATCTGTACTGCAGGAGTATCCCAGAACATATTATAAAACAAAACAACTATGAATGTATTCTTTCTGGTAAAACAATTTCTAAATTATTACATTTTGCATCCAGCAACTGTGTAAAATGCACCATTTGGATACAAAAATAATTACAAATCAAACTGCTGTTCACCAAATGTTCTCTTGACCATTCAACTATTTCCACTGAATTTACATATTCAATATCTTTACATTTTAATCAGGTAAAAAATAGGAGTAAATGCTATTAGAAATTAACAAGTTGGCTGTTAATCAATATCTAATTTGAAACAAGTAACCCTCTACTAAGCAGTCAGTCAAAAAAATTTAGGGGCATATTATGGTTTACCTATCCATTTGTGGAAGCTTGACCCACTGGTATCTTTAGTTCCCTGGCTATGGGTGCCTTGCCCTTCCCCCTCCTTCGTGACTCCCATGTCCTTGCTTCAGCCCACTTTCCCTGATACTCTCCCCCCCTGGCCTAAACAAGGAACAGCAAAAAGTTCTAGTGTTTTAGTTTTTTTAAATTGGGGGGCAGTTGTCCAGCACAGCATGGTTACTCTGTTGTATGAAAACACATTTATTTTGGTTGGACTAATCCTATAAAATAAAAAATAACAATAATGGGCAAGAAAAATCTACATAGTCTAGTCACCCAAAAAAAGTTTGTACATATCATCACCCTGTACCATCAATGAAGGAGCCTCTATGATTGGCTGTCATACGCACTGCCAATCACAGTGCTCCATTAATTAATCGCATACTTAATTCACCTCTGGTTACATGCTGTGCCCCAAACATTTAAAACTTGGCACCCTAATTAATTTTTTAACTAGAATTTCTGCCTGTTAATACTTTAAAGGACCACTATAGTGCCAGGAAAACATGCTTGTTTTCCTGGCACTATAGTGCCCTGAGAGTGCCCCCACCCTCAGGGTCCCCCTCCCGCCGGGCTGGATGAAGAGGAAGGGGTTAAACTTACCTCTTTCTCCAGCGCCAGGCGGGGGACTCTCCTCTTCCTCTCCGCCTCCTCCTCGGCTGAATGCACGGCAAGAACCGCGCGCGCATTCAGCCAGTCTCATAGGAAAGCATTTATAATGCTTTCCTATGGACGCTGGCGTCTTCTCACTGTGAAAATCACAGTGAGAAGCACGTAAGCGCCTCTAGCGGCTGTCAATGAGACAACCACTAGAGGCTGGATTAAGCCATTTATAAACATAGCAGTTTCTCTGAAACTGCTATGTTTATAGAAAAAAGCATTAAACCTAGCTGAACCTGGCACCCAGACCACTTCATTAAGCTGAAGTGGTCTGGGTGCCTATAGTGGTCCTTTAAGCATCAGGGCAGAGATTGCTATGCGGTAGCATTCATATGAGCTAAATCATTATCTTCCCCCTATGGAGTAAATTTTATATATATATATATATATATATATATATATATATACACAATAGGACCTTGGTTTACAAACGCCTCGGTTAACATAATTTTCGGTTTACAAATGAAAATCCATCGAAAATAATGCCTCAGTTTACAATTTTTTTTCGCAATACAAAGCAAGTTTCCCCAGGATGCATTGCACCTGGGATGTTTATAACAGCGTCCCCTGCATGCTGGAGCCTGTGGGTAGCATGTGGCGTCGAGTGTGGAGGTGTTGGAGCGGCTTTTGCATCGAATTTTGGAGCCATTCTGGAAATTGTTTGCAGTTGTTTTGGGACTTTTTGTGCATTTCTCAAGCTGTGGAAAGGTAGGGAGCTGAGCTTTGTCATTTGCACGCCTTTTTATTGTGTGTTCTGCATTGAGGGTTGGTTTCCATGCCAGCTCATTTTGACTTTTTTCTGACCTCCAGAACGGATTAATTTGTTTTCAATGCATTCCTATGGGAAACCGCGTTTCGGTTTACAAATGTTTCGCAATAAGAAACATCCCAGAGAGCGCATTAAATTCGTAAACCGAGGTCCCACTGTATATATAAGTCACTGATAATGATTTTAGAAAAATGAAATGTAATAGGATGAGATACATTCTATTAGAAACATATGTTTCAGAGTGTACAGATGCTTATGAAGGATACACTTGTTCAGATTTTTTTTCAACCATTACATTTCAATTAGCAGTAAGTGCAATTGTTGTAACACTGGCAACATCAATGATACACCCTTCTTGAGATTTCAAAAGATTATCTTCTACTTTTACATTTACTTTAACTCCATAATAATTATTATTTTAACATATATAGAGTAGATATACAAACATTGCAGTATACAATACAAAATAGATACAGACTTCTTACAAAGTAGAGCTTAAAGTGTATTGTATTTTTTTTTATCTACAAGAGTACTTTACGCTATTTCCAGGGCCCAAATGAGATATATGAAATAATATTATTATCAAGCAGACATTAGTTTCACTCTAGTCTAAGTTTCATATGGTTCTGCAGCCCTCTGATAACCTAGTGTAGCAAAGGAATAATAAGGTGCTGAACCTTGGAGCTTAGAGGACTCCCAGTCTTGCCAACTGCTGTCAAGGAAACCTGCAGCTGACATCACCGAATGTGTATTCCTTATTAGATCTTAGGTTTGTTTTTTTTGTTTTTAAAGATCAAGAAGATCACTTTAACTATCTAAGACCTTGATTTAATATTGTTAAATAAGCTTTTTCTAATTATTTCATATTTAAAAAAAAATTAATTATATATATATATATATATATATATATATATATATATAAAATATATAAACTGTACCTTGCACTTAGGCTTCAAACTTGCCAAACCGGGTGCAATACCAGGGCTTGAGTATCCATATAGTCAGGTAATGTGGCTGCACTCACGGATTTTCAATAAAAATTAACCTTTATTCCAGTTTCTTTAGAACAGATCAACGTTTCAGTCCATCTTGTGGACTTTCATCAGGATATGATATGTTTTTTAAGGTACTAATGATCCTGATGAAAGTCCACAAGATGGACTGAAATGTTGATCTGTTTTAAAGAAACTGGAATAAAAGTTAATTTTTATTGAAAATCCGTGAGTGCAGCCACATTACCTGACTATATATATATATATATATATATATATAAACATATTTGTTACTGCAAATCTAAATATTAAAAGATTTATCCAAAAATATTTAATCATTGAAAAAATATTTCAAAATATTAAACTGAGGCCTTAATGTTTGCTGAACTGATATTTTACTATTGTACTTTTTTGTTTGCTAAATGCAACCTACTCCCTTTCAAAACCCAATGCACAGTGAAAAAAAAAAACAAACATAAAAAATAAAATAAAATAAAGTGCATCAGTGAATAGGTCATATAAAACAAACACAGTCAGAGAAGACTTCCTTTGTAGCACACTGTTTTGATGGTCTGTTTAAAGGGACACTTCAAGCACCATAACTACAGCTCATTACTACAGTAATTATTGTGCATTCGTTCATGGTTTTTAAGTATGGCACTTCTAGCACCCATCTTTATCACTATCTTTTTATTAGTCCAAAACTTTGGTACAGAGTAAGTAGGATTTGGCCGCTCCCTAGTTAGCATCAAATTGCTGCAACTGAGATGGTTACCAGTGGTTTGGCTCAGCCAAACCCTAATTATCCTCTAATTCTGGTTTATGTGGGCTGATCTGATCTTATTCCACAAACCTCTGTCCAGCAAAGATTCATTGGATATTTACCTCAGTCTTGAGCAGCATTCACAATTATCACGTGTGAAGCTTGGAACTGCTGAATAAGCTGGGAGTAGCCATACTGTGGTTGCTATCATGTTCCTGACAGCTGTATTGACAGCCTTGTCTACACAGTGTTTGCCAGTGGAACAGGGAGAGTGGGCACTCACACAATCTGCACTCATGCACATATATTTTGGCATATAAGTTTAAAAAAAAATGTGTCCTTATATGCCATCAGAAAAAAGGAACAATACCAAAAGGTGCATATGTTGTTATCGTGCTTGGAGACTTTCTACATATATTGGACTTTGCTAAAACATGGAACATCTCTAAAGTCAAGTGGTCCTTGTATTCACAAAGTTTTGACTTTCTGCTCTGCTATACTCAGGTATGCTCACATCCCATGAGATAAGGAATACTCAGAGAACTCATTATTTACGCAGCATCCCGAAACTTCAAAGTGTAACTGATGAACCAAAGACAAAAAATAAATAAAAGAAATCAACTTAGGAGATTTTGGGTATGATTTAACATTGCCAGCATGTAAAGCAGACAACAACTAAATTATTAGCAACTTTGATTTCATGTCTACATGAAATACATTAGTGCTCACTCAAAGCAAATCCTGATTGCTATGTTTTCATTGTAGGAATTAAGCTGCTAGTCACCAATTATACTGTATATGCTAGGCTAAGAACTAGCAAAGGAAAAAATATACAAGAGAGCACTACACATTTGACACCAGAGTCCTGGCTGTCTAAAACACAGCTATAGCAAGCTAAAGCCGTATATATGTGCTACTACCACAAATATATAACATATATACACCTGCCAGGAAATCATAATGATTAGTGGCCATTTTATTAGATATTTAGCCTTGGATAGGGCCATCTTTTGCTTCAAGAGATACTTGGCTTTTTACAGCAATGCCTCAACAACGTACTAGAAATATTTTTGGGGGATTTTTGTCAATAGTAACCCAAAAACACAATGCAGGTCTATAGGTTTTTCAACCACATATTGATTCACACACCTCCTTATCCAAAAAGTGTTTTATTTGATTGAGATCTGAGGACTGTGCAGGTCAGTGCAGTAAACTAAAGACACAGTCATGTTCTTAAAACCAGTTTTAAAAATAATAGGGCTTTTTTGTAACATGGCAAACTATCCTACTGGAAATACCCATTGGAAAATGGGTAAACAGTTGCTGTAAAGTTCACGTACAAAGTAAAGGGCAATGATTAGGTATACTGTGGCATTCAAAATGATTCATTCATTTGGCTGATAGGTTTCAGGAAAACCTTTCCTGCAATATAACACCACCAGCTACAAATTGCTTTGATTGCCTGTAAATGATGAGTGTTCACAATCCACAGCCTTTTGAATATAGGTGAACCTCCTAATTAATGCAGTTGTTGTAAACTGTATCCCCCCTTATCATCGAGAAGTTACAGACCACACAACAGAAGTGCATGCCTTGTCAAGAATGTCCAAACCTCCCCTTTAAATGGTGTTGTAATGACGCTGTGCTTTTGTGAATGAAGCGAGATTATAAAAGCACCATTGCAAAAAGCTTGGGGATCAGTCAAATCAGTTTTTGTCAACCTTTTTTTTCAAGACTCCCTGTGCCAAAAAAGGGAGGATTTCAAACACTCTAAGCTCATCCTCAATATCAATCCAAAAATTTCCATGGCACCATATGCGTGTAATGAAAAGATGGCAGCACTGAGTATAAGAGATATAATCATGTTAAATCTCCACACACACTTCAATGTGGCTGTATTACCTTTGACCCTTTAGTAGCTGCAGAGATGTCATAAGCAGTGACATTTGTCAAGTCAAACACTGGTGCTATTTTGGGACAAAGTGCTAAAAAAGGAGAACTCACCATGGAAATCAAGAAAATGTCTCTCAATATTTAGCTATTTTCTTCAATAAACCACCTTCTTTTCCTTGATAAATGTCACCAAAAGAGCCTTAAACATGGTTTAGACACAAAACTATACTCATACATTCCTAGCATCCTTACCTATCTAAATATCTATTTCAGAGTTGTTTCATGCACAAGTAATATATTAGAGGGAACGCTGCCACAAATTGTGATCCAGCAAGTTCCATGCCCCATATGCCCTACAGAAGTGCAACACATAACAGATTACCAGCTGACAAATAAATCTAACTCAATGGTACTAAACCAACAAATGTAATGGGGCTTTGTTACTGAGCTTGATGGGAGTTGTTGTTAAAAGGAAATTAATTTCACAAGCAAAGTTAACTTGAGGAGGACAGAAAATATGGCATGGAATGAGTTTAAGGATAGTTCTAATTAGTTAGGTCAGCTATATTTTTAATAGGCACATTTCAGAGAGCATGTGACCTTTTTATAGTTCTTTGTGTTGGGATGTCAGTGTGGGGTAGATATGAGTTCAGCTACGGTGGCCTCAGAACTCACATGTGAACTATTTGGTTCTCTTATATATATGTCGGAGAACATAATGGTCAATGAGCCCCAAATGTTGTCATTTAGCCCTTCGGTCACATGTTCCTACTTGATCGGCAGCCACCCGAATCACCAAGTATTTTCTGTCCATCATACTTACTACGGTGAGAGCTAACAGTTGGCTGAATATTCCAGGTGTTGGGGATCCAGGCTAATTACAGTCTCTCTACTGCCTGCTGGAGGAAGGATAAAGTGGCCAAAGTTTTATGGGCACTGTGTTTCCCCACTATACAAAAACATTTATATCCTATGAGGAGGTATTGGTGATACCACCTAATGTAAAGTAATGTTCAGCTTTTGTACACTGGAGGAAAGGTCGTCAGAAGCCTTCCCAATGATGTTGCATAGGGTAAGGTGACCATGCTTGAGAAACCCTGTGTAAGAATAAAGAGACATCCAGGATGATGTAATTGCAGAAAAAGGCTCATCTGATTTTAGCAGCATTGCCCGGCAACCTCCCCATGCTCATAGAAGTAGTTCTTGTTTGCAGAACCTGTCTTTCTGCCAATATTTTGGACAGTCTCAATTCTCAATTGGTCCTTTTGCGCCATCTCATCATTTCCCAGGCCTTTTACTTTTAGTAACAGCTATTCCCTCCAGAGAGGCCAGACACATTTTCATCTGAATTAAAGGTTCACTCCAGACCCCTAATGTACTTTAGCTTGCTGAAAAGCTTTATGGGTCCTAAGAGTGTGTCCTATATTTTTAATTTCAATAGAAATTAACACTTTCATAAATTAAACTTGTTACACCCCCTGGCTTTCAAGCAGACAACATGTCCTGTTACTTATTCAAGAAGCAGCACCTGCAAGGACTGTCTGTGATTGGGCAGCCACAGAAAGTCTGGGTGGAGTTAGAAGGGGAGGGTTTGCAAACGCAGCAGACAAGATAACTGCAGTTTTTGCTAGATGTTTTTAGATCTACCCCAATGAAAAACTGCATAATTAAATGCATATATGTTTTCATTTGGTGTATATTTAATAAACCATTATTTTTATTTATTTTGTATTTGGGAAGTGGAGTGTTCCTTTAAGCTCCTAGCGCGCAAAGGCAGTCCTGAGTCCTCTCAACCTCATGAAAGTCATCTTGTCTGTGTGTCAGAATTATTTGCAACTGTCTCCTTTTGTCTTTTTTTGTGATCTCTCCTCTATTCAATCTAAGTATCTAAAAGGATAGAGGGAAAAGGTGGGATGTTAGTTACTAAAACCTCCCTGTCAAAACACTTTGTTGTCCTTTCTGTCTTTCATTTGTCCCAGTGCCTTCTTCCCATATGCTATACTCCCTTGTCAATCACTCAAGCCACATCTCTCTGTCAGAACTTATTTAAAAAGACACACTGTTCCTAGCGCCACAAAGGTTGTTGGATCTGCTTAGCAATGTTACCTGTATGTATATGCATAAATATGTACAATTATAATGTGGATCAACAGGCTTCTGCGCAAGCCGAACCGCTTATATGGCTCACGCCAATTTTGTCAAGATGAAAAAATAAAGTATATAAAAAAAAATAAAAAGACACACTGTTAAGAAAATAAAAATATGTACCAAAGAGGTTTACACAACTTATTGTGGTTGTTTCCTCCTACTACTGTTGATCTGTTCCTCTCGCTCTCCCTCCATCTGTTTGAGAACTATCCTCCACGCCTCTGCTTTGTGCTCTGGATCCATGAACATTGGGATCACAGACAAGCTGCATTTTTTTATGTGCAAATTAACGTGTTACCTTGTTTACCTCTATTTGACTGTTTTTCAAATTTTCTTTGCACACATCAAGATCTATTGTGCATTGCTTACCCAAATGCACTTGTATTGGAGGAGGAGGTCTGTTCAATTGAAATTTGCTGTAAAAAAAAAAATGAAAAGCAAATAGTTTAAAAGTTAGAGCTTTAATTTAGTGCCAAACACAGAGTCTGAGCTGCCAGAATGTTAAAGATGCATTCAAAGTTGCAAATATCTACAAAAGTAAATTTTCTTATACTAGCCATAGTTTAGCGGGCGAGTCTTATGGCTCTACTGGCAAATAATTTTATATTTGTGCTTTAATGGCTGCTGAACAGAATTAAGTGCAGCCAAAGGCAGAGAATAAGATGGATTAATATGTCCTGATAAGTTTCACAAAAACGTAATATCCTACAGGTGTGCAAAAACCCTTTACCTGGCTCAAAGCCTAATGGCGACATGTAACATTCCTGCCAAGTGCATTGCTACCTAATGTATGCAGTAGTTAATTGTGGAGTATTATAATTTCAGTAATATATAGAATATTAACAGAAAGCTAGCTGTCTTCCTTAGTGCCTCCCATCCTTATGGGAGCCTTTTATTTCACAACACTGAGGCCTTCTTTCTGTATTGGAACACTCTCTAGGAGACACTGTCACTAGAAGAGGTTTGCTGGATGCCCTGTTAACAGGTCACTCTAAACATGCTGCTTTCTTCCCAGCTCTCTATAAGCCTAGATGGCTGAATTTAACTCGTGCCTCGCATAAGAATTCCAGAGGGTGAGAGGGACCTGCCGAGATTACAGGGAGGGTCTGAATAGAAGCTTTTATTCCAGCCAACAAGAGCAGGGAGGGCTTTGTGAGCTCATGTGGGAAGCAGAGACGCATTCACAAGAATTCATTGAGTCACAGGTGGGGGAGCTGGGTCTAAAGTGTCAGGATTTAGGATTTTCTCAAGAGCCAAAAATCTTAAAACTTAACAATACTGATCCAAGGACCTTTTGTTAAAGAGCGTTTATGCTATGAATGTCAACAGTGTCATGGTCATTTTATTTACAACCTGTTTATTAGACAATAAGTGTTGGAGTAAGGAACACATTAGGTTTGTATTGCACCTTCCACTTAAATTTCAGATTCAGTAGTCAAAAGGAACACTGAGGACTAATAGGGAATCAAGAATCAGGGTAACCTGGTCACGCAAAGGCCTTAAGCCCTTTCCTCTGTCTATTTTATGTACACAATCAGTTCTTCCTGTCTCCCCCCCCCCCCTTCCCCATTACACAAACAGCTTCTCAGTATCACTATGTGCTGTACTAGTCCCCTCTGTTAAAAGCCGTTTCCATCTATCTCACGGTGACCTATATACTGCTTGTGGAGATGCTGCATCAATTTAAGGTCAGACCCCTCCTCCCAGTTGATGTAATCAGCTAAAGAAGGAGGTTGGAAATTGGATTGAAAAGCCCAGCGTTAGTGCAGGATGAAGAGGATCTGCAGGGATTGTTATGCTAATCAGCTGAGCTCAGCACTTCCAGTGTCCTTCAGGCTCAGGGAACATTCAACAGCCCCCCAGAAAGCACTCTAAGACCCCGGTCCAACACTTCATAGCTCACATCATGAAAACACATGCCCGCTAGACTGAGTCATCCAACATAAGGCCCTGGAATTTACCTAAAACCTTTAGAACACCCACATGTACTAATAACTCTGTTATAATTTAATGTTTTGATTCCTGATAAATGCATTCTGGATTGTGACATTTTGTGGTTATGGTTATACTGATTATGATGTAGTATATCCATCACTTAGATGATATACATGGGTTCATGGCACATGTTGGTGCCCTAAGAAGTGGGGGTTGTGGTGAAGTTATTGAGGGCAGCTGCAGCCTGGCAACATGAGTCTGACAATGGGAGTACAGGAGGCGGAATGTTTCCACATGCCTGATCAATGGGAGCGGACAGCAAACAGGAGCTGGGAAAGAGACCCAGAGCCATAGCCCAGCGCCTCCCATCTATCATTCACTCTGCAAGAACTGCAGAGGCCGCTTCCAGGGATATCAAAACACTGTGATCTATAGGTTCCTCTCCTTACCATCCTTTTGGGGCCTGACTCTGCCTCAAACCCAGGTGTCCTCTGAATGACACAGCAGTATAGGATATTATTTATGGTGTGCTATCTACCGTCCTAAACCATCCAGTACCTCACTTGTCCTTCCAAATATTAGTACCATCCAGTATCTCACTTGTCCTTCCAAATATTAGTTTGTCCCTGCTGAATTTTTGGGTAAGATGTGGCAACTACATCCAGTACTACTACATCCAGAGAGAGCAGCCAGGAGCCTTTTTGTTTTTGTTGTTTGATGGGCCTTTAAAGCACTGTATTACTATGGCAACTTAAGAGTTAAATATATATAATGGTTATGACTTGTAAGGTAATGTCCCCATTTTACATACCTGATATATACTTAATAAGTAATAAAATCAACTGTGGCACTTAAGACATAAAAAGGGCTCACTTGTAAGTAAATAGGTTTATAAAATAAGTTCATAATATGCAACCTACCCATATACCCCTCCCCTTCTCTGTTTCTGTCATCTCGCTCCCTCTTTTTGCCCCTCCTCTTGGGCCTGGCTGTCTCTGAATCTAAACTGGGTCACGAGGTTTGAGTGAATGCAGCCTTTTCTAAAAGGTGAATTAAATCCACTTCTTCCAGCAGAAGCTGCGTCACCTTAATTCAGGTGTATAAATAACTCACTGTGATGGGGAGGAGGTACTGCGCTGCCTAACCTGTAATTAGAAACTCTGCCACTCAATTGCACTTTATAGAGACAAAGGGTAGTGGAAGGAGGGCCCTGTTCACAGACCCAACTATTTTGTTCCTAATAAATAATTCAGGATTTCGAAAGCTGATCCAAGCGCCCATCTGTTAGCAGCCAGCTTCGTGTGAGCCAGGGGACCCCCATGGGCACAGCACCCAGATGTGGATAAGAGGAGGGAGAGGGGCTGCCCCATGAAAGCAGGGACACCTGACAATTCAGGTTTCTGAATTACCAGAGAGTCAGGTTTCACTTTAAGTGTTACAAGAAACAAAAAGTAAGATGGCACACTGAAGAAAGAAAATAAGAGAGACACTGCCAAGAAACACAGAGGGCTTTTAGCGAGACAGAAGCAGGAGAAAAAAAGGTAAAAAGGATGTACTACTGATAGACAGAAACTGGAGCATTTTCAAAGCAGCCAAAGAAAGTAGAAACCGAGACTGATATTTGTAGGAGGTACAACAAGAGATGGTAAAAATAATGACAGGAGGGGTCGGTGCAAAAAAGTGAGCAAGAACAAGCAGCTGATTAGAGTGACAGAAGTAGATTCAAATAGCTGCATTTGAGTGCAGATAAAGTTCACAGTAGAAAAAGAAAAGTGGAGGTATTGGTAACAGGAATGATGTAGGTAGCAGTCACACTAATGCACAGACAGATGCTGGTGACACAGACAGTATATGATGTAGGTAGTTCAAACAGGGAGTAATCCAGGGGTTTTATGAGAGAAGATAGTGTAGGGCGCAGCAAAATGAAATAACGCAGAAAGATGGGAAGGTATTTGTGAAAAAAGTTACAGGCAGCAATAACAGTCAGTAATGAATAGACAGACACCAGAATCACTTACAGGATATGATGTAGGTAGCAGTAATACAAGTAATGTAGAGACAGACAATGGTATCATTGATAGAATATGACACAGGTAGCAGTAACAGGCCATATACAGAGACAAGTACAGGTATTACTGATAGAAAATCATCTAGTCAGCAGTAACACAGGGACTAATTCAGAGACACACACTGACACAGAAGATGCAGCGAAGAGAAGTAGTTGGGCATTCGTTTCGTATGAATGTGAATTTGTCAGAATTTTGCGCAATTAGTTCCTGAATGGGAAACACAAATTAATTAATTGCAATAGCAATTTGGCAAAAATGACTGAAAAATAAAGTGATCATGACTGAAGCTGCCGGTTTCCTCATTGCAATTAGAATATTTAAACATAGAAGTAGCAGAGCTCCCTGCCACTTACAACCCCCCTTGTGAAATTAATTATGGAACGCTCAGTTCAGGGGAACTTAAGGTAAAATAAATTCCAATATGACATCCTTAGAACCATAAAGCAGGTTTCAATCTCCCTTATTCCCCTACCCGCAGAACAGCTTACTGTCATAAAGACTTGCAAGTGGCCAGATATTGCTGCCCATTCACTAATACAATAAAGAATACAAATAACTAATAAAGTGAAGCGTCCACCCACTATTTCTTCATGCTTTTTTAATTATTATAATTTATTTGATGGTAAGTATAAATCGTATTCTTAAAGGGGAACTTAGTTTATTGTGCAACCACTCACTAGGAGTGACATTAGGTAGTCCCCCACATTATTATAAATAGAGCGCCAACCACCACACAAAATGCAGGAGGGAATGGGGGAAACTAGTACCCCCCATTCCTTTTATTAAATATCCCCCACATTATTATTTATTTGAGACTTTATTGTATTAGTGATTGGACAGCAATAGCTGTCCAGTCATCATTCTTTAATGACAGAAAGCAGTCACTGGCTGCTAACAATTTAGAAGATATGTCCCTACCCACAACTCCTGCATCTAAACCTCCCTTATACTAATATGGAGTTCTTATTGGTCCCCATAGGCTTTTATGTGTAAATTTATGACTCAGGGGTTTGGGGAACGAACCTGCTTCCATTTTGAAATTCTCACTTTCTGGCAATGAGTAAGAGGATAAAAATGAAAGCAGTTGTTCAATTTTGTTTTCAAAAGAAATTTAGATGAACTGAATCAAAGCATGGATGTAATTTGTTTGGGCTGAATTTTCTGAAGAAAGCATTCAGATAAATCAAAGTCTAGTAATAAAAAGGTTAATGTAGATGTTAGAAGAAATAATTATATAAAATAGATTTAACAGGCACAGAGACTGGTGTAGGTAACAATAAACAGGATAAAAGCAATAGTAGCCACATTATAAAACATAATGACAGCTGTATCGGAATACAGAGAGATGTATTAGGACAGATGTACTGTACTACAGTTAGGGGAAGCCCTCACTCTATAAACCCTTTAGTACATGCTGTACCTTACTAAAATACATTACAGAAAGCAAAGATGATAGGCACTTATTTTGGATATTGTGCTAGTCTCCTGGTTATGTAGTACTTTACACAACTGAGGATGGCACTATGTTGTCAGAATGACATCTTGGCATTTGAGTGTTAGCATAATTTTAGAGGCAACACCATGAAGCATAAATATATGCCATAAACATAAGGTTGCTGCAGTCACCATATTTTTTTGGACACATTTCACATCTACATTCTGGTTAACAACACATGAAAACAGTTGCCATTAAGTATGTAGGAGTCATATGCTGCAGACAAAAAGCTTGTTAAAAAAAAGCCCCTAAGGCATTCCGTGATGAATGTATTTTCTTCCAGCAGCTGATGAAATTCACAAGCTGCCGGGAGGGGACTTTTCTAAATATTAATCTTTAAAAGTACATGTTATTTTATCCCTATACTAGGTGCACTATTATGTATTTGCGTCTATTAAAGTAGCAAAAATGAACGGGATATTTTTTATTATGTCTTGTCATTTTGCCAAATGTATCTATGTAAAGTCATTCATTTGTAAATCACTTGCAGTTACACGCCAAAGATAATTGGGAGTACCAAAGCACTGTATATCTAACTGGCATTTAAAGGGTTAAAGGTCACTCATATTCAAGCTGCAGTTACGGATAGAGAGGGAGGGCTGTATTCAATGACATTGAATACACTTTAATAATGGTCTTTATCTCAACATTTTCTTTTGCTGTCTATAGGTGAATGTAGCCTGGAGCTATCACTCAGTAAACCTAGACATCTCCAGGCTAGTCACATTATGTACAAAGGCATTTCTGTATGAAAATAGTAAGAACCTTGTATATCACTTTGTACAATCACATTCTGATGCAAAACCTATAATGATTCCAAGCAAATCGCTAGCTAGGATGCTTCATACACATAGATGTGTTTGTATATGACACTGCAGGGTGTATGTTGAATGATTACATACCAACCTTAGGAAGCACTAAACCTCAAATACTGCTAAAAAGATTAACTATTGTATAGAATGTGAACACTGGCAGATGGTCACAGATTGGCTTGCATCATTTCATAGAGTGGCACATCACTTGCTTTTTGGTGGTACTATGTTCCTGGCAATTCATACACACACCTAACATCATATAGCATGTAAAGGAACGTAAAGCCATCTAAAAGTTTCAGAGGAGAATGAAGTCAATAAAACACCCCTCCCCCTTTAATGGCCATCTTCCATCCCACCTTCTCACATGTTCACTGCATAGGGAAGTTTCTTGTAGATATCCTGCTGGGCACAGCTTCAACTCTGACCCTGTGGTTACAAAAGAAGTGACCCATTCAGTGATTGCCCCTCCCCCATAGCCCTCCCTTAATAAGTACTAACTCCTTTATTCCCTGATATAAGCTGCTGCTGTTAAAATGTTAAAGGAACACTGTAGCGATAGGAATACATATATTGTATCCTTACACATTTAGCCCCCCTCCCCCATCTGTATATAAAAAAAGGGAAACAAAGAAAAGAAAATTAAAAAAATAACAAACTAATTACGCACCTCTTTGGACTGCGTCATCCTGGAGATGACAGGCCAATCCAAAGATCCTCATAGAGTTCCCTAGGGCTCATAGAGGAGCACTAGGGAGCATAGGCGCATGCATGGCGTTCACTTACAATTCCTCCATAGAGAATCATTGAATACATATGGCAAATCATGACGTGATGACGCTGTATGTTACGGAATAATTCCCAGCTCTCATACCCAGAGGCGTGGCATGAAGCCATTCTTCCAAGCTTTCTATTTAGTTTAATATTGGGTTTTGGGTGTAGGACAGGGGAGGGCAGGACTGCAGCCACTATAAGAACTTCAATTAGATGTCCCTTTAAAGATGACGCCAATTCCAATCACTTTAAAGGAAAACTATAGTGTTAGGAATACAAAACTTTTCCTAACACAATAATGCCCTCTGCCCTCCCTACCTTGAAGCCCCCCCAATGTCAGATAAAGAATTAAAAAAAATCTTTATTGACTTACCCAATTCAAATGCTGGTGTCCTTTGTGGTCCTCCTCCACCATCACTCGATAGGGGTGACCTAATGCACATGTGCGGTGAGTGCTGTGCACATTAGGCCTTCCTTATAGGGAAGCATTGCTGCTTTCTTATGGAGATTTTCAACACACTGGATGTCCTCAGTTATAGTGCAAAGCGTAAGGACGTCCAGCATCGTTTGACGGAATCCAGGAAGTGCCTCTAGTGGTTGTCTGCTTGACAGCCACTAGAGGCAGTCTTGCTCTGTTAATGTAAGCATTGCAGTTTCTCCAAAACAGGGTTATGAGAACAGGGACACTGCACCCAGACCAAATGAGATGAAGTGCTGTGGCTGCCTATAGTGTCCCTTTAAAAATCTCGGCAAGCATCATTATAGTAATGCTATAATGTTATAGCATTGAAATCAGGATATAACATGGGATAATGAATATGCTTCTTTTCAGGTTTTAATCTAAACAGTGGGGAGATACAGAAGTCCACTCATTAAAGGGCCACAATAGGCAACAGGACTACTTCATATAATTGAAGTGGTCTGGGTGCAGTTTCCCTGTGTCATAACTCCACAGGTGAAAACACAGCAGTTTTAGAGAAACTAATTTTTTTTATTGCAGTGTCAAGACTGCCTTTAGTGGCTCTCTACCAGACAGCTACTAGAGGCAGTCCCTAGCTTTCATGGAGCTTAACTCTGTGAAACGACACTGAACAACGCTTTGCATGAGGAAGTCCAGCATCCTCAACTAAATCCCCATAGGACATGTATACCTAACATTACAGCATTCCTTTAACTCTCGTGGACAGTGGAGATGACTGTGGATGATAACTCCTATCACTTTTAATGAGGTTTCACTTGGCTAGGAGTGCAGGCAATTACATTCCCAGACCCACAAAACCTTATTCCCCAATCCTAACAGTGACATTTAAATTGGAGTGGCTATGAACGGTTCTGAATAATGCTGTGACATTACAGTGTCAACCAAAATCTTAAAGGCCTGGGTTTACAGTTGCATTTCATATGGCAAAATTGGAAGCTATAGACCCACAAGAGTAAGCTAGTCACAAACATTGCATTTCTAACTAAATTTGAAAGCAATTTATTTGACCTCGAATTTTAATTTAAATATATGTTGATAAAGGGTCCCACCTGGGCTCACCAAGACAATAGGCCTTATATAGTTACATAGCGGAAAAGAGACTTGCGTCCATCAAGTTCAGCCTTCCTCACATATGTTTTTGCTGTTGATCCAAAAGAAGGCAAAAAAACCTAGTCGAAGCGCTTCCAATTTTGCAACAAACTAGGAAAAAATTCCTTCTTGACCCCAAAATAGCAGTCAGATATCTCATTGGATCAAGCAGCTATTATCCCACTAATTAGAAATTATATCGATGTATGTTATGTTTTTGCAAGTATTTATCCAATTGCTGTTTAAACATCTGTATGGACTCTGATAAAACCACCTCTTCAGGTAGAGATTTACCAGATTTTACTAATTTCATGACGTAAAGTCATGATTTTATTAAGGACACGGAGGCGAGTATTATGCTTATTCTCTTTCTTTTATTCCTCAGCAGCAAAAATATTTATTTTAGAGAAACAAATCAAACATGAAAACATGCACCCAAATGGTTAATCATATAACCGTACAACCAATCATAATGCCTTCAGCACCATCAACTCCCCATGTGACCTTAAGCCACTCCTCTTTCTTGGTGTTGTCGACGAAGAATCCACAGCAGAACATATGTCAACTTGAAGGAAAACAAAATGCCAAGAACGCCACGGAGAAGAATCCGGTACTCTTCAGAAGCTGGGATCTTCCCGTAGGTCCTGAAGGAATCCGTGCACAACGGTGCCAAACCCGCTCATGAAGCTGAAAGGAACAGAGAAACAAACTGGTAAAATATGTTTCTGGACATCTGATCATTACCATAGAACAGAATTAAGCATCTGAATATATGCCATCAATAACAGATTATCATCTAACCAAACCTTTCAATACACGCAATGTGCTGTAGTAACCTAAATCCGTAGTAACTTAATGACCACACATCCATGGGAGGGCACCACTTACCTGAATGGGGTGGGATAATACTCGCCTCCGTGCTCTTAATAAAATCATGACTTTACATCATGAACTTAGTAAAATCTGGTAATTTTATTAAAGGACACAGAGGCTCATATTTTGCTAGTTCAAAGCTGTGAAACGACCACATCAGAAAAATGAGAAATTGGCCGAAAATAAAACTCCTTGAAGGTAGATTCGCGGGACCAATCAGCCGCCCGGAGTAGGTCATCCAACCTGCATCCTTTGGAGAAAGCCTTAGTCGCCATGGGTCCCCTGACCGAGTGTGCTCCATACACTGAAGTGTCGATGCCCGGTGATGCCATAATCCATTTGACGCAAGGAGACAATGTGACTGCTGAAACAGGGTGATCTGGATGACGAAGGGCCAAGAATAACTCCGGATATGCAGGGTCACGAGTCGAAGAAGTCCTGGACTCGTATTCCTTGAGACATGCCACTGGACATAGCTTAGAATTTTGTGGAAAGGCCGGTAGAAAACTGAGGTGATTGACGTCTTCGTACGCCGGGAAATATTAAACGAGACACCTTCGGGGGTGAATAAACGTGCAGAGAGGTCCAATGCATGCACACTGGACACCCATTTACAGGAGATCAAACAAAATAACATCACCAACTTTGCTGTGAGTTGTTTCAGTGAGAGATCTTCGTTCTTTGGCCAGTCTCCCAGGAGCTGGAGGACAAGGTCAACATCCCATGATGAAGAGTACCTAGGTTGCGGTGGACGTGCAAATCTAATGCCGCGCAGGAGTCGGCATACGAGGAGATGTTTACCTGCCGGGGAACCATCCAATCCTTGGTGTCCTGCGGAAATAGCCGATCAGTACACATTTATCGTGCGATAGGCTAGGCCATGGTCAAACAGAGAAGTGAGAAATCTCAAAACGAGACTTCCAGGTGCAGATAAGGAATCCATGTGTTGTTCCATGCACCAACCACTCTATGAATTCCAGGCATGTATGAAGGATTTCCTTGTCCCCGGAGCCCAAGCTCCCACCAGAAGGTCAATAGTTGTCTGTGGAATGTCTGGGATGAATCCAAGTCCCCGGAGAGGAGCCATGCCAGTAACTGGAGGTGTTCCTGTAATAGCAGGCAGTGCGGTTCCCCGTTGGGGTCCAATAAGAGGTCCGGAGAGGTTGGAAGTAGTCTTGGGTAATCCATGGACATTTACATGAGTGTAGGGAACCATGGTTGAGCCGTCCAGAATGGGGCGATAGGAATCATGGAGTTTCGGTAGCGCCTGAGATGTAGAAGCGTCCTCGCAATCAAGGAGAAAGGAGGAAAAGCATACATTCGCGTGTCCAGCCACCGTTGAAGGAATGCATCTGAAGCCAACGCCTCTGGATCGGGTCTCCAACTGAAGAACTTCGGTAGTTGGGAGTTCAACCGTGATGCGAAGAGGTCGATCTCCAGTGGGCCCCAAAGTGACTGGAGTTGCAGGAAAATGTCCCGCTTCAGCTGCCAGCATCCCGTAGGTATCTGGAATTCCAATCCGCCACCATATTGGACATCCAGGGAATGTATTCCGCCTGAACCGAAATATTGCGATCCAGTCAAAAGTGCCAGAAATCCTTTGCTAGTTCCGCTAACACCACGGACCTTGTACCACCGAGATGGTTGATTTAGTGGACTGCTGACACGTTGTCCATCCGTAAAAGAATGGAACAGTTGGTTGAGATACCTACGAGACTCCGAACTGCAAATGACCCCGCCAATAGTTCGAGGCAATTGATGTGTAACTCCTGTTCGTCTGGGGACCATTTTCCCTCCGGTGGAGATAGGACCGCAACGCGCGCCCCTGCCCAGCATACTTGCATCCGATTCCACGACAAAGTCTGGCCTCATCCCAAAGATTGCTCTTCCATTCCATGCTTCCATGTGTTGCAGCCACCAAGAGAGTTCTTCTTTGGCTGCGCAATCGAGAGGTACAGAGTCTGAATAAGAGAGACCCGAGCGAAGGAATTTTGCCTTTAGGCGTTGAAGGGCCCTGTAGTGAAGTGGGCCCGGGATGGAAGCAGAGAGAAGGCTGATGACCCTGGCCAGTTGTCGTAGTGTTAGCGTAGGTCGAGCCAACGTCCGGCGGATCTCTTTCTTGATGATCCTGACTTTGGAAGATGGTAACAGCAGTGTTCCTTTCACCGAATCGATGGTGAAGCCCAGGAATTTCAAGACTTGGGAGGGTTGTAACAGCGACTTGTCCCAGTTGATGAGGAAACCAAGGTTGCCGAGTAATGTCTTTGTCCAATTCAGGTGTTCTTGGAGTAAGCGTGGGTCTTGTGCCATCAGAAGCATGTCGTCCAAGTATATAATCAGACGCACCCCCCTGCTGCGCAGGAGAGCGACCACTGTCCGCATGAGCTTTGTGAAGCACCATGGGGCCGAGGAGAGGCCGAAGGGCAAGAATTTGAAACGCCATGTGGTCTCCTCCCACATCCGCCTTTTTTGGGCACCACGAAAAGGTTGCTTAGAAAACCTGAAACTCCCAGATGCATCTCTGTGATTGCACCTTTGTCGGCCAGAGACTGTATCTCCGCCGCAATTAATGCTCTGTCGTGGGTGGAGGAGACTATATGTCTGGGAAGAGATATCTGGACAGGTGTTTGTACAAATTCTATGGCATAACCCACTACAGTTTGTAGGACCCAAGTATCCAAAGTTAACATGCGCCAGGTATCTATAAAGTGGCATAACCTGCCCCCCACCAATGTTACTGAAGGTAGTGATGAAGGAATTGAACTTACCATAAGGACGTCGGTCATAGGAAGAGCTTCTGGACCCAGGAGCCTGCCAGGGTCTTCCTCGAACTGGGAAGAATGGAGAGGACTTGGGTTCCGCACCCTGGTAACGTGACTGGAAGGAGCCTCTAGAAACCCGGTACGAGCCCCGGGAGGAACGGCCGGGCAGACGGCCCTGATATCTGCCGGCCCCGCCAAAAACTCTATGGGAGAATACCTTTTTCATATTGGCTTGCGCCTTGTCCAGTGCAGTAAATGTGCCCACATAGGTGCCCAGCTCCTTCACAAAACTGTCCCGAAAAAGAAGGCCTTTGGCCTGTGGCCCAGGCTCAGTAATAGCCAAGGTAACTAGCTTTAATTAATCTTAATTAATATAGCCTTTCGTCTTTCCGTGGGTAGAGCCACGTTGGCATTTCTGAGAAGACATATGGCTCGCTGTATCCAGCCCCTGACAGCTAGCAGGTCTACGGGAGCACCACCTGCCAATGCCGTTTCGACCATGTTGAATATCTTTGCACTGGGTCCGAGGACATCCAGTACCTTATCCTGGCAATGGCGAAGTGCAAAGTCTAGACCTTTCTTTGCCTTCCACCCAGTTTTTCCCAGGAACTGGGCAATCTTAGGGTCCACTACAGGGGCAATACATATCAAATCTGGGAGCGTGGGGCGTGGGCATACTGCCGCATCTTGCTTCTTGCCACCTTATCAAGGGGTTTCCTGATCTGTGCGGCAATATATTTTGCAACATGGTCCACCGGGAACCACTCAGTTGATCTCGGGTGCTGCAGAGTATCAGGGTCAAACAGTGGTTCGCCCTGTGGATCAAGGAGGGTGAAGTCTTCACAGACATAGATAGAGAGCTGTGGTCAGGGAATAGTGTGCCAAAATTGTATGAGTCCTCATCATCAGACTCGCTCCATGCCTCCTCCTGTTCCGAATCTGACTCGGATGAGTCCACTTGGGCTTTCGCCCTTTTCCAACTCCTCACCGATTTTGCCCGGTGGGTGGCTCTTTGTTGTGGTGCAACCACATTATCTTTGACAGGACGTTCCCTGTCCGTTTGTACAATTTTGGAGGCTTCCTCGTCTATGTGACAAGATTTTTTGGCGGCTTTGCGCCCACTGGCATTGCCTGGATTGTGCACCGTAGGGTTAGGAGCAATGTGAGTAGAGGTCCGCTGGGCGGCCATGAGGGCATGGCTGATAGAGTGGGACAGAGTGTCCGACATAACTCCCATGGCTGAATAAACGGCTTGGGTTACAGATTTTGTCATAGAGGCATCCAGGAGAGAATGAAGCTCTTCCGAGTTCAAATACTCCTGGTCTGTCACATCGGTGACAGTTAAGCCAGAAGGTCTGGGGACAACCTGGGGAGCAGGGGGTATATTAGCCCTAACAGGAGAATCGAGGCTGTGCCCAAATCCCTTTCAGACTTCATAATGAAAATAGAAGTTCTCACGGTGGTTATGGTAGGTGGAAATATAAATTGGGATACAAAGAAAAGAGGGGGGGAACCCAATAACTACTGGAGGAATGAGTGACCACACTGATAAGCAAAAAGCTGTAGGGAATATGGGTACTAATAATGCACCAGCAGTATGGGTACTATAGCAAAGTACCAGAAAAACTAGACAGCAATATGAAAAAGGCAAGCTCACCAAGTGTTCCCTCAGGAATGGCTCCTGGGGCACACTGGTGAGCTGCCCAGCAACTGTGCTGTCCAATCAGCACCCACTCCCGCCCCCACAGGCTCAAAAAAGCCCGGGAACAAAAACGCGGCAAAAACGCCAACCACAAGATGGGCGCTGCGATGTGCACTCGCGTTGTGCGCATGAGGAAACCTCTGAGGCACTGAACTAGACTGGGCGGTAAGAGCCTCCGCACGGAGAGCTGCTAGCCGCCCTACCTCAGTAGGTGATAATCCACCTGACTGAGTAAGAGATGGGAGTGGAGGGAGGGGTGAGGGATGGGCTCTAGGTTAAGGAACAACCAAGAGCCAGCTGGAAACAAAGTACAGAAGCAGGGCAGAAGCCCTGCAGCAGACAGAAATAAATAAATGAAAACTCAAATGTAATATCAAAACAAATAAATATGACAAAAACACATTGGTAGCATACAGAGAAAAATATAAATGTACTTGGCTGAGGAAGGCAGCAGCAAGAAAGAGGAGTGGCTCAACGTCACCTGGGGAGTTGATGGTGCTGAAGGCATTATGATGGTTGTACTGTTATATGATTAACCCTTTGGGTGCATGTTTACATGTTTGATTTGTTTCTCTAACATAAATATTTTTGCTGCTGAGGAATAAAAGAAAGAGAATAAGCATAATATGAGCCTCCGTGTCCTTTAATAAAATTCCATATCCTTATTGCTCTCACTATAAAAAAACATTTTCGGGGGCGGGGCCTGGCACATGGCTGGAGCACATGGCTGGAGCTCCTCAGATTCAGCCTGCAAAAATGCTGATATTCTGGCAGACTCACTCAAATTCAGCCTGAAAACCTACTATTTTACCTGAGATTCCTCTCTCTGAGTGACTGGTTCGAGCTTACCGGGATCTGTTGGCAGCGGACCATACCGGACAGACTGCGGCCTGTTGGAAACCTAGAGGCGGGGCGGGGCGGGGCGGCCGACCCCCTGCTGAAACTTGCTTTCAGCCTTACTCGGGCCCTCTCTCCCCCCCTTTGGAACGGCGGGGGTTATCCCGGTGCCCACCAGTGTGCTCTTGGCCTACCCTTCCAGTCCATCCCGTTCTCTGACACGTGGAAACCCGGGATGTACTCACCAAGATGGCCGACAGCATGGGAAACATCCCACGAGCCTGAACACAGCTGCCCAGCCACTCAGATCCGATATTGATGGACTTTGACCGCCTGTGTTCCAGATTCTGGAACAGGATCTACAACCGAGCAGTAAATACCCGACCTGAAAGTCCGGGCAAGCAGATCTAGAACGGGCCACTGTGCAGTCGGGATCGAGCGGAGCCTACGCGTCGTCCCGCAAGCGCATTACAGGCAGTGAGGAACAAATCAAGAGAGAAGAGCCAGTTTGGGCGAAACGCGCGTCGGGACTAGTTGAGTTAGAGGGTGGTGGAGATAGACAGGGACGATGCTGCAGCTGTGATTTTCAATTAAGCTCCTAATCGACCACCTTCTATATGCACTCTTTAGACTTATTCTATTGGCGATTTTTCATTATTTATTATTCACATTACTCCACTCATTATTCTAGTTAGTGGTTAGTGAACTTTAGCGGATTCACTTTATACAATTACATTGTAAGGTAGTCACAGGGGACCCTTTACCTTGTATCCCTTGGGTCCTTTTCTATTTAATAATTATTATCCCTGTGCTCCCTCCTACTTCTTTCCCCTTTCTCTATCAGTCCCCTTTTTTATTCTTTATATCTATTGTGATCTTAAGATTATCTAATAAAAGTTAGATTTTATCTTTATTATTTTTCTCTGGGTTGCTCTTTATACATTGGAAGCCTCCCTTTTTTTGTAACTAAGCCACATTGGTTTAAATTTGTTTCTTTTATATTTATTACTCAATGGTATATACTGAGAAATGTACCTTTCTAATATTTGTTTGAATAGTTTCCATTTATCCTCAGTGTTTTTTTCATATCATAAACGTATATGCCCCAGACGTCCAATTCTGGACTGCACTAGAAACCCTTATAAACTCGCTGATGGGGGGAATAACACTATTGGGGAGTGGGGGGAACCTAAATGCTGACGGTTGACCGCAGCGGCAGGGCAGGTGAACCCAGGTCTCAGGGCAGTGGGGGACAAGATCGGCTCCTTAAGAGATTCCTGCAAAACATAGGCCTTCTGGACCCCTGGATATTCCAACCATAGAATATACATACTATTGAGCAGTGCACGCCACATAATCTCGAATAGACCTCTATTTCCGTTTGGAATGCAGTGGATACGGTCCACTGCAATAAAACTTATAACGTGGTAAGACCACGCAGACATCACCCTGAGATGGAGACTAAACAACTCCCTCCTACGGAATCAAGTGGTCCTGGATCGGCTCAAAACAGAGCTGTCAACCTACTTCCAGATGAACTCGAACACTGAAACGTCCCCAATCACACTCTGGGCGGCCCGTAAGGTAATCCTAAGGGGGTTAGAAAAACTAAGCAAACTGCAGAGCATTAGACACATGCTGCAGAACTTCCTTATAGATGAGGTAAGCAGAGATGTACTCGGATCTAAGAGACTCTTTTACGAGAAGTCCAACAAAATGGACACTCTACTGGCTAGGTCACTCAAACCCAAACACAGACACAAACAAATAACAGCCATTAAAAATGCCCAAGGCAGAACACTCACTGCTCCTCAGGAAATTAATAAGAAATTCACAGAATTCCTGACCAAACTATACAACCACTTCCCCACCCTAAATGGCGCCAAGTTCCTTGAGAGGATACATCTCCCCAAGCCTAGCGAGGAGGCACTAGCTGACCTGGGATCACCAATAATGACCAATGAGGTAGAGAGGGCCATAGGGATGCTCAAGGGCAACAAAGCACCAGGCCCTGATGGGTTTGATGGATCATACTACAAAACATTGGGGGAGGAACTGGTGCCACATGTAACGTTCACTAGGGAACCCTAACACGCAGACAGGACAGAGTAGAGAGAATTGCAATACCGATCCTTAGAAAAACTAAGGACTGAAGTCCTGGAAAAACCGTTCAGTAGGGACCCGTGTACCTATCTCTTGGCCAGGCCACTAGATGGCCTCACAGTACGAGAACAGAAATTAGTAAACAAAATGACATTAGCGGCTAGACGGGCTTTAGCCCAACAACGGCTCAATACAGACATCACGCCCCCCCCAGACAAAGTTATGAATAAAATAAAAGACAATATCCTTATGGACAAACTGACAGCGCAAGTGCATAATACCAATGCCTCCTTTATCAAGGTGGGAGGATTTCCTGGAAAAAAAACAGTAACCTGTAAACACACGCAAGGGGATCTGATCGGGTCACCCGAAACTCTGCATGGTGCCAGCACCCCGGGCTACCCCCCCAAACCTCCTACCCCTACCCGCCTCTTTCTTTTCTTCTTTCTTCTGTTACCCTTTACCCCATTCTAAACAAAACAGTAGTTCAGAGTGGAGCGAACCACTAGATGGACACACCAAGACACCTGCTCCCTAATAACTGGGGTACAGTGCGGCTGCAGCCCAGCTCAAACGAGACTCTAATGTAAACGATTCCACGAATTGTAACGCCATAGGCCATTACAAATGTCAACGTATAAGATTATTTGCCAATGTACTAATTGTAAACCGTACTGTATACCTTGCATATGTACACTAGATATGCAACGCTGCATTTTTGAACTCATAAATAAAGAATTACAAAAAAAAAAGATCAACATTGTTTTTTATAACGAGATCCAGACAAACATCCTTTCTAGTTGGTGCTTGTACCAGTTGTGACATGAAGGTGTCATTTAACACATTTAAAAACCTGATTCCCCCTGGTGAAGTACTAGTCACTCTATCACAATTTATGTCCGGGTAATTAAAATCTCCAATAATTAACGTGTTACCCCGATTTGCAGCTTTCCCAATTTGCTCTAACAGCTGTGCTTCTTCATTAATATTTACATTAGGTGGTTTATAACTAATCCCAACCAATAACTGATTTCTCTTCGTTTGCCCCAAGCAGATATCTACCCATAAAGCTTCCACATTTTCCTCCTCACACTCCACATGCCTAAGATTTGACTTTAACTCATGGTTGACATACAAACATACCCCACCACCCTTTTTGTTTTTCCTATCCATCCTAAATAACGTGTACCCATTTAAGTTAACTACCCAGTCATGTGTCTCATACCACCATGTTTCTGTTATATCATATTGTTAAGTGTATGCTATTGCTGCTAGTTCCCCCATTTTGTTATATAGGCTCCTTGCATTAGTAAGCATACATTTAATATTATCATGAGTCATTTGTACTTTTTTTTCAATTTGTATTTTATTGGAGTTATACGTGCAATAAAACACTTTTCCATTTTATGAAATGTAATAACATGGCAATTGTATGACTTCACATATGGGTTTGGGGCACTAAGGGTGTCATCAGAAACCACAACATTTTAACAGACACATAGCTTGGTGTAGTAATGTGAGTTATGGCAGGGATGTCAGATGGGGTAGACCTCTGTCTGTGTTGAGTGGGCATATATCAGTCAGGCTGTGTGCAGGCTATGAGCCCTGTATAGGGGGATGATTGTTATGTAAAGGCTTTGTGTGAGGTGGGTGAGAGTCCATCATGCCGGAGCCAGGCGTTTTATCTCCGCTTTTCTGCACTGTGTAGAGTCCCCTGTTGTCGGTAGGTAACGTCTCCAGGCATTGGCTTTAGGGGTGTTTTCCTCGCTTGTTCCAGCTGGCTGAGTGTTCCTCTGAGTTGGTTGTATCAGGTTCAGCCTCTCCCGGGACTTCCAGTGTTCCGTCCATACCCCATCATTATTTAATGTTGGCGTCTTGCAGACGCTTTGCGATCGGGGCCAGCTTCCTTTTCTCCAGTAGCACCGTGAACGGTAGGTCCACATAGACTGCAATCGAGCTGCCCTCGAACTTGATGCTGCCGGTGTCTCTGGAGTGGGACATAATTGCAGATCTTGCTGCCACATCAGATGTCACTGCTATGAGGTCTCTGGGTGCTTCTGCGGGTGCCGATGCTGATTTGCGTATCCTGAACGCCGATACCAGCAGTGGGTTGTTCTCCCCACTCTTTAGACCCATGGTGGCCAGCATTTGTTGCAGGAAGGGGAGCAGCTCCGGCACTCCAATTTGTTCGGGGACGCCCCTGATGCGGATGTTTCGGCGCCTGTGTCTGGAGTCTTGCACCATCACAGTACCGGTACGTTTCTGGACCTGGGTTGTCAATGTTTCCAGCTGGTCTTGGGTGGTCTGCAGTTGGGTGTCTCGTGCAGCCTCCCTTGTCTCTATTTCAGTGACTCGGTTTGTGAGTGTACTCAGATCCGCTTGGGCCTTCTGGAGGTCTGCCTTCCATACCTCTCTGAGGTCCTGCAAGAGGTTTCTAATGTCTCTCCGTGTCGCTGGTGAGGAATCACCCTCCGCATCTGATTCCGATTGTATGCTGCTTCCTGACGGTGAAGCGTTTCTCTCTTCCTCATCTTTGGACTCCTCCGAGGTTTCTCCTCCGCTCTGGGCCTCTGGCGCCATCTTGGCGGGAGCGCGTGGAGTAGGCCTCTCGAACGAAAGCCTTATTTTGGGCATTTTCGGTGCCTCTGGATTATGGGAGCAGGCAAGTGTATATAAATTCACTCTTTTTTCAATGTTGGAGTGGAGCTCCTCTTTTAGACATCTGTGCAGTTGCTCAGTTAGCCACGCCACTGTCATTTGTACTTTTTGTGAATTTTTACCAATATTACATACCTTCTCTGTTCTGAGCTTCCCCCTCCCCCCAACTCCACCCCCCTTATACTAAGCTAAAGCCCATCTCCTATCTAACCTATCTCCATTTTCTAGATTGCTTTGACCCCCTCCTACCTACTACTAGTTTAAAATCTCCTCCAACCTTTTAGCCATCCTATCCCCCAGCACAGCAAACCCTTTTCCTTTTAGGTGCAATCCATCACGACTATACAGGTTGTACCCAAGCGCAAAATCGTCCCAGTGCTCTAAAAACCTAAAACCCTCTTCCTGCACCAAGACTTCAGTCATGCATTGACCTCTCTAATCTCTCGCTGCCTTTCTGCTGTAGCACGTGGCAATTTTTAAAAGAATATTACCTTGGAGGTCCTTTTCTTTAGCTTACTTTCTAGTTCCCTGAACTCATACCTTCCATTTTCCTCTGACTTTGTCATTGGTACCAATATGGACCATGACAGCTGGGTCATCCCAGCCCCTCCCAATAATCCCTCTTCTCTGTCGGCAACATGCCAGACCCAAACACCTGGGAGAAAGCAAACTGTCCAGTTGAGACGATCAGAGTGGCAGATTACCCTATCTACTTTGTAGAATCTGTTTGGCTGCATAAGATTAGGACTAGCTAAACCTTTACTCTTCCCTCCCCCCCTGCTTCCTCGCCCCACTGTTACCCAGCTCTGTGCCTGCTCACCAACTGTCTCGTCTCCCCCAACTCCACTACCTGTCCCTACTAAACTCTGCTCAGTGAACAGCAAACTCCTCTCAAGATTGTCAATCTCCCTCAATGTTGCAATTTGCCTCTCCAGATCTCCAATCTGAGCTTCCAGAAAAGCCACTCGCTCACACCCACCACAGAGGTATGGACCCTGGACAGATTAATCCAGGCATGCATACATGCAGCATGATGTGCACTGAGTAAAACTTGCAATCTTGCTAGCACCCATCCCCAGTTACCAAAAACACAAGTAAGCAAAATAATATTTACCCTCTTGGTTTAAACTCGCTTATAGTTTAACCCCTTAAGGACACATGACATGTGTGACATGTCATGATTCCCTTTTATTCCAGTTTGGTCCTTAAGGGGTTAAGGACCAAACATCTGGAATAAAAGGGAATCATGATATGTCACACATGTCATGTGTCCTTAAGTGGTTAAAAACTCCTGCTGTTTCAATTCCTACTTGAAATAGCCTACTTTCAGGCAAACTCCAGTGAGCAAGCTCTGTGAGTCAGCAGTCGGTTTATATTGGCAATACAAATCCCACACAGGTGGAAATTAAGGGGCACTCCCCCTAATTAGCTAATTACACTAAAAAATCATTTTTTGGTCAAAAGCAAAAACTGTTGCAAAGAGTTCACTTGGAGAATTTTTCCAGCTATTCTTGCTCAAGGTTTTCGATTGGTTTTCAAGTCACAAATCACTGTTTACTATATAAATACAAATCTGGGTATCTGGTAACTCTATAGGTGTTCATTCACTAAAACCAGAATTATAGCAACTTGAAATTAAAATTGAAAAATTCTCCAACTTAGATATTATTATTCATATTGTCATTTATGTAGCGTCAACAGATTCCGTAGCACTTTACAATATTATGAGAGGGGGGATTTAACTATAAATAGGATTATTACAAGAAAACTTACAGGAACGATAGATAGTTGAGGACCCTGCTCAAACGAGCTTACAGTCTATAGGATATAGCCTCTGCTTGGTTATTTTAGCTTAAGTTTTGTGATACTTATTTCAATTTTTGACTTTAGCGACGGGAAAAAACCCATCTGAGGGTTATTTAATAAATATATCCAAAATTATTCTGAGCAGCCCATGCAATATGGAGCCTTTATTAAGATATACTGAATCAAATGACTTGAACTGGGCTTCAAAGACTAGACCAGGAATTGCTCAGTAATGAACTCCCAAATAAGGTGCTAGTAGGCACAGAGTTAAAATAAGTATATTTATTTCATTACACAAACCTGGTTCAAGTAGACTGGTAATGACAAATCTTTCCTAAAAAAAATGAAGGAAAGATACGTGAGTATTTCAATCTCAAGCATGCCTCTGGCAGTGAAACAAAATGGACTTAGCATTGGTTCAGTTCCTCTTAAGGCTTAGAAGTAAAGATAAGAGCTCTGGCACATAACACAATATAATCATATTGGGTATTCCTGAATTTGTCACTCACCTGTCCTTAAAATTAAATACAAGAATTTCTCAATCACTTTTACTAGTCAAGCTCAGGTTGCTGAACAGTGTCGATTTATTTTTCCTGCAGTGAAAGATGAGGAAAAAAAAATCATAATTACAAAAATAATTTCACAAAGCTACATTTCCCCAGGTATTGTTTATTTTTTCTGCATTATTTTTCCCTCTTTTGACTGAGTTGCTTTTTATGTTTCGCACCACATGCAACTTGACCTTCTCCTGTTTCTTCTTTCCTGGAGACTATGATGCAACAACAAATACGTGTTGGTACAGATTGTTGATGGACATTCACTGTATGACCACCATTTCTCAATACTAACTCTCTCCTTGACTCGATTCAATCTGGCTTTTGCTCCCTCCATTCTACTGAAACTGCCCTTACCAAACTGACTAACAATAACAACTTAATCACTGCTAAATCTAAATTTCATTACTCTCTCTTAATTCTCCTTGACCTCTCTGCTGCCTTTGATACTGTCTACCACCCTCTTCTTCTTCAAACCCTCCACAACCTTGGACTTCGGAGAGAGCACTTCCTGTCAGTCCGGCTGGGTACAGAAAACTGAAGCTTCTGTAGGGGATCTGCTCCACTCGGCAACGCTACAAGAGAGGTAGGAGGCACACCAGGAAGGGGAGTGTGACCATTAAGGAGGTGGTGGGGGGGGTGCACTAAGGGACAGGGAAGGGAGAGGAACACTAAGGGACAGGGAAGGGAGGAGCACCTCTAATGGACGGGGAGGGGTGAGGGGCTGATTAAGAGGCACATAGGTGAAGGCCCTCACCAACTCCATTCCTTACTACATTTCCTCTTTAATCAACAAACATACCTCTTTTCATTCCCTTTGCTCTGTTAATTATCTTATCCTGACATGCTTGTCCCTGTATTGCCAACTCTCATCTGCAAGATTTTTCTAGGACTGCCCTGTACCTTTCTAATTTCGTATCTTGTGCCATCAAACTCTGCTCTAGCATCCAGTCCTTTAGGAAGTCACTGAACACACCTCTTTAGAAAAGTTTATCCTCTTCCTGGGTGATGATTCTCTCATTTCAATGCCCTCATCAGTTCCCACACCTCTATAATCTATATCACTCTCCTTCCACTGCTTGGTTCTTCCACACATAACTTTGACTAGCTTATTTAGACACAGGCATCTCATCCATCAATCCCTAGCCCCTTTAACATGCTTTTATTTCTCTTGTGTGTTTCTACTACTTCCATAAAGATTTTATCTTCATGAAATGTTCTTTTTTTTGCTAAGACCCCCAATGGTGACATTGGCACTTGGTGTGAAGTGGACCAGGGGTTCAGCGCAGTGTTAATTTTAGTTTTGTCATTTTGTCAAATGTATTTTGATTTTAGTTGTATTTAAGTCATCTGAATTGTTTTAGTTTTAGTCGACTAAATCTCAAATATTCTAGTCGATTACAATATGACCAAAATTGTTAGTCGACAAAATTAACATTGGTTCAGCGAAGGTGAATGTTAGCTACCCGATGATGTCCCCTGCAGGCACCGCCATGTTTGACCTTCACCTCCTAGGGCTTCATCCATCAGAAGTCCATGTCAGTACTGTATGCTAGCACATGCACAAAAGTACAACACCGATGATGGAGTATCCTGCAAAACCTCAGGAGCCTTCATAGATATTACCTTGGGATGTGCAAGATAATGCCTTAATCCTACACAATAGCAACTCCTTTTGTTGCCAACTTGAGAATTTACCATAAGACAAAGTAGTCTTTACTTTTTCTTATATCTTTTGAATGCAGTAGAATTCTTAATTACATTTCACAGTTTCACAGGGTTATTTACTAAAGTGAGAAAGCAAAGTGAATTTCAAATTTAAAGTCAAAATAGTCAATTAAAAAAAGTTCTTTAAGTCATCGATGCTCAGCCTCGGGACGAATGGATCAGCATGTTCTGGATCCCAATATTCAATGGAGGATCCTTGGGATGGGTTGGCAATCGAAGACATCATTCCCAATGCGTCCAGAAATGTGGGTGCTTCTTCCATCGATGTAAGTTTGTGTGAGGTTCCATTTCGGTATGCTACCAGGGATCCGTTTGTCCACCACCTGTAGGTTATACCTGCTGTTCGTTTGTTTTTTGCTGTGGCAGAATGATATAGTGTGGTAATTTGTCCATTGACATTGATATATAGCTGTCATCTGTGCAGACTTGGCTCTCTGGTGGGACCAGACTTCCTGCACCGAGTCTTGGAACGTAGACAGGTTCTGTATGTCAGTAATGTCCTTTTTTAGAGACCTGCGCTCGGTCTGTGATAGCTTCCACATCTGTTTTCATGGGTGCAAGTTCCATTGCCAGTATTTTGTGGAAGCCTGACAGCAAAACTTTCAGGTAGTGCGTGTGTAAAGGAGCTCCCTGTACCCCTGGCTGGGTACCTCCGCTAAGGACCGCTTCCTAGCTGGAACAGGGGACAAACAGCAGCACTTCTGCCCACAGTCGCCGTGGCTTGACTGGAGCCCTAGAACTGCTCCTTCCTGGAGCCGAATGGGGAATTAGCTCTCTAATGGGGAATTAGCTCTCTTACAAGGACTTTCCCCATTGAATTCCCTGCAAGCTGAAACAACAGACACAGGAGTACATCTTCTTTCCCTCCAATAACAGGATGACACACAGTTTTGGAGTGTAAGCTGGAATAGCATTTTAATGGAGGCACACTGGCCTATTATGCAAGTTTCCCAACAAGGGTAGTTTTTTTGCTTTAAACTATCCAAGTGTGAGAGGGAACACTTTCTTCCTCAAAGGGTCTACCTGCATTCTGGGAGCATATAGTTAATGATTCTTGAGGTTTTTTTCTCACACCCAGGTGGACCTTGTTGGGCACAGGCACACAAACTTCCAAAAAAAATAACAGATTTAAAATGTAAGGCACTCCCACACAAGGCAAACAATCCCTCCCCTCTGCTTGGTAGATAATTGAGTTAATTACTGTATCAACTCAATTATCTCCAGGCAGAAAAAACACACATTTCTAAATGTCACAAAAGTACCCCAAAACACAACATATCCCCAGTCACATCCCCTGATAGCCCTGATCTGGGTGATCAACCATATCCAAAAATCACTCAGATCAGAGCAGGGGTTCAGGAATTTCCTGGTAGTCATAGTTTTGACTGACCATGCACATGATCCTATGCCCAAATAGTTCCAGGGAAATCAGTGCTAACAGTCGGTCAAGTTTGGTAGTCTTTTACAGGTTTCCCTGCAGGGCCCATAGTTTGTGGGCATGAGGCTGGCAAGCAGGCTCCTCCAGGAGCTCGTGGCAAACTCACTTGGAGAGGGGAGTTTGTCACAGCGTGGTAGTTGGTGTCGAGTCGGTAAAGGCTTCAGGCAGCAGAAGTTGTGATGCTCGGGTGTCCAGTGCTTTCTCTGGCCCCGTTAGGTCAAATGGGTGAGTGTGGGTAGTGGAGCGCCAGACTTGCGCTGGAGCGGGTTTAGGCTGTGTGGGCCTCTGTAGCATGGCCCTGATGTCCCTGCTGTCTGCCGCTGTATGCAGTTTCTGTGAGCCGCAAACCATAGCTGGCATGTGGGCTGATGGGACAGGTGCCGTACAGGAAGATTCTTCTCCTACTCACTTCGCAGTGGCTCCACCGAGTGCCTCCAGGCCTTGGAGTGTCAACGTGGGGTAGGCCCTGATTTTTTGCCTCCATTTAGGCTGGTTGGGTACAGGGCCAGACTGGGAATGAAATGCAGCCCTGGCAAAAAAATTCTATACCAGCCCCATAATGCATCGCACCAGCATATTGTGAAGATATTAAAGCGGGAAAAAAACTGAAAACTATCACTCAAACATAAAAAAAAAGCACTGATAGGGCTTCAAAATAAACAAAAGAGCGGATTTGTTGTAAGTAGACGTGCATTTGCATATAATCCATGTTTCAGAACAACTACCTTGACATATTAAGGAAAGTTTTGTAATTGGACTGAAATTGTGAATGTATGCCATTGCACAGCAGTAAAAAAAGTTACGTTATCTTGCTCATTTTGAAATAACAAGAGTGTGCTCTTCACTTTGGCTGAAAACTGGATGATCTCAGTCAATGCCAATTCAATTCACAAAGGACTGCATTGGGAGGCTATTGTGCACATGTGGCAAAACGCAGTTCTTCACGCACCAATCAGCATCTCCTCATAGAGATGTATTGCATCAATGCATCTCTATTGGGAGCGTTCAGGGCCTCCATGCAGAGAGTGGAGATGCTCAACATAGGTGCTGCACTAGCACAAGCAGCTCTAGTGGCCCTCTGAGTGACTGTCACTAGAGATGTTCCTAGGCAGCAATGTAAACACTGCCTTTTCTATGAAAAGGTAGTCTTTACAGTGCTCAGCCTACAGGGACAGGCTATAGACAACATTAAACTCTCCCACCCCTACATGTGTCCCACTAGTCCCCCCCCCCCGCCCACCCCTTCATGTGCCCAGATATCCCCTCCCAGTACTTCATGTGTCCCTATAACCCCTTCCCAGCCCTTCATGTGTCCCTATACCTCCCTCCAGCCATTTATGTGTTCCTATACCCTCTGCTGACCCCCATGTGTCCCTATAGCCCCCCCAGATCCCCGATGTGTCCCATTATGGCCCTTCCTCAGCTCCATGTGTCCCCCCAACCACCATATGTCCCATTATAGCCCCCATGTGTCCCTATAGCCGCCAGCACCCATGTGTCCCAATATAGCCCCTCCCCAGCCCCCATGTGTCCCATTATAGCCCCCTCCCCTGCCCCCGTGTGTCCCATTATAGCCCCCTCCCCAGCCCCCATGTGTCCCATTATAGCCCCCCAGCCCCAATGTGTCCCATTATGGCCCCGTCAGCCCCCATGTGTCCCATTATAGCCCCTCCTCTTCCCCCGCCCCTGTACCTTGCTGTAGCATAGATGAGCAGGCAGACCAAGGTAGAGGAGTTTCTGTCCCCCTACTGGCCTGACGGGAAGCAGTCATGTGCTCTCTGGGAGCACATCCAGTCAGACTGGGTAGGGGAACAGAATTTCCTCTATCGCAGTCTGCCTGCTCGGTCACGCTACACTCCCGAGCGCAACCCCTCCTGCCAGTTACGGTGTAATTGTGGTGTGCGACCCGCGGGCCAGTGAGCACTAGGTGACCGCCCACCGGCCTGATAGTATTCCAGCTCACCGGGAAATTTCCCGGTATCCAGGTTAGCCAGTCTGGCCCTGGTTGGGTGCAAGAAAGAATGGCATCTACTGCCTCAGAAAGTGTTGTAGAGTCCAGCTGGCAACGTTAGTGGGCTGGATGTTCTATCACTATCGAGATATTCGTGGGTATTAGATTTTTTTGAAGAAGCTTACAAGAATGGGTTCTGTTCAGGTTGATGATCAAACTCTGCCCCCGATACTTTCTTTTCAGTGACTCTGGCCTTAAATTTTAAATTCACTTTGAATTCTTAGTTTAGTAAATAACTCTGACAGTCTTTATTAGCATTTAAAAAGTATTAAAACAAATTTAAATGCATAATATTTTTCATGCTGAGGGGAAAAAAATGTTAGAAATGGAATAAGCTGCTCTTTATACATAAAATGTGTTTTTAGATCACAGCACTCCCACCAGCCAAAGATATGATGTGTTCTACTATATTGTCAATAGTTTTGTTTTATCATTCTTTATTTAGAAAGCAAAATTTAAAAAAAAATATTGGCAGGATATACTGCACTATTTCAGTACAGTCACACCGCTTCCATTTGCTTCACAATATAACTATAATCAAGTAATATAATATTAATAATAATAATAATAATAATAATGTTATCAATGAAAATGAAATGTGAGTAAAAAGATAGGAAAAAATGCACACAGTATTCACATTCAGAGAATGTCATGAAGGAAACAGTACACCATATGATAATACCTTGTGGAATGCTGCAACCATTTGGTGGACTATAGCAGTGAGTCTATTCTTTAAAAACAGCACTTTTACTTTTAACCTGACTCAGGGCAGGAGGATCAACCTTGCACTAAACTGCAGCCAAGGCAACAGGCAGGCAGCCAAGACTACCATCATTAAAGGGTTACGAAAAACATGATAACTTTGTTTTACTGCAATGTCTATATTGTAGCAGGTACGATTCAAAGTGTCTTATAACTATATTAATTTCCAAAAGCAACTATAACTGAAAGACTTCTTCTGGATGTCAAAATAGGATTTATATTTGATCCACTGCTGTCCAGGAGTTGTGAAATTGTAGTGTGAGCATGCCACACTCACAACTTGGATAGACATTTCTTCCCTTCTTTCTCCAACTAGGAGATCATGGCACTAAAAAGGATGCTGGCTTTGGTGTGAACTGTGGCGGGAGCGCTGCCTGTCCATGAATTTCCTTTCTCTATATTATGTGTGTTCTCCCCATCTTTTCGTATATTGTGCTCCGAGCGGGGACCACCTTGATACCCCCATTTAGAATGTTAGTTTAGAACCTTCACACCTCACAACATTAGTCGCAAACCACAAAGGAAGCCATTAATGAGCGCTCCCCTGGGCGGCCGCCATTCATACAGCCGAACACCAGCCAGGGGGAGCATTTGTGGATTTATTCCCGACTCATTCGTTTCCTGAACGAGGACCTCCCCAGTGCCCCATTAGAACATTCGCACCAATTAATCAGAACGTTCTCAAATGCAACATAAGTGTTAAACCGCAAGGGAAGTAATTAATAAGTGCCCCCCTGGGGGGCATGGCCTGACAGCCGATGAGTCCGGTCGAGCTTTGCTAGAGCTCCGCTCCACCGGCACCATAAGCTACAATTAGAGACCTCTATTTGGGCGAACCCTTCTTCCCTGATACCCTAATATGGAACGGAGACCCCCCAAGAAGCAGGCTAAGAGGGCCACGGAGCCCGGGGGTTCCGTTCTGGACCTCCTTACAGCGCATCGTCACGGCAGGGCAGGCAGCCAAGATGGCGACGGAGGCTCCGTTCACTCCTCGCCTGGCGCCGATAGAGCTGCCCTGTCTGCGGATCAGAGCGATATAATCGCAAAACTCTACGGCCATACTTCAGGCTGATATCTCCGCCCTGGGAGAGCGCACAGCCAAATTAGAAGACCGCATGGAGGCGACCACCCAGGCCCACAATGGGGTAGCCGATAGGGTTAACCGCATGACCACTCATGTGGTCGACATGGACCTGGCCCTGGAGGATATCACTAACCGCTCTAGGAGGAATAATCTTCGCCTGAGGGGCGGAGGAAGATCTGCAAGAGCTCTTGCTCTCAATTTTTAAGCCTCTCCTTCCGAACATCCCGGAGGAACAGTGGCATATTGAGAGGGCACATAGAGCGATGAAAACGCTGAGGACAGATGCAAACACCCCGAGGGATGTTATAATAAACTTCCTCTATTTCAAGACAATGGAAGCCTTGATGAAGAAGGGCAGGGATGGGCCTATCCGGCACGACGGAGCCCTGATCTTTCTCTTCCAGGACCTGGCCCCCTCGACGCTACAGAGGAGGAGGGACTGGCGGCCTATCACTGGGGCTCTGCGTGGAGCGGGCCTGAAATATGCATGGGGCTTCCCCTTTAAATTGATGGTGTTTCGCGACGGCAGAGCCCACATATTGTCGCCTGGAGGAGACCCGAAGCGTCTGTTCCAGGGTCTGGGAATTCCACCACCCCCAGACCTTCCCGACCTAGCGATGGGACCGGAGGAGCTTCCACACCTTCAGGCAGAGTGGCGCGGAGTGGGATCTAGGAGCCAGCTCTGATCGTCTGCGGTATCGTATACCACCTTCTGCCTCCTTGCCCCTATTTTTTCTCCCCGTATGTAGCCGGGCATTTTTGTTGTTTGTGGGGTGGGGGCTCGGGTATGGGTTTTTCTGGATGGCATGCTACGTCCGTTTCTTTTTGATGTGGCGGCCGTCCGCCACCTGAGGGTTGATGCGGGAGATTTTTCCTCTTAGGGATACTGGGGTCATGGCTCTTATTGCTTGGGAGGGGGTTTGGGGTCACGGGTTATGGCATGTTTTTTTTTTCGGGACCCTGTTCTCTTTTATTCCCCTTTGCCCCCTATAAAGCGGCCTGGTCCCGCCTGCCCGGTTCCTTCTGTGGCCCCCGGGTCGCAGGGATGGATAGTGGGCTCTGCCTCTCTGGAGTCGAAACTCTTCCCCTCGGGGCTAGGCCTCTGGGGCCTCATGTCCCCTTCTGACAAGGACGGGCGTGGGGATATCCATACGGATACCTGAAGAATAAGTTCTTCCTCTGTTTTCTTTTGACAATGCTGCTCTGTTGTGAAAATTGCATACTATGTTGTTCTTTTTTTTTTTTCTTTCCTTTTTATATGTATTATTTATTATTATTAGCGACCTGGGGTTTGCAGGGCATGTTGCTCGTTTATCCCTCCACTGGGTGTAACTATGTGTAAAAAGCAAATAGGGAAAAATACACAAATCATAAACAAAAGAAAGTGAGAAGTAAAAATAACAGATGGACAAGAGGACAGGTAAAATAAAGGGAAAAATAAAGGAAAAACAAGAAGCAAAAGATCAAAAAAAAAAAGGAAAAAAAAGAGAGGAAAAAAGAGGGGAAAAATAAAACAAAAAAAAGAATAAAATCAGAAAATAAAAAGAACACACACTCTGAAACAGGAACATGCAGCCACCACACCGACAAAATATAGATATACAAAAGGGGATAAAGTTGACCGAGACACGTGGAGATTTCGTGTTAATGGGGGATGGGGGAGGGAGTGTTCACGGTCACTCTGCAACTGGGGCCAGTGGGGCAGGGGGTGGGAAGGGGTGGGGGGTAGTAAGGGCACTGGACGAGGGAGTAGAGTGTAACCCAAAAGTGATACCTCAATTCCCTTATCTTTGTAAGTTAAGCTGCACTATTGCGACAGGTTCAAAACTATGAAAAGTTCATAACTGGTAATAGATGTTCGATATTGCTAACAAATAGTATCCCGACCCGAGCTCTTTTCAACTATGGCTGGCCGCCCACGGGGGTCATATGACATTTCTACCGCTATTTTAGGGCGTTATTGGGGACATGGTTCAGATGGCCTTATTTATTGAGCTTCCTGGGCTCTCGCCCGAGACCCCTATTTCTTATGTACAGGTGGGCGGTTTGGGAAAGCGGGAGGGGCTCTCCGTGGGTGGCTTGCTAGCCGCGGGGTCGCTTCCTGTGCGGCTGCTTGCCCCCGCTGGCCGGTCCAGAGTTCCTCTCTGAGGGGCCTGGCCGGCGGGGGTGACTGCCCGCCCGGGGGGCGATCCTCGTGGTGGTTGGGGGGCCTGACGTGCCTTGAATAAGCTGCTGTAGGGGAGTAATGTGGGCGGCTAGTTCTATTCCTACCTCTATTCTTACCCCTATCTTTAGTTTGATTTGTTTGGACCCTTATATCATTCTTTTGCGCTCTAGCCTTGGATAAGGTTAGATTGGGCGTCAGATTCCCCGCAGATGGGTTCGCACATATCCCCTCTCTTTACCTGATCTAAGACCGCAGTGGACGGGCAGCGAGCGCCACGTGTCCAGAGTAAATGGACTGCAAGTGACGGGGGAGACTAGACGTTTATTAAGATATGACCATGGTCGTACTGACAGGGGGAAATGGGGGAGGCTGGGTAGAGGGGACAGGGTTGGGGATTTCCCAGGGCGCAGGGAAGAATGTTAGAAATGGAACAGTAACTTTCTTCACTAAAATATGAAAATTGAAATAAATTGAAATAATAAGGTTTCAAAACACAAGAAACACGTTACGGGGAGGAGGGAGCAAGTGAGGAACACAACCAGAACCCGAATTTATTACACCTTAGTTCAGCACGTTAAGAATCGATTATCACTGCAGAATATCTCCTTTTGTAAATATAACACCTTGTAACAATTAATACGTAAGGCATGTAGCCTCTATGATTGCCCTGTTGTTTTACTCTGCTTTCGCTCCATTTTGATTGTTTCGGACTCACTGCCTCACTGTGCTACTGTTATTGACTGTTGGGGTTTTATTGAAAGCCGTTTAAAGAGGCTCCACAGGGAGGTAGAGGGGAGGGGTCTTTACCTAGCGGGTGTGGACTGTAATGCTAAAAGATACGGAGAGTGCACATCCACTATCACATGACTGGGCCTGAGGGGGGTGGTGGTATGGCGGTGAGGCTCCTGGGCAGAGCCAGAACTAATGGAGGGTGAGGGAGAGGTGCCCATAGACTAACTAATACGATTACACTGCCTGATAGCACAGAGGTCTGAGTATCACATAAGTGGTGCCTAGGTGGAAGAGCTCAGGATTCCATTGTTCCTCCCAACGTTGATCGTGGCAGGGCAGTGGGATGACGTTCCCCATATCATTCTGGCATCTGATAAGACCAGAAATTCTGCGCTTCGGACTGTGTCCGGATGCTGTTTTTTTGTTCTATTTTGTCTTCCTTTTTCTCCTTATTTTCTTCCTCTTCCTATTCTCTGGAGGGATGGTGGGGGCGGGGGCCTATCAATAGGGTTACCATGGAACCACGACAGGGGTCGAGTCGCGAACGGTGGTATCGGAGACATTTACAGGGCCGTAACTAGTCAGCCTGATGGAGATTAAGATATTATCTCTGAACGTTAAGGGCTTGAACGCCCCAAGGAAGCGCAGACTCCTATTCAAAGAACTAAGAAGAATGAAATCGGACATCGCGTTTATCCAGGAGACCCATTTGCCTAAACAGGCCAAGTTCAGGTTGAAAGACCATGCTTTTGTTGGTTCCTACGAAGCTAGGTCCCATCGCAAACGCTACGGGGTGGCGATCCTTATAAAAAGTAGTTGCCCCTTCCGGGAAACGCATTACGAAGCGGACACGGAAGGACGTTTCGTCATTGTCTCGGGGGTCCTACATTCACATGCCATTCACTTAGTTAACATCTACGCACCGAACCAACCGGACTCGGGGTTTTGGAAAATGATCCAGGAGAAAATATCTGGGCTGCCTCACGGAATGTTATTCTTGGGAGGAGATTTCAACGCTGCCCCGAGCCCCGCCATAGATAGGAGTTCGCGGACGGGTACCCCTAGGTCACAGGGTAGGGGCGGTCAGGATCGCCTACTTAAGGCCTTCATAGCTGAAGCGGGGTTGGTGGATATATGGAGAGCCCAGCACCCAGGGGTAAGAGACTATACTTTCTACTCGGCCCCCCATGGAACGTATTCCAGGATTGACCTTTTCCTGACTAATGCAGCGGGCATGTCCCGAACAGCCGGATCACAGGTGGGCAATATAACTTGGTCAGATCACGCCGATATATCCATCACGCTGGGCAACCTCTGCGTTGCTTCGCCGTGGACGTGGAAACTAAACTCGTCATTGTTTCGTCACCCGGACATCTTGGAACAGACTAGGAAGGGAATTGTAGACTACTTTGAGTGGAACACCACCCCTGACGTGAGCGCAAGCACGATCTGGGCGGCCCATAAAGTGGTCATTAGGGGGACTTTGATCAAACTGGCCACCAGACAAAAGAAACTGAAACACCAGCAACTGGAATCTTTGCTGGGCCAACTCAGCACCCTGGAACATAAGCACCAAACGGCGCCATCAGCAAACATCTTCGCGCAATTGGAAGCAGCACGTAGGAACATCCGCACTTTACTATTAGATGACACGGCAAAAGCCATGACCTGGTCGAAACGGACTTTTTTCGAAAAGGCGAACAAAATGGACACCCTTTTAGCAAGAACGCTTAGGCCAAGGCAAGGAAGGACTCACATAACGGCGATCAAACATCCTGATGGCACGACAAGAACGGGACCTGTGGAGATTGCTAAGATTTTCAAAGACTTCTACGGAAAGTTGTATAACCACACTCCGGATGGAAGTCCGCACGGGATACGCGAGGAGGAATATATCATACGATACCTAGAAGGCTTAGGGTTGGATAAATTGAGTGAGGCAACACGTTCTCTGGCAGCGGACATATCGGAAGATGAAGTTGACAAGGCCATCTCGAATCTAAATGGCAACAAGGCACCGGGACCAGATGGTTTCGACGGCTCATACTAGAAACATAGAAACATAGAAACATAGAATGTGACGGCAGATAAGAACCATTCGGCCCATCTAGTCTGCCCAATTTTCTAAATACTTTCATTAGTCCCTAGTCTTATCTTATAGTTAGGATAGCCTTATGCCTATCCCACGCATGCTTAAACTCCTTTACTGTGTTAACCTCTACCACTTCAGCTGGAAGGCTATTCCATGCATCCACTACCCTCTCAGTAAAGTAATACTTCCTGATATTATTTTTAAACCTTTGTCCCTCTAATTTAAGACTATGTCCTCTTGTTGTGGTAGTTTTTCTTCTTTTAAATATAGTCTCCTCCTTTACTGTGTTGATTCCCTTTATATATTTAAATGTTTCTATCATATCCCCCCTGTCTCGTCTTTCCTCCAAGCTATACATGTTAAGATCCTTTAACCTTTCCTGGTAAGTTTTATCCCGCAATCCATGAACCAGTTTAGTAGCCCTTCTCTGAACCCTCTCTAAGGTATCAATATCCTTCTGAAGATACGGTCTCCAGTACTGTGTACAATACTCCAAGTGAGGTCTCACCAGTGTTCTGTACAATGGCATGAGCACTTCCCTCTTTCTACTGCTAATACCTCTCCCTATACAACCAAGCATTCTGCTAGCATTTCCTGCTGCTCTATTACATTGTCTGCCTACCTTTAAGTCATCAGAAATAATCACCCCTAAATCCCTTTCCTCATATGTTGAGGTTAGGACTCTATCAAATATTCTGTACTCTGCCCTTGGGTTTTTACGTCCAAGATGCATTATCTTGCACTTATCCACATTAAATGTCAGTTGCCACAATTCTGACCATTTTTCTAGTTTACCTAAATCATTTGCCATTTGGCTTATCCCTCCTGGAACATCAACCCTGTTACATATCTTAGTATCATCAGCAAAAAGACATACCTTACCATCAAGACCTTCTGCAATATCACTAATAAAAATATTAAAGAGAATGGGTCCAAGTACAGATCCCTGAGGTACCCCACTGGTGACAAGTCCAAGCTTCGAATATATTCCATTAACTACAACCCTCTGTTGCCTGTCACTCAGCCACTGCCTTACCCATTCAACAATATTGGAATCCAAACTTAAAGATTGCAGTTTATTGATAAGCCTTCTATGTGCAACAGTGTCAAAAGCCTTACTGAAATCTAGGTAAGCAATGTCTACTGCACCACCCTGATCTATAATTTTAGTTACCCAATCAAAAAAATCAATAAGATTAGTTTGGCATGATCTCCCTGAAGTAAACCCATGTTGTCTCTGATCTTGAAATCCATGTGTTTTTAGATGTTCATCAATCCTATCCTTTAACATGGTTTCCATCACTTTCCCCACTACTGAAGTAAGGCTTACTGGCCTATAGTTGCCCGACTCCTCCCTATTACCTTTCTTGTAAATGGGCACAACATTCGCTAACTTCCAATCTTCTGGGACTACTCCTGTTAACAATGATTGGTTAAATAAATCTGTTAATGGTTTTGCTAGTACACCACTAAGCTCTTTTAATAGCTTTGGGTGTATTCCATCAGGTCCCATTGACTTATTTGTCTTTACTTTTGACAGTTGAAATAGAACCTCTTCCTCTGTAAACTCACGTGTAATAAATGACTCATTTATCCTTTTTCTCAACTGAGGTCCCTTTCCTTCATTTTCATCTGTAAATACAGAACAAAAATATTCATTGAGGCAGTCAGCTGACCTTTATCCTCTTCTACATACCTTCCTTCTTTTGTTTTTAATCTAACTAATCCTTGTTTTACTTTTCTTTTCTCATTTATGTATCTAAAAAATGTTTTATCCCCCTTTTTTACTGACTGTGCTATTTTCTCTTCTGTGTGTGATTTGGAAGCTCTTATAACTTGCTTAGCATCTTTCTGCCTAATCTTATAGATCATTTTGTCTCCCTCACTCTGGGTTTTTTTATAATTCCTAAATGCTAACTTTTTGTTTTTAACTATTTTGGCCACATCTGCGGAGTACCACAGTGGTTTCTTGAATTTTTTGCTTTTACTGACAAGCCTAATGCAATTTTCTGTTGCCTTCAATAGTGCAACTTTTAAATAATCCCATTTCTCTTGGACTCCATTTAAATTGCTCCAGTCTGATAATGACTCCTCTACCCATATTCTAATTTTAGAAAAGTCTGTTTTTCTAAAGTCTAAAACTTTTGTTTTTGTGTGGTGTGACTCAGTCACTGTTCTTATATTAAACCACACTGACTGATGATCACTGGATCCTAAACTTTCACCTACAGTAATATCTGATACCAAATCTCCATTTGTTAACACTAAATCTAGTATGGCCTCTTTACGAGTTGGCTCCTCAACAACTTGTTTTAGAGACAATCCCAGTAGGGAGTTTAGAATATGTGTGCTCCTGGCACAAGTAGCTAATTTTGTTTTCCAATTTACATCAGGAAGATTAAAGTCACCCATGATGATAACTTTCCCCTTCATTGTCATTTTAGCTATTTCCTCAACTAGTAGATTATCTAACTCTTCAATTTGTCCAGGGGGCCTATAAATCACACCTACACGAGTTACTGTGCGATTACCAAATTCTAACGTAGCCCAAACGGACTCTATGTTTGCCTCACTAACTTTTATTAGGCTAGATTTTATGCTATCCTTCACATACAAGGCCACCCCTCCCCCTTTCTTGCCTTCCCTATCTTTCCTATATAAAGAGTACCCTGGTATTGCTATGTCCCAGTCATTTTCTCATTGTACCATGTCTCAGTAACAGCGACTAAATCTACACTATCAGTTGCCATTATTGCCACAAGTTCATGGATCTTATTCCCTAAACTGCGAGCATTTGTAGACATGACTCTACTACAAAACATTTAGAGAAAAACTCACACCACAATTGGCCCGACTTTTTGACAGCTTACGGCAGGGCGGACAACTGGCATCTGATATGACACTGGCGACTATAGTTCTCTTGCCTAAGCCCGGAAAGGACCCTCTATACCCAGAGAACTACAGGCCCATCTCATTGATCAATCACGATCTGAAGATTTTGGCGAAAATACAGGCCGACAGACTTAACCCGTTGCTGGTTTCTCTCATCCATGCAGGTCAGGTTGGGTTTATCCCAAATAGACAATTGTTTGAAAATACTAGGAGGAACGTGGATCTGATCTGGAAACAAAGGACATCAAGGACCCCCACGTTAGTGGTATCCTTAGACGCTGAAAAGGCGTTCGACAGAGTTCGGTGGCAATTTCTTTTTCCAGTTCTGAAGTGCATGGGCTTCCCAGAGGAATACTTAACTACAACGAAAGCAATGTATGATAACGTGCGGGCACAAGTACAGATAACGGGTGCCCCGTTCCACCCATTTCGGCTATACAATGGCACGAGACAGGGTTGCCCGCTCTCGCCCCTCCTTTTCGTTTTGGCGTTGGAGCCTCTACTTCACGCGATACGTCAACATCCAAACATTAAGGGTGTAAGAGTGGGGGATAAAGATTTCAAGGTATCAGCCTACGCGGACGACGTTCTCTTAACCATCACGACTCCGTTAGAATCGATGACCGCACTTAAGGGCGTCATTCTAGAATACGGAGGACTATCCGGTTATAAAGCAAACATCCAAAAGTCCAGTGCGCTCCCGATATGCCTGACACAAGATGAAACAGCTAGGTTGCAGGAGGTATACCAAATCCGTATGGAAACAGACTCCCTAAGGTACCTAGGGATCAACATAACGGCTGACCCAGAACGTCTATATGCAACTAATTACGCCCCCATGCTTAGAGCGCTGACGGAGGACCTAGACAAATGGGTTGACAAACCCATTTCCTGGATCGGTAGGATACATTCTGTAAAAATGAACATCCTCCCGCGCTTACTGTTTCTTTTTCAGGCGCTACCCATCCGAATCACGAAGACACAATTGCTTCCCTTGCAAAGATCAATAGGGAACTTTATATGGCAGAACAAGAGACATAGAATTTCCAAACAGGTACTGTATAGGCGAAAAGATAGAGGGGGCTTGGGCCTTCCGAACCTCTTCTTTTATTACCTAGCAGCACAACTAACGCAGATAGCCATGTGGCATTCCGCTCCTGAGGAGAGGCGGTGGGTGGATATCGAATCTATGATGGTGGGGGTGGATGTCCCCCAGTTCACAATGTGGGTCCCCAGAGAATACAGACCGGAAATACGGATAACATGCCCAGCGATCCTCAATTCGATACGCATATGGGACATGTGTAACGCCAAATATAAGCTGGCATCATCCCCTTCTCCTATGACCCCACTTCTTAGGAACAGAGAATTCCCCCCTGGTATGACCCCCAGGCACTTCCGCAACATCGAACGTGCTGGACTGCAACGGTTGCATCAGCTGTTTCATAATGGAGAGATCGTTCAGTTCGCGGACCTTCAATTGGGTAATCACCTGACTCCAGCGGATTTTTTCCGGTACATCCAAATACGAGACTTCGCCCAAAAACCAACCATTAAAAAGGCTGCAATGGAGACTCACACTTTCTACGAGAGAATATGTTCGGACGGGGCAACCCCCAAGGGGATGATCACATTATTGTACGCACACCTCAGTGAAGAAAATGGAGAATGGGGAAGACTAACGTATACTGTCCAATGGGAGAATGACCTCGGTGAGACCTTGGAGGGGCTGGAGTGGCAAGAGATTTGGGAGGCAAATGCTAAGGTTTCAATATGTGTCACCCTACAGGCGTGGAAAACTATGTTCCGATGGTACACCACCCCAATTCAATTACATAGGATGCACAAACTAGACACAGATGATTGCTGGAGGGGTTGCGGAGACCAAGGAACGTATTTACACATGTGGTGGCGATGCTCAAAGATACGCGGATTCTGGAAGTCTGTGGAGGATTTATTGAAGCAGATATTTGATAAGCCTCTGAGGTTAGACCCCTGGACCTACTTATTAAATAGATCTGTGGATGGGTGGTCCACTCAGGAACAGAAATTAGTACACAAGATTACTTTGTGCACGCGTCGAGCGATAGCGACAGCACGGCTCACTTCAGAGGGCCCGGATTTCGCAGGGGTAATCTCCAGAATTAAAGAATGTAGAATTATGGATGATTTGACAGCAAGGGTGAGGGGGACCACCGCAACATTCCAAAAACTCTGGGAACCATGGGACAATAGCGTATTTGGATCGAGCGGAGATTGAAGGCATACCCCAACTGGTGCTGACCGCGACGATATATCGCCGGTTGGGGTGCTGCCGCCAGCGGAGAGATGGTGGGCCCGCCGTTTCCCCCCCAGTTCCCTCTTTTTCCTTTTCAGCCTGGACTAGGCACTACTCGTTCTCTCTCTAATCCTTTTTACTTCCTCTTTTTCTTCCTTTTTCTCTCTTATTTCATCGTTTCATGTGATTTGTTTTTTCAGGCTAGACCAATGATTGGAGGAACAAGGTAACACACTTAGGAAGTTGATCAGCAAATATGATGGCTACTTAACTTTTGCAGATTAGCCTGTACCTTTATCTACCATAAGTTTCCCCGACAAACGGAGAGAGCCAATACTAAGTTACAATTACATGCAAACGACAACCACAACGATTACCTTTTTCTTATATTAAATTGTAATTTAATAGGCCTCTTTATATTAGCTCGAAAGTGACCGTATAACTGTCGAATTACCCGATCATTGATGTATATCCTAGAAGGGGGTAATTAAAAAAAAAATTTAAAAACACCTCGATAGACGGCAGGTGCCAGTAGATTCAGTAAATGGCGGAGCACACATTGTCCTTGCCTTGTCTTTGTTGTTTACTCTTTGTGTTTTATTTTCTCGGCAAACTTTGCAATGTTCCCACAATGTTGAACATGTTGGCTTCTGCGTAAGCCTGAAAGTTGATGTACACTTGCTGATTCTATTGAGTAAAAATAAAGAATTAAAAAAAAAAAAATAAGTGCCCCCCTGGGTGGCCACCATTTCGTATATACGAATGCCATCCAGGGGGAGCATTTGTACTCCTAAAGGAGACACTTCCCTTGATTGGTTTTCACATTTGGACCTCCTGAACAAAGGCTAGCAGACCGAGGGGCCGAGGCGAGGATCCCTGATATTGGTGTGGGCACTTCTAGGGCACTGGCGAGATTTGGCGGGCTCTCATGAGTCCGAGGGATGAAGAGATCAGCTCTTTTCCCGCGGGCGGGCTTTTCTGTGCCTGGGAGACAAAGGGACGGTCCCTTTTCCCCGCGCCTGGACTCCCAGGCACAGAGGCTCTTGGGAAGAGGCGGTTGGTGTGGGGAACCCAGGGGATTTAGTGGCGGGCTTTGATGACAAAGGGAACGGAGTCCCTTCCCGCGCTGGGACCTGGGGGAGGGGGGCGCGGGTGGATTGTGGGATGTGTCTTTGTATGTGTGTGTGATCCACCCCTTGCACGGGGTATGCATAAAAGCCAATAAAATTGTGTAGTACCTCCAGAACTAGGTCTTGTCCAATTACTGGGGGGGGTCTCGTTGCAGTTTAAATGGTTCCTAATCGGCTGAAGGAAGGAAATTAGCTGTGGTAACCGGTTGGGTTACCCGGATGCCGCTTCATCTTTTGGCAGCGGTGGGATGGTCCTTTCCAGAACCCAAGCCCAAACTACCCTACCAAGCCTTCAAGGCTAGATAGCCTTCGGCCACCATCTTGAGCAGTGGAGGATGTTGAAGAAGGGTTCCAATATCCCTTGTCTCAGCTGCTGTGTCTGCCGGCTGTTTCTTGGATTGGCATCCCATTGTCAGGTTTACAGCCGACTGTGTGAAGTGTTAGGTCTCAACCTCTGTGAGGTCTGTCTCCAATAACTTGTTGGTTCCGTGGGAAGCTAACCCGCCATGGGCAGGCGAAAAATAGGTTGTAGACCTGCATTTTAATTTTTTCACCTACAGGGTGTGAAAGAATGGCATCAGGCCATGCAGGTAGGGATCACAAGGTGAGATCAGGGTCCTGTACCCCAGATGGGTAATAGAACTGATGATTTTTAGCTTGATTGCCACTGAACACTGGGAGCGTAAGGGAGATGCGTCCGCTCTCGTTCAGTAGCTGGCTCTGCTCCCATGTTATACATTTTTTTTAAACAAATATCTATTTAAATATATGTTTTTTAGCTTCCAAATATGTTCATTGTGTCCACAATTGTTTGATATTAATAACCAGCATAAACAAAGAAATTAGAGCTGGATAAAAGGGGGTGGATCAACGTAAATGTGGAAATAGCATAAGAGATATGATTTTAGAGACTTGGGAATATAATTCTGAAAAATGAATATATTTAAAAATATCTGATTTTTTTTTTTTAACCTTGAGTAGTAAGTAGTAGCTTAGGCCTTACAGTCTCATCGCAAACCCAAAAAGTGGGCAAAATGTGCATTCAAAGTACCTTTCTGTCCTGGCGTATATAGAAGAAAGAATCTCAAAGAGAATCTCAAAGAGACCACAAGCAAAGAATACAAAATACAGTAAGAAACATTAACACAACATATCGGCAATTGATCAATGGAGTATTTTCTGCCACTAAAACATGCAAACAGAACACTAAATATCAAATGGAAAAAAATTTACATGTACATAAACATCTGAATACACCAATACCAAATAATGTTGTTAAGGTTTATGAGGTGTGGAACCACTGCAGAATCCATCAGGAGCCATATTAGTTGCAAAGTAATGAGGTAACAATAAAAAATAACATTAATAATGCAGTAGATAAATATGTATACCTTAGCAGCAAAGTAAGCCTAAGAACATTAATTTCTTGGGGAAGAATAAAAAAATAAAACGGAAAATAGACTGCTTTCAAGCATTGCTACATAAAGCAAGAACAGATTACATATCCTCGTGAAATAAACACTTTATTTTAGTTTGGCTAGAAAACCCCTTAGAAAAATCCATTCAACCGAAGCAAAGGGCTATAACAGTACTGCCAGGAGCATCTTTCGAGAGCAAAATTACTCCCGAATGAACTTCTCTTTCTGCAGCTTGAACGTGACGTAAACTGTGTTCAAATGGTGCTCAGTGGCAGTTGAAGAGGCCTTTAATTTATTTTTTACAGGTTGAACACACAAAAAATATTTTACATGTTCATTGTCAGGTGAGTGACAATTAAACTGCTCGCTTATCTAGCACTGTAGATTTTAGTAGTCACAAAATGCAAAAATCCTCTCGTCAAAGATTTCCAAATTCCAATAATTAATTATAGCACCTCTTATGTTTAAACCACTAGAACAGATTATAGATTATAAGCATTCAAAGGGTCTAAACACCACAACCACTTCACCTTACTAAAGTTGTTATTGTGTCTCTTTAGCCTCTTGTCACAATCCCACTGTTGAATGCCAGAACCATCTCAATAGTTTTGACACTTAATGAGAGCTCCACATCACAAATTCTCCATTACTGCTCAGGTCAATGCTGAAGCGGCAGAAAGAGACACGTTGTGTATGCCTGGTGACTATAATTTAGTGTCAAGCTGTTTGAAAATGGACATTAGGAAAGTATCAGGGAACTACAGGCACTATAACCACATAAATAACATCAGGGGTTATTGAGCCTAGAGTGTTCCTTTAAGCACTTGTACACTCATCTTGTACATTGTCCATTAAAGAGACACTTTGTTTTTTCACCCCTGTTTTAATTCTATAAAAAAAAAAAAAAAAAGTACATGGCTAAATTTTTTACAAATCTGAAATAAAAGTGTAGCTGACAGAAGCTGCCTGACAGTATATCAACAAATAATGTACAGTGACAGAAAGTCAATGCAAGTAGGCAATTGGATAGAAATGTCAATACATAATATGATAGACAAAAGGTATTCAACCTAAATGAAAAGCAATTAAAGGAAATCTATAATGTTAGAAATACAATGTTTTTCTAGGGACATTGCATCAAGACCATTTCAATAAGCTGAAGTGGTCTGGGTGCCTATAGTGTCCCTTTAAGTACAAGTGTTGTCAAATAAACAATAAAATTAACATTCACAATTAAAGCCAAAACCTTTAAGGTCTATTGGAAACTAAAATACATAATTTTGTTCTACCGATCTCAGGGGTAGAATCTACCCTGCCTTAAGGGCTAAAAGCTGAGAAGGGAGGAGCTCACAATAGTCTCCAGTCCTTCAAGGAGTACTGATTAAACAGTAACTGGGTACTGGTTTAATAACGTTTGGTGCAAGTACCAATTAGTGAGTTGGAAAAAATGTTATCTGCATTTATTTAAAATATGCAATGCGGGGGGCGAGGCTGACCACCGAAGGGAGCAGTCGCATGCTGTGATCGCTCCATACTCCACCAGGCCCAGAGCGACAAATAAGCAGACTTCCCTGCATAACAGAACCCGTTCACTAGCGGAGACCACAACACTGAGTGCCATGGCTCCCTCCAAACAAACCAAACTCACGGATCCGGTGCGCCAGGGTAAAAAAGATAAGCCCCGGCAGATCCAAGATGGCGACAGCCACGAGGAGCTCCAGCCGTCACCGGAATATCACACAGACCATGACTGTGAACCGCAAGCCGCGGATGATATGCCTGTCACTAATAAAAGCCTGCAAACCATGCTACAGACCTTGCAGACGTCGTTCCGCTTGGATCTACGCCAGCTCACCACTGAACTGAGAAAGGACATTGCAGATATAGGAGGCCGTACCAGCCATCTTGAAGCTAAAACTGAAGAGCTATGCGTGGCACATAACGACGTAGTCGATAAGCTACAAAGGTTGGAGGAGGAACAAGCGGTTCTCAAACACAAACTGGCGGACATAGAAGATCGCTCCCGCCGCAATAACCTGAGATTCAGGGGCATAGCTGACTCAATCACGAATGAAGCGCTACCCCAATATCTCATGGCCCTCTGCAAAACACTGGTACCGCAAGCCGAGGTTACCGCATGGGAGTTTGATCGCGCTCATCGACTCCCGAGACCGGCCCGTTTCACCGCGGACACCCCCAGGGATACTATAGCACGCTTTCACTACTATAAAGCGAAGGAGCAACTTCTAAACGCAGCACGGAAACTTACTAAACTGCCGGAACCATATCAACACATCCAAATCTACGCTGACCTCTCTGCGACAACGATGGCGAGGAGGAGGGAATTCGTTGATGTGACAAAAACCCTCTGGAACAACAACATCTCATACCGTTGGGCATACCCGACAAAATTGCTGGTGTGGTATCGCGAAAGAACTGTGCCAATTTTGGAACCGGAGGCAGGCCTGGCGAAGATGAAAGAATGGGGCCTACACCATGCCCAAGGACAGGCTTTCCCGGCTCGCATCTCTCCTTCGAAAATACGGCCGGAGTGGAGGATGGCTGGAGACCCCGTGGCCTCTCTCCCTAGGAACTGATCCTATCCGATTATCTCGAGAGCTGTAACTCACCTCATCGCCGGACGCTTGAGTATCATTTGTGTTTGACAACTGCCCAATGTTATTGCATAGTATTGAGTTATAATATGTTATTACATAGAGAACTTGTTAAAAAAAAAAAAAAAAATAGAGCTTTTACACAAGTTAGGCCCATACGTACGGCAAGAGCTGGATCTTTCGCTCAAGCTCACTCATCCAATCTTAGCCTGGTAGACTATGAGGCATAAACTGTAGCTCTTGGCGCCCCGCCCCACTCAGCCATCCCCATAAGAGTAGGGAGAGTCGGCTCAGAGCATACGAGCCCCACTCGCCCCAACCATCGCTTCTGCTATAGCGGACATTAAGTCCAGATATGTCAGCTCCTAGGTGTATATTTACAAGGCATCCAGGCACCCGCCTACGCCCCATATGGGCACTAGACCCGCGGGTATTTTAGCCCACCACTGATACCACGGCCTAACATGGCATGCCTGGTTGTTCTGGGAGATCACCGATACCACCCCTGTTGCTATTTCATCCATATCTGACCTCAATGTAATGTTGTTGTTATATGATTGTATGTGATATAATTTATGCTAATCTCAACATGTAGCACACAGGCTATCCCAGGAATGGGTGGGCGGGGTGTTTTGCCAACGACAGACCGGGGCTCACCAGGTACACCCCCGTAGCACCACTAGTGACCCAAGCCCACGCGACACATGGTTAGTCATTGCGCCGGGTACTCAGCCCTTCTCCCACTACACATAACACCTTGTGGGTCGCTGGAAAGCCAATCACAACCCAAAAAAAATAAAAAAATTATAATAAATAATAATTTTATATATACACATCAATAGTTGTCCGAACGAGACAGATAGCACAGGGAAAGCCAGTACTCCTTCACGTGCTCGGAAAAGTTGTAACAGACACCAAGGGCCAGTCAATGGTGGTAGTTACTCCATGTCCCCCACGCCGGTTGTTAGTGTGGCCCCCCACCACACGATTCCGGATCTACGCTCTGCTGGAAGCAGAGGTAACTTGTTCAGTTTTCCCCCAGTTGTTCGGGCTTGCCCGATGTTCACCCTTCCTCTTCCCCGCCTCCCATTCCGTCTACCCCCCGTACCGCTTCTATCACATAAAATACACGACCGGCGTCAACAGACACCTCGGACGGCCGGAGCGCAGCCCCCACCAAGTACTCCCCAGCTGTCCCCTTGTCCAGCACCCAATCTAGATAGGGACCTCACCAAGATCACTGAGTTTCCGAATGGAAATGACCCGGCCGAGGCAATGGTGCACGGCCACCGCACACGCATGCTAAAGAGTACCGACCCCCGTCCCCATGGCTCAACATGAGTTTAAGGTTTTCTCCATGAATGTTAAGGGTCTGAACAGCCCCCACAAACGCAGTCTAGCGATCAGGACATGCACAAATCCAGGGCGGCAGTGATATGCCTACAAGAAACCCACTTGTGCTCCCACAAACCCCCTAAAATTCACACCAACCGTTACCCACAGGCCTTCCATGCGTACTCCCCCAACAAAACCAAAGGGGTCTCCATATTGTTCCATGCAGACTGGGTATTTCAACCAAGTTGTTCTAACACAGATGCAGCAGGGCGTCTCTTAATATTAGTAGGAACACTTAACGGCATCAACATAACCCTAGCAACGCTGTATGCCCCTAACGATGGCCAAACAAACTTTTTACGCAGAGCACTTAAAAAACTAGATACCATGAAACAGGGTCATGTCATCCTGTGTGGCGACTTCAACTGCAGCCTGGACCCCTCGGTAGACATCAAACGCAGCCTCGACAAAAACCCGACGACTACCGCCCGCAATAATTGTAAAGCACTATCAGACCTCATCTTCGAATCCGACTTATACGATACATGGCGCTACACGTATCCAACAGGTAGAGACTATACCTACTTCTCCCCTATACACTCGACATACTCACTTATTGAGCTAATATTAGTCGACAAACTGACCCTATCTAACATAGCTGCAGTAGATATAGGACTACGGACATGGTCAGATCATGCACCTGTCACCGCCACCATTGCCAGTTTATATCCGGTCCGAGGCAGGGGCAAATGGAGGCTAAACGAAGGCCTGCTGGACACCCCCAGCACCTTGCTAACTATTCTCAAGACAGCATCCCTTTACATTAGGGAAAACACGACTGACGACATCTCTATACAATCCCTATGGGCAGCTCATAAATCTGTGGTAAGGGGAGCTTTAATACAAATAGGTTCACGCACTAAGAGGAAACATAACGAGGAGATCTCACGGTTGACCCTTGATCTGGCTGCAGCAGAAGAGGGGAACAAACAAAGGCCATCCGTTAAATTATCCAAAACAATAGCCCGCTTGCAGTCAGAGCTTAATGCCCTCTCCCTACAAACTATAGAAAGAAGAATGAGAACGCTTAAATCTACACACTACATACAAGGAAACAAAGCAGGCAAACTCTTGGCCAATAAATTAAAGTCTCAACGCCTTCAGTCGAAGATTCCTTACATCGAATCTCAACACAATATCAAATTATACAATCCCACAGACATAGTGAACACACTAGCCACATATTATACTAAACTGTACAACCTAAAAGACAACTCCGCAGTGGCCCAACCCACGCCAGAGTCCATAGACGAGTTCCTCCACAATATCGAGCTCCCACACTTATCACAAACTCAAAGTGATGCACTAGACAGTCCATTCACGGAAGAAGAGGTCTCCAAAGCAATCGCGTCCCTCCCGAAACACAAGGCCCCTAATTACTTCTCTAATTACTACTACATTAAGCTAGAACAGACTCTGACACCTATCCTCACATCACTATTTAATGATATTAAAGCAACAGGAGCCATGCCAAAGGAAATGTTGGAAGCACATATTGTCACTCTACCCAAGCCAGGTAAACCGCCCACTAAATGTGAGAATCTGAGGCCAATCTCACTCCTTAACGCAGACGTCAAACTCTATGCCAAACTCCTGGCCTTACGGGTCAAACATCTCCTCACTGAATTAGTATCCGTAGAACAAGCGGGGTTTGTCCCGGGTAGACAGGCAGGAGACAACACGAGACATTGCCTGAACTTGATCAGCTGGGCGAGATCCAGCAACCAAAGAGGGGTAGTCCTGGGGCTCGACGCCGAAAAGGCGTTTGACCGGCTAAATTGGGTCTACTTAAAGGCGACCCTCCACAAGATGGGTTTCCCGCGTTCGTTTATGGAGGCCACTATGGCACTTTATAGCGCCCCTTCCGCTAGGGTCTTCAATACAGGGTTTCTATCAGAGCCATTCTCAATAAGTAATGGTACTAGGTGCCCACTGTCCCCCCTGCTATTCATCCTCTGCCTGGAGCCTCTCATCCGCCACATCAAACGCCACACTGAGATAAAGGGTCTCAACACACCAGCAGGCGTACAAAAATTGACCCTATTCGCAGATGACATTCTGCTGTTCCTCACACAACCTGAAAAGTCCATCCCAACATTATTGTCCTTGTTAACACAGTATGGTCAGGTCTCGTACTATAAAAACAATTCCAACAAAACCCAGGTGCTCCCATTGGGCTTACTGGCCTCACTAATAAGCAAGTTGAAAGCAGCATACCCCTTTGACTGGAGAAACACGTCCCTAAAATACCTGGGGATTAACCTGACTGCCTCCCCTGCTAAGCTCACGCGGGAAAACCATCTACCTCTAATGAACAAGCTTCAAACACAGCTGGATAAATGGCACACACTGGAGGTCTCATGGATGGGTAGGGTGCAGACCATCAAAATGATGGTACTGCCTCATATACTGTACTTATTCCGCACCCTCCCTATTGCGCTCCCTGACACGCTCCTCAAGAAATTCCAATCCATTATTAATTCCCACATTTGGAAGAAAAAACCCCCGAGAATAGCACGCAGACTCACATGGCTCCCCCCTAATAAAGGGGGCCTAGGTGCCCCTGATATAAAAGCATACTATAAAGCATCTGTTCTAGCATCTGGAGGTCCTTACCCGCCCCAAGCCACCAGTATGGTTACCCCTAGAGAATGCAATCCTTCACCCAGATACGATATCCCACCGTCTGTGGAACATAGCCAGGCGTTCGAATCCTCCCCCGAAAGGCCTGCCCAACACTAAATTTATGTTGGCCGGATGGAGCAGATGGGCGACGGAATTGGTGGGTCAAGCTCACCCACTTCTCTTCGCTCCCCTGTCCCGATTGAATGACCTGACCAGCGATCTCCCACTGAAAGTTTGGATAGAAAAAGGGATCACCTCGGTTGGCTCATTATTAACACCACAGGGCATCAAACAATTCCCCGAGCTGCAAATAGAATACGCCCTGCCGCCTAGGGAAATATTTACATATTTACGCATCAAACACACACTAATCACTACAAAGATACAGCATTGCGAGGCGGACCAATTGACGACTTTTGGCCGGAGCTGTATCTCCCAACAGAAGTCTTATAAACCCCTATCTTTGTGCTACAACGCTCTAAATGATGCGGACAGTTGCATAAAACACCCGTATATGCTCCAGTGGGAAACTGACTTGGCAGCCCAATTCCCCCTCCCTATGTGGCTACAGTTTATCCAAATCACCCGAGCGGCATCTCATAACTTATCCCACTGGGAGGCTTACTGCAAGCTACTTATGAGATGGTACTTGGTACCCGCGTGTCTAGCCCAGATGTATCACTCAACGACACCGACATGCTGGAGATGCAAGAGCGGGGTGGGCACATTGCTACACATATTCTGGGGTTGCCCCATACTGACAACATTCTGGCAACAAGTTAGAGACCTGACTAAATCCATCACACAGGTAGACCTGCCCGCACGCCCAGAGTGCTGCCTCCTTCACATCTATACTGGTTTATTAACATCCCCTCACAAAGTGGTCGTGTGCCATATCCTCCTTGCAGCCAAAATTAGCATTGCGAGCAGATGGAAAAGCTCGGACCCCCCTTCTATTCAGGAAGTACGCAACAGGGTCCACTCGACATATGAATACGAACGTCTAGCATTCAGACTGAAAGGTTGCGAGAAAAAACACACACTCCTATGGCAAAGCTGGCACTCGACTCCCTTCCCAAACTGAAAATCCCCTCACAAAAAAACAAAAAACAAAAAAAAAAAACACAAAAGGCCTACCTAGGCCTTGATGAGGAAATACGACACCTCCAATCCTCCTCGGGCAAGGTCCCTCATTAATATCGTTAATATCATTAATACCGTTAATATCGTTAACTATCGTTAACTACGTTTCCATAAGACCCCCGCCACCGCCTTAGCTCACCCATAGTTGCCGTCCGACTTACTCGCCTCTGGTATAGTGATTTGCATGTTGTAACAATGCCTTTCATCACGTGTATTAACTGTAATGCTATGTATAATATCCTGGTGTTTCAAATTGATCGGTACCCCCCCCCCCTTTTTTCCTTTCTGTATCCCTCATTTTCCATGATACGTTTGTACCATCATGTCTACAAATACCAATAAAGACAAGACATTGAAAAAAAAAAAATATGCAATGCCACATTCTCTCACTTGAACTTTAATTAGAGAATTATTACTATTATTAGCAAGCCAACATATTCTTCTGGACTTTACCGTGGGATATACAAGAACAAGTTGTAGGTAAATAAAATGTTGACATAAGATGTCAAGAGGGCTCTGTTCAATGTTACAGTCTATGAGGTAACAGGCCAAAGGAAGACATAAGCAAGAACAATGAGTGGGGGTGGAGATGGACAGGTGTGGTACCTGTTGAACTGTATAGTGGAAGGAGGAAGAGTGAAATAAGTTGTGGAAGTACAGTTAAAGGACCACTATAGGCACCCAGACCACTTCAGCTTATTGAAGTGGTCTGGGTGCCAGGTCCAGCTAGGGTTAACCCTTTTTTCTATAAACATAGCAGTTTCAGAGAAACTGCTATGTTTATGTTAGGGTTAATCCAGCCTCTAGTGGTTGTCTCTTGACAGCCGCTAGAGGTGCTTGCGTGCTTCTCACTGTGATTTTCACAGTGAGAAGACGCCAGCGTCCATAGGAAAGCATTGTAAATGCTTTCCTATGAGACTGGCTGAATGCGTGCGCATTCAGCCAAAGAGGAGGAGAGGAGGAGGAGAGCTCCCCGTCTGGCGCTGGAGAAAGAGGTAAGTTTAACCCCTTCCTCTCCATCCAGCCCGGCGGGAGGGGGACCCTGAGGGTGGGGGCACCCTCAGGGCACTATAGTGCCAGGAAAACGAGTATGTTTTCCTGGCACTATAGTGATCCTTTAAATGCTGACATATGGGAGGGCTATGTTTTAAGAGATAAATTACTCAATATGAATACGTGAGGACATGTGTGGATATGAAATATGCAACATACATAGGTAGGTGTGCAATTCAAGATTTCGTATACGTTGCCCACACAAGAGCAATATAAAATAATTACTTATACTTTAAATCTGCTCTGGTCAGTGAATCACAGTGATGTATATTATTTCTTCAACATAGCTTGAGCATGCATCATCGAAAGGAAATATAAATGGAATATAGTGTGATATCATTTTTAGGTCTGGAACACTTGGAAGCAAGCTAGAAGTAAGAAAGGAAGCTTGACATTTGAAGCATGGGTTTAAATTTTGTGGAGGAGACAGTGACACTGCAAATTTGTAACAGTAAAGGGTGTATTTCATGGGTATAAAAGTCAAGTTGGTTTCCTCCATCACTCATTGTAAAGTGTAATTTTGTATTTCGAACACTGTTTAAATGCAATCACACTATATAATAGTACTTTGCAGGAGGCTGAAACCCATGGGCAAGGTTCTTTTTTTTTTTTTTTTTAAAGTATATGTCTCCCTGTCTATATAATTACCAATGTTGTATTTGCATAAACTATTAAGTGCTCTGGGAAATATTGCTATACAAGAATATTAAAATAAATAAAATTTATTTTTATATTACTTCGATGATGTAAAAAAAAGTATTCATTTTGTTCTGTTTCTGTATGGGCATTTTACACTAAAAGGTAAATACTAGAATTGAGTTTTGTGCACCTATCTATATATTGTATATATAGTAGTGTCACTTGGGCTCTGTTAAAGGGACACTTCGGTCACCATAACAATTTTATCAAAAGGAAGTTGTTATGGTGCCATGAGCACCCAGGCGCATCTTACTTTAAGGGGTTAAACCGCTCTCGAATGGTTTAACCCTAAGTGTTGCCACCAGCGTTGATCTCCAGGTCCAATAGACAAACAAAAGAGCAAAGCGGAGGCAATACCTATATATGGAATGGAATACTAAAGGTAAAAAACAAAAATAATGATACGACTTAGCTTTTATTTGATAGATTTTAAAAGTCCTATAAGGACTCCAACAGGAGCAGACTGCAACACATCACAAAATGATAATATATACAAAAAAAAAATAATAATAATAACGGAAAATGCAAACAACTATAAAAACACACTGCAATAGCTGTTTCACTGGTGGTAATAAATTGGTAAATCCCAACTATAGATATAGTTCAATGTGTCTCAAAATTGATATGCTAGGATCAGATGTCTGTGATAGTGGTCATAATAGACCTAATTAAACCACAGGTCTTAGCGTAACCAGTCTTAGTAAAACATATTAGTAGATCTGCACCAAAGACAGTTAAAAAAATCCTTTTGTTATATAGTAGTGATAAAGTCCCTAACACACGTGCGTTGTGATTTGATGAACTAGAATTACACATCAACCATCTTTAAAGTTCTATTAGTGATACAAAGTTAATAATTAACTCAATCTGCAACAGTTTGGTAAATTGATGTCTGTTAGCAGCTGGCTACAAGTAAATGTTGCTATATATAAAATCACAAAATGATACTAAAAAATAGGCTGGATCTCCAGTACTTTCAAGGAGACCGTAGTTATAAGAGCTAATCACATACAGAGCCAGGGGGTTGGAAAAAGTGAGGGTATGTGGTCATTCTCAATAATAAACAGCTACCGGACAAAGGGAAGGGAATAATGGGAGGGGGGAGGAGAAGGAATCAACCTTTCCCTATAGTGCCTTCATGGGCACCCCTTACCCCAAATCAAGTCCCTAGCCTGATCAGGTCCAATAGGCAGCACCAGACTTCAGAAACTGAGGTACAGTCAGCTGATCCTCTAAGCCAATCAGTAGGTCCCCATTGATAAAAAAAAAAGCCAATCGGGGTTCCCCTGCCCAGCGGCACGTCACACTTCTTGTAACTCGGATTCAGAAGACAGATGCCGTCTGGGAGACCTGGAGATCAGCTCTGTAGGCAACTTTTGAGGTTAAACCGCTTGAGAATGGTTTAACCCCTTAAGATAAGAGTGTGCCCGTTAGCCTCTTGGCAACATAACAACTTAATTTAGAATAAGTTGTTAAAGTGACTAGAGGGTTCCTCTAAGGCATGGGTCGTCAACCTGGTCCCTATCGCCCACTAGTGGGCGTTTCAGGATTCCAAGTGGGCGGTAGGGATTTCGGCGGCTAAATCCTCTGTTTGAGAGAGGGGCTGGCTGGGCCGGACACAGCAAGCTGGGGCTTGGCTGACAGCCTTAATGATCATTATGATTAATCCTCCCCTCGGACTCTGCCAGCCTGTCAGTCCGAGGGGAGAGAGGAGGGAGGAGCTGGAAGCTGGTGTGGCTGCCAGCGGCCGCAGGGAGACCTCTCAATCATTTCGGCCGCATGCCCCGCCTCCTAACAGAAGCCCCGCCTCCCGCAAACAAGCTCCGCCCCACACATGTTTCTGGAGAGCTGCCACCAGACCAAGAGGAAACTAAAAGGTATTTACCTTTTTACAGCCCCCTTCCCACCATTCAAACGCCCCCTACCCACTATACAGCCCCCCTACCCACCTCACAGCCCCCTACCCACTATACAGGGGATATGACTTTTGTGGGGTTCCCATGGAGTTTGGGGTACTTTCTGAGTTTTCAGGAAATTTATGTTTTTGTGTTGGGAGATAATTGAGTTCAGTAAATTGCTTGACTCAATTATCTCCCCAGTACAGGGGACGGATTATGTGATTGTCAGTGAGAGTGTCCTGGACCAGAGAGCCAATGTACTTGCAGAATGTATTTTGGCACTGTCCCTTCTCAGGTCCAGTGGGGAATGCCCCTGGAATATGTCAACATAAACTCTATACGTTTTCAGAAAATAGGTGAATGGGTACCTGCAATATCAGCGTCCGTTACACCTTGCTCTAGCAAGTCTACATTATTATGGGAGTAGGGGAAAATTACACAAATGGTAAAAGTGCATCCACAGGATCCAAGGAATTTAAATGCCAGGTGAACAAACTGTATCACACAATACACATTTATGATTTTACATGTATTGTAGCTACAGGGTTTGCACAGATATTGGGAGGAGAAGCTGTGTGAGGTGGGGGCAGGTTTTGACTTAAATATTTAATAATTTTTCTAAAGAAGTCGTTTCTGAAAACTAGGAGAATTTCGATCCGAATGGTGAAGAACATTATTAGAATGGATCAGACAGAGTATTCCTGTATGTGAGAATTGAAAGTTGAGATATAACCAGAGGAAATCCATTGCCATAGGGTGGCTCCAAGAGCATGGGCAACCCAATGGACCACAATGTCGGCGATCACCCCGGTCACAGAGGTCAACAGGGAATCCGGGCCTCCTGGAGTGACGGACCCAGTCGCAGCTGCGACCCCTGCAACTGTGGTAGTTCCGCCACTGATCATGGGTGAGAATAGTTAAATATACAAGACATCAGTGGAAGGGAAAAGGGTTAAAATAGGAATTGGTAAAAAAAATATATACTGCTGGCACAGGCATACACACCTGAATAAAAGTGAGTAAATGTGTGATAGGTTTCAGATATTTAGATTGGAGATTGTGAATGGAGATTTGGAGATGCTATGCTTGGTGAGTGTGAAGCTGTAAAAGATTTGTGTTCGTGGTGATGCAGTCTCTGGTTAAAGATTATACTGTCTTGTGTGTGTCTGGTCATGTTGAATCATTGCATTTTGATAAAAACAAGATACCATGTGTGGTTAAAGGGACACTCCAACCCCCCAATAAAAATAAATAATTATCACTGTTTAGTAAATAAATCCCCAATAAAAACATACTGGCATTTTTTATTTATTTCCCATAGTGGTATATCTAAAAAAAACTTGCAAGAGTTGCAGATCTCTTATCTGCAGCCTTTGCAAACCCTTCCCTTTGTAACTCCATGCAGACTTTATGTGTCTGTTCAATCACAGACTTCCAGATGCAGCTCAAAGAGAAGTCTTTGCAAGTTAGGTTCTGGGCAGTTGCTGTCTTTTGAATTTAGCTCCACTGAGCTAAACAAACCAGAATGTAACAAGCCCTGTACTAAAGCCACCTTGGGGAAGGAGGGGGGTGGGTAACAAGATTTATTGATTATATTGCCAAATTTCTACTGAAATCTGCACCTTAAAATAAAACGCACTCTTCATACATAAAGCACTTGTATGAAGTGATTTAGGGGTTTAGACTGTCCCTTTAAGTTGTTTCTCATGATCCTGTTCTGTTAGAAAATACTTAAAATGGACAGTAGGGGACTGAGACTGCCTTTTATCATAGAGTGCATGGTCAGGGAGGGGATGCTATAACTGGTAAAACACAGTGCTGTTCTGGCTGCAAGACTCCGAGATTCAAGCATTCTGCAATCTGCAATCTGGGAAGCTGCAGCATGATTAACACATGAAAGAACTTCTCTCCTATTCACAGGCCCAAAAAAGTAAAGAAAGACAGAAGCTGAAAGGCAGCACTTTTGTGTATTTTGATTTTGGTTACTGGGGCCCTGTTGAAGGGAAGTTCTGAAATGTTTTAGAAACAGAGAATTTGACAGTATATGGGGCATATTCTGTACATGTTATTTTAGTAATTAAGTATACAAATATAGACTGTTAAACAGATTACTGTAAACCTTGGTTTTTAAAAGACTAATTTTATAAATATTTTAAACACAGCAAATTTTTTTCTTTTCCAGCATTATTTATTTTCATTACAAACTTTCCCTCCTGTCCTGAAAGTAAATAAAATTAATGAACCTCAATAGATGTCCTGATTTTAGAGTCCTGTCCCACCGTCCTGTGTTGTTCCCTGGTGTCCCACTATTGGTGTCCCTCTGAAAAAGGGTAGTTAAAGCGTATTATCAGACACGCAAGCGCTATGCTTAGGATACTGAAACAGTGATCCCTGCATGGACTGCCCTCAGTGGGGAGGCTTGTGTGTTTGGCAAGCAGCTTGACATGCAGTCACGCCAAGCTTGCCTACTGGAAATTTGGGCATACCCGACCTCATTCTATGAGGGTAGACTTTTTTGGGTGGTGTCAGAGATGTTATTTGCATCACAGATCTGTCCCTTTCTACCTCGTCCACCAATCTTGCGGTCTACCTTAAGTGAATTATTGATTACACATTGAGGAGTGCACAAGCCGAACTTCCTACAGTACATATAAACATATAAATCAAATCCAGAAATATAACACAAAGCTATGCACAAAACACAAGTGAACAATGCATGATATGAATGTAGTAAACACTGAGTATATACACAATAAGAAAAAAAGGCTAGAAGCTCTCTGACCATTGCATAACTATTCGTTTCTCTGATTCTACTATCTATAAGTATGTTTGAATACAATTTACATTTTTGCTTTATTTTATAAACTACTGAGATTTATTCTATAAGCAAGCAGCCGGTGAGTAATCAGTTAAAATAACCTTTGGCACTGTGAGGGTTAATTATGTGGTTATTAAAACAAATAAAAATATTTAAATGGTATAAAACAACAACAAAAAAGCATTACATTCAAAATCAACGTATTAGCCCTCTGGAACTTGAGTACTGAAACAATAAATCCACTTGGCCTGTGCTTTGTCATGATCCCTCTCCAATGTGAATTCACGTTTTCTATAGCTCAAACCTGTAATCCACTAGGATCCTAACTGTGGAATTAACTAAAATGTCTGGAAAGATTTTGGGACTGAAGACCGATCCTAATATTCCTGATGTGTTTAGAAATTCTTCTCTTAAGCGGCCTCTTAGTATCTCCCACATACTGTTTAAAACGGTGGCTCCCAAACCAGTCCTCACTACCCAGCAATGGTCCAGGATTTGTCAGTATCTCCATTGGAATAAAAAAGGGAATACATAAATCCTGGATTGTTGGCAGGCCATGAAAAATGGTTTGGGAACCACTGGTAAAGCAAGGACATGTTATTAAGTATATTACTCCTGAAGTGCTACAATCTATTTTTTATTTAATTTTATATCTCTTATTTTGCATGTTTGAAGTACATTTTCTCATGAGAATGGTTCTTTTTATAGCAACATTTACACCATGTTACTATATTTAATCCTATCCTAACATTCTGAGACTATAGTTTACCATTATTCAGCTATGCTTTTTCTTTTTACTATTTTTAATCTATTAATATTATTTCTATATTTTCATATATCCATTTTATGGTTAAATTTGATCAATTTGCTCTCACAGAGCGATCACATGGCCGCAATAGGCGTCTATAGAGATGCCTGCCGGGGGACTGCCTGGGCTGCTGTAAAAAGAACAAGGGAAAAAAATTAACAATGCACCAAATAAATATATATGTATACATATATTATAACATATATATATAATTCATATAAATATATATTAATAAAAAAATACACTTGGAATGAAATTGCACATATATTTATAATATATATTTCCTGGCTAATCATGGCAGCATATACATATAAGCTCACGGAGCAGGGCCCTCAACCCCTCTGTTCCTGTGCGTCCATTTGTCTGGTTACAATTACGTGTCTGTTAGTCCACTCATTGTACGGCACCACGGAATTTGCTGGCGCTATACAGGGCCAGTTTAAGAGCCCAGTGGGCCTGGTGCTGACAATTATGATGGGCCTATTTACAGAATCTTATCGACCAAAAACACTAAAACAATCATACCTCCCAAGCATCATGTATCTGATGGAGATGGTGTTGGAGGGAAACTCAAAGGATGCAGCTATACGAAAACACATACCCTATGCTAATCTCTCTCTAATTTATGCTTTCATCTTTCAAGTAAATTCATATCCCCTAACAGCAGTGTCCAGTGAAGCAGGAAGTCAATGTGCAGAGTAAAAGAGTGTGCCACTGGCGCGAATCACGTGACCAGACCTGCCAAAAGGGGTAAACATGCCCAAAAAGGGGGCATGTTTTTCAAAAGAATTGGAAGGCCAGCCTGGCATGAATGCATGTCAGGCTGCCTGCCAATCATGCAGGCTGTCCAACTAAGGGCATACAATGCAGCAGCACCCTGAGCTTGACATAAATGCATCAAATGATGTGCCTAATCCACCCTTTCTAAAGACTGTTCCCTAGCACTCACATGTCCACTTGTCTCCTTATCATCTTACTAGCAGGCAGAAGCTATTGGTATATAGTCTATATATAGTCTGGGACAGAGAAAAGATGTATGTAGTGAGTGTAGAAGAAAGGGGACATGCCACAGTGTTAGAGAGACCAAAGTCTGCATTATCTAAACTAATTTTATTGTCAGCCAGTCCACACAGGTTTTGTTCCCATGTATCCCTCTTAAGCTTTTAAACTTAAAGGGACACTATAGTCACCAGAACAACTACAGCTTATTGTATTTGTTCTGGTAGTAGAATCATTCCCTCCATGCTTTTTGCAGTAAACACTGTCTTTTCAGAGAACATAACTCTGATGGCCACTCCTTAGATGGCTGCTTGAGGTGCCTCCTGGGGCAGTACTGCAATTCAGTGTCTCCACCCTCTGCATGCAGACACTTAACTTTCCTCGTAGAGATGCATTGAATCAATTTATCTTCATGAGGAGATGATGACTGGCCAGGGCTATGTTTGACTTGTGCTGTGTCTGCCCCTGATCTGCCTAGTTGACAGTCTCAGCCAATCCTATGGGGAAGCATTGTAATTTGCTCAGACCACCACATCTGATGATGTCAGCAGACAGAGTCAGTTCAGAGACAGTCAGGGACAGAGCCAGCAGCTGCAGACTTGAATACAAGTAAGAGTTTACTATATTTAGGGAGGCAAGAGGGGGCCAGAGGGGCTAAATTGTGGTTTTAACATAATAAGGTGAGAAATACATGATTGTATTCCTGACCCTATAGTGTTCCTTTAAGCAAGAGTATGTTTAGAGTAGTTAGGGTTGCCACCTTTCTTGGAAAAAAATACCAGTCAGGTGGCAAACTTAAGAGTAGTGTGTAAAAAAAAAAAATAAAAAAAAAAAAAATTGTAAACATTGTTTTTTTCTTTTTTTTTTTTAAAATGGGCCTATTCCATGCGCCTGGGCTTGGAGCTGCAGCTCCATCAGCCCCTATGTTAATCCGGCCCTTGCGCTACATATATAATAATAATAATATGGGTTAGCTCCTCCCCTTACAGCCGATAGGACAGGAATTAAACAAATGCCTTTAAAAGGAGTATCCCTGTACAGGTTCCTCAGTCTTTTTCCTGTCCGACAGCCCTTAGGATGTGAGTATTTTGCTCCCTTTACTATATTTGTATTTGCTATTTTAGGGTGCCTTTATATTGTGGTGTTTTTATACTATGGTACTTTTATACTGTGGTGCCTTTATACAGTGGTTCTTTTACACTGTGATGCCTTTTAACTGTGATGTATTTAGACTGTGGTGCATTATGCAGCTGTGCCTTATGCTGTAATGCCTTTATGCAGCGGTGCCTTTAAATCACCTTGCAGGCACTTTTACTTTTCTTATACTTCCTCTTGGTGCCGGCGATTTATTCCCGGTTCCCTGGGTGTTCAGAGGCTATGGATGCTACACACCGAGCTCTCTCCCCGGTCTCTAACGGCAAATTCTTTAGTTTTGGTTGCCAGACTTTATGCATATACATTAGTCATGGATTCGGTCACAATATAAGTTTAACATTATGGGTACCATATATTACATGCAAGACCATATGTACAGCACATTTGGTACCCATTATTACATTGATGTGTCATACACTTGACATTTTCTTGTTCTACATTAACACCCCTGACCCCTCCAATGCACAACCCTAGTCAACAGTTTTTGTTAATAATATAGACTCTTATCTTATCATCTGATGACTTAAAGGTAGGCAGACAATGTAATAGAGCAGCAGGAAATGCAAGCAGAATGATTGGATGTATAAGGAGAGGTATTAGCAGTAGAAAGAGGGAAGTGCTCATGCCATTGTACAGAACACTGGTAAGACCTCACTTGGAGTAGTTACACAGTACTGGAGACGGTATCTCCACAAGGATATTGATACTTTAGAGAGAGTTCAGAGAAGGGCTTCTAAACTGGTTCATGGATTGCAGGATAAAACTTACAAGGAAAGGTTAAAGGATCTTGACATGAATAGCTTGAAGGAAAGATGAGACAGGGGGGATATGATAGAAACATTTAAATACATAAAGGGAATCAACACAGTAAAGGAGGAGACTATATTTAAAAGAAGAAAAACTACCACAACAAGAGGACATAGTCTTAAATTAGAGGGGCAAAGGTTTAAAAATAATAGAAAGTATTACTTTACTGAGAGGGTAGTGGATGCATGTAATAGCCTTCCAGCTGAAGTGGTAGAGGTTAACAGAGTGAAGGAGTTTAAGCATGCGTAGGATAGGAATAAGGCTATCCTATCTATAAGATAAGGGAAGGGACTAATGAAAGTGTTTAGAAAATTGGGCAGACTAGATGGGCCGAATGGTTCTTATCTGCCATCACATTATATGTTTCTATTTTTCATTGACTGTATTCAGAAGGTAACCTCTTCAGCATCACCTATACCTGCGCGGCCATAGGACATGTTGGCATAGCTTATAAAGGAAGTTGCAGGGTATTGTCTGAATCTACACAATGTTCTGATTGTGATGAGAAAGTAGTGGAAGGAAAACAGTTATGCACTGACTGTCTCCAGAAAGTAGCCGCTTCAGCATCACCTATACCTTTGCAGCCGCATGACATGCTGGCATGACTTACAAAGGAAGTTCCAAGGTATTTTAAAGGCCGTAGAGATGCTACTGTGGAGAGAGATATTAAGAGCCAATACTGAAGAAGCAGTCTGGAGTCTTCAGGTGATAATTGACTTCCACACAGAAGCTTCTCAAGATGTAACTAGGGTATTCTCTCGAACAAATGGCTTTATCTATAGCAGCTAGGAGAGCATTATGGTTGTGTTTCTGGGATGATGACTCATCCTCCAAGTCTGCCCTCTACACCATTCTATTTGAAGAGGAGCTGCTGTTTGAGAAACTTTGGATAAATCCATTAAAAAGGCGGCTGAGGGCTGCAAGGTATGTGTTCTTCGGCAAATTTTCCTTAATTTCATATGTTTTTTATACTCTGTATTTTTGTATGTACAGTATCTTGATAAAGCCCTTTTACAGGTCGAAACGTTGATTTTTCACATGCGAATTTGAATATATTTTCACTCAATTAATGAAAATCCAGCGAGTGCTCTCATTTCTTTCTTTGGAATATATATATATATATATATATAAAGAATGAATAAATAAAAATAAAAAAAAATGTGTTTAAATTAGTTTTTTTGCATTTTTCACACACAAACAAATATATATATTTTTAAATTCTTTATTTTTCAAAGATTTGTGTTTGAAACAAGAAGTACAGAGTACAGGCCATACGTTCTCTCTCATCGACATTTCAACAATTTGTTACAAACGTGGTGCATATACATTGGTGCTCGGTGAGTGCGGGTTCCCGTGAGCCACTTTGTGGATTGCGGTTGTTCAAGGGGGAGAACTCTTGGCTGTTAGGTTGGCTTATCATGTGTGGTGACCCCTGGAGCCTAGGCTGTGCTTGGTGAGGGCAAATCCAGTCGAGCAGCGCTTGTTGGAGGGGGAATCGTTGTGGCCTGGGTGTTTGTGGGCTTTGCAGGCGTGGGGTGGGGTGTCAATGATCCCCTCAGTAGCGGTGTCGCCTGAGCGAGGACGTTGGCCTGGAACTGGAGTAGAAATAGGGCACACACAAATATTAATGCTAGTTTTGGCTACTGTTTATGACTAAGTGGCTATTAAAAAAGACTGGACATCCCACATTTATAATACCTTGGGTTATCTACTTTTGCATATGGTATGCCATCATGGGAGTAATTCTCATTCCTGGGCTACCATACGGTCTCAAAGGCAACATAACCAGTCTGGCAAATTTTAATGTTAATAAACGGAAAAATGTGATGTGCAATGTTTGACCCCGTAACTTTCCAAAACACCATAAAACTTGTACATGGGGGACACTGTTTTGCTTGTTAGACATTGCTGAATACAAATATGTGTACTTTATTGCAGAAACAGCTAACAGTATTATGACTTTCACAGTTAAAGGGACACTATAGTCACCCAGACCACTTCAGCTCAAAGGGTGCCAGGTCCCTCAGGTTTTAACCCTTCAGATGCAAACATAGCAGTTTCAGAGAAACTGCTATGTTTACATTTGGGGTTAATCCATCCTCTAGTGGCTGTCTTCCGGACAGCCACTAGAGGCGAATCTGCGACACTGGAGGCACATTTCGCCTCCATCGCGCAGAGCGTCCATAGGAAAGCATAGAGAAATGCTTTCCTATGGACAATTTAAATGCACACGCGGCACTTGCCGCGCATGCGCAATCGGCTCAGCTGACGTCGGACGGGGGAGCTGACGTCGGCAGGGGAGGAGAGGTCACCAGCACCGAGGGAGCCCGGCGCTGGATTAAGGTAAGCTGCTGAGGGGGTTTTAACCTCTTCATCGCAACTAGAGGGGTACCCTGAGGGTGGGGGCACCCTCATTGCACTATACTGTTTTAGGAAAACCGCTCTGTTTTCCTGACACTATAGTGATCCTTTAACCCCTTAAGGACCAAACTTCTGGAATAAAAGGGAATTATGACATGTCACACATGTCATGTGTCCTTAAGGGGTTAAACTTTCATGCACATATTAAAAAATAACATTTCCTAATTTCTCCCATTTTAAAAATATTTTATTCAAATTACATTATGTTTTATAGATAATTAATCGATGTTAAATGAAAGTCCGTTTTTTCCTGAATAAAATGATATAGAAGTGTGGGTGTATTTAATATGAAAGAGACGAATTACGGTTGAACAGATATATAGCGCAAATTTCAGGTTTTGTTTACATTTTGTTTTGATTGCAACTTGTACAATTGGCTCCATCCTTAAAGGACCACTCTAGGCACCCAGACCAGTTCAGCTTAATGAAGTGGACCTGGGTGCCAGGTCCTTCTAGGGTTAACCCATTTTTTAATAAACATAGCAGTTTCAGAGAAACTGCTATGTTTATCAATGGGTTAAGCCTTCCCCTATTTCCTCTAGTGGCTGTCTCATTGACAGCCACTAGAGGCGCTTGGTGCTTCTCACTGTGATTGTGAGAGCACGCCAGCGTCCATAGGAAAGCATTATGAATGCTTTCCTATGTGATTGAATGCGCCGCGCTCTTGCGCATGCATTCAGACGGGGATCGGAGGAGGAGAGGAGGCAGAGAGCTCCCCGCCCAGCGCTGGAAAAACGTAAGTTTACCTCTTTCCCATTTCCAGAGCCGGGCGGGAGGGGGACCCTGAGGGTGGGGGCACCCTCAGGGCACTATAGTGCCAGGAAAACGAGTATGTTTTCCTGGCACTATAGTGGTCCTTTAAGGGGTTAATCACCCTTGAGAAAGTTCAAAGGCCGAAACGTTGTATGGTATACAGCTCTTGTACATAAGGAAGGTTGAACACTGTTTGTTTCTATATATACATACACTTTCTTTGTATGTATTGCAATGTTTATTTGTATGGTATACATTCTTTGATTTGTTAGGTATTTTCCATCTTGGTATTTATACCCTCATATAGGAGACGTGTATGTTTATATATCTATTAAATCTTTATATGAGATAATCAATCAAACGTATAGTTTTATAATATTTGGTGTGCAGCTGATTGTTATTTATAAAAGTGTGTATAAAATGATCAGTTTATGAAGCAGATCTGCTCATCTATTCATAATTGTGGCCAAGGGACCAAACTACATATCCTATAAACCCATTCTCAAAAGTGGTACAGAGATTTAAACAAAAACAAAAAAAACATAGATCAGAATGAGAGGCTCCTGATAGAGACTCAACCTTCACAATTTTAAGTTTATTTTTTTATGTTATTGGCAAGGCTCTTTTTCAAATGGACACTAAAGGAATCCAGACAATTTCATGTCAATGAAGTGGTCAGGGTGCAGTGCCCCTTCCATTTAAACCTGTAATGTAAAACATTGCCCTTCTGTAGGAATGGAAATGTTTTCAATGCAGGGATAAATATACCTCTAGCAGCCTCTATCTTTCTAACAGCCACTAGAGACACATCCCCTGTGAGTACGGATTAGAAATACATGTTTGTGTTCTGAATGCTATAGTATTTCTTTAAACATCTTTAGATTTGAAGCTCATATGGGCAGGGCCCTCTTCACCTACTGTTCTAACATGTCATACGTGCCTTATTAGAATTAAATGTTGTTGTTTGTTATTGAACAGAGCTTTGGAATATGTTGGCACTATATAAATGTAATCATTAGTAGTTTCCTAGTGGTGTCTGATCTGTAAGTATGAGTGAGCAACACTGTGGCTGGGTTTTTTGAGCTCAAAATTTCTGTCCCTGGAGGCAAGCTGTGACACACTGTGGACAAAAAAAAGTATCTGCAGCACATGTTAACATATTATGATGCCTAGAGTACAAATCGGCAATTTCAGGCTTCCCCCCAATGCAATGCAGGACCATTTGTTTTTATCCTCTAAATGTCCGCCATGAGTTACAAAAGATTGGCAGTTTTGGGATTTGACAGTATTGTATATGGTGTAAAGCGTAATTAAAGAGGAAATTAAGCAGTATTTTGAAAAACAGAAATCACCAGGGTTAACACCATTAAGGCATGAATCATAATATGATTCAAAGGCATTTATTATTATTATTCTTACTGGCAATTACAAAGCGGCCAACATATTCTGCAGTGCTGTACAATTGGGGAAAAAGACAGTATAATTACAAATGGTAAAGATCAAACCAAAAATTTATTTGCACAAGGCACTAAATTTCTAGCTCAATCTACCGTATATACTCGAGTATAAGCCGACCCGAATATAAGCCGAGGCCCCTAATTTTACCCCAAAAAACTGGGAAAACGTATTGACTCGAGTATAAGACTAGGGTGGGAAATGCAGCAGCTACTGGTAAATTTCTAAATAAAATTAGATCCTAAAAAATTATATTAATTGAATATTTATTTACAGTGTGTGTATATGATGAATGCAGTGTGTGTGTATGAATGCAGTGTGTGTGTATGAGTGCAGTGTGTGTGTATGAATGCAGTGTGTATATGCATGCAGTGTGTGTATGAGTGTGCAGTGTGTGTGTGTGTGATGCAGTGTGTGTTTGTGTTGCAGAGCCTTGGTGGGGGGTGGGCATTTTTATAAAAAAAAAATTAATATTATTTTAATTTTTTTTGTTATATTATTATTTTTTTTAATTATTTTTTTATTATTATTATTTATATTTATATATTATTAATTTATTTATTTTTCGTCCCCCCTCCCTGCTTGATACATGGCAGGGAGGGGGGCTCTCCTTCCTTGGTGGTCCAGTGGCAGTGGTTCAGTGGGGGGAGGAGGGGGTCTGGCAGAGCTGTTACTTACCTCTCCTGCAGCTCCTGTCAGCTCTCTCCTCCTCCGCGCCGGTCCGTGCAGCTCTTCTGTCAGCTCACACTGTAAGTCTCGCGAGAGCCGCACTATGACCCCGCGGCTCTCGCGAGACTTACACTGGGAGCTGACCGAGGTGCTGACCGGACCGGCGCGGAGGAGGAGAGAGCTGACAGGAGCTGCAGGAGAGGTAAGTAACAGCTCTGCCAGCCCCCAGTCTGTATTATGGCAATGTAAATTGCCATAATACAGACAGTGACTCGAGTATAAGCCGAGTTGGGGTTTTTCAGCACAAAAAATGTGCTGAAAAACTCGGCTTATACTCGAGTATATACGGTACTTGTCCAGACCCAAAATGTAATATTAGAAAATTTGGGGATTCTGCTTACTTAGACCTGGACTTGGCTATTTACTAGGATTATTCACTAAACTCTGAATTTTCCTAGATTAAAGAAAAAACTGAGGCCAAAATATCTGATCTGGAAAAATACTCCAACTGGCTATTTTTTCCATTCAGATTTAATATGCAAACATTTGGAGTTTAGAGTATTGCCTTCTGTCCTCCGCCATGGCATGTAGTGTGTTTCAGCTGGGTGTAATGTGTATGGTGTTTGCTGGCTGTACGTAATGTGTGTGGTGTGAGCTGGCTTTATGGTGTGCACTAGCTGTAAGCCAAAATTTTCCTTAACTTTATCGGGCTCCAATACAGGGAGCACATGCCTCAGACCACGACTTCAGTAATTCTGCTCCTCGTGGTTCCTGCACTCACTGAGTCAGAGTGCATGGTGGTTCCGGCGACTGTGCTGAGTTACTACAGAGCGCTGGGGCCGCAAATTCAGCATCTGCTGAGGCCTGCAAGTGCTAAGAGAATAGCGCTCACACTCCCTAGCCTAAGCACTGTCTTCCCTGTATTAGCACTGCTACAGGCCTGCACCAGGGGCTAATCTCCCAAGTAGAATGCATGCCGAGGACTGAATACAAATTCCACATCCCTTAGCCCCTGAATCTCTTTTTTACAAAGTACTTTGCTAGGTAGCCTCTGAGCTTACAATCTAAAGGTTAAAATTGCCAACTGAGATGGGAGGTAGCAGGGAGATTTTGGAAGCCTTTGCCAAAGGATAACTGCATCTATTTAAGAACACTACTAAATTTAGAAGCTGAGCATCATGAAAGTTACCGTTCACAGCATTCTGAAGGCAGGTATCCACTACCCGAACCCTAAGCACCCTCCCCAACTCAACCTTTCCCGTTATCCCCAACAATATCATTCAGAATGTTACCATTATGAATATTATTTAAAATGCAACACTGCATAGCTATTAACAATATCAGCATTTAAAACTAATGTTTTTCACAGCAACAGTTTTGATATATACGAAAGATAAATATGGTAAATATTCTATCATTTAAATCTTATAGTTTGACCAGCCACATTAAATAAGTGACCATATAGGAATGTAATCACGTTTCTGCTTGGGCAACACAAATACATACAGGAGACTCAGAGAATCTAGGTGGTCTGCAAACGATAACAAAATGCCATGAGCAAAATATCTGCTTGCATTTTCATTGAGAAGGAAGTTGCTCCTCCTAGTGGAAAAATTAATGAATGGCATGCCCTGTTAGATGGCCCCATTGCTATAAACAACTGTAATTAAAGCAGCTCTGTCTACTGGTGTCTTTGAATATTTTTCAAAAACCTCTGATGGTGACTTTGCCGCATGCAGTGAGGTTGCAGAAAAAAGGTGAGTTTTACTTGACTGAACTTGTCCCTCCTGGCTGCTGCTATTGTCTTTCTTATGATCCTCATCCATCTGAATTGTATGCAGGGCCAGATTAAGAGCCCAGTGGGCCTGGTGCTGACAATTATGATGGGGCCTAATTACAGAATCTTATTGACCAAAAACACTAAAACAGTCCTACCTCCCAAGCGTCATGTAGCTGATGGAGATGGTGCATCAAAGGATGCAGCTATAAGAATACACATACTCTATGCTAATCTCTCTCTAATTTATGGTTCCATCTTTCAAGTAAATCCACACCCCCTAACAGCAGTGTCCAGTGAAGCAGGAAGTCAATGGGCGGGGTAAAAGGGTGGGCCACTGTCGCGAATCACGTGACCAGAACTGCCAAAAGGGGCGAACATGCCCAAAGGGGGCATGTCTGTCCAAAGAATTGGATGGCCAGTCCCCTAGTCTTCCAGTGTCTCAGTGTTCTCATTTCTCCCCGTGTCCCCATGTCTCAGTGTTTCCCTTGTCACTAGGATACTAGGGGACACTGAGAGACATGTGGACACTGAGACATGTGGACACTGTGAGACACCAGGGGACACTGAGACACCAGGGGGCACAGACACCTGGGGGCACTTGTGGATACAGACATGGGTACACTGGGAGATATGGGGACACTGGGAGACATGGGTACACTGAGACACTAGGGACACTGGCTGGGAGGCATGGGGACACTGAGACACTAGGGACACTGGCTGTGAAGCATGGGGACACTGAGACACTAGGGACACTGGCTGTGAGGCATGGGGACACTGAGACACTAGGGACACTGGCTGGGAGGCATGGGGACACTGAGACACTTCGGGACACTGTGAGACATGGGGGTACTTGTGGACCCGGACACTGGGAGACATGGGGACACTGAAAAATTTGGGGGCACTGGGATAAAGATATTTGGGGGCACTGTGAGACATGGGGACACTGGAATAAAGATATTTGGGGGCACTGGGAGACATGGGGACACATTCACTGGGAGACTAGGGGACACTGGGTGCCATGGAGACACTGAGACACTAGGGACATTGGCTGGGAGACATGGGGACACTGAGACATTTTGGGACACTGGGAGACACGGGGACACTGGCTGGGAGATATAGGGACACTGAGACACTAGCTGGAGACATGTGGACACTGGGAGACAGATATTTGGGGACACTGGGATACATGGGGACAATGAGACTCTAGGGACACTGAGAGACATGGGGACACAGACACTGGGAGTCTAGGGGACACTGGGAGCCATGGGCAGGGCCAGATTAAGAGTCCAGTGGGCCTGGTGCTGACAATGATAATGGGCCTAATTACAGAATCATACCTACCAATCGTCATGTATCTGGCAGAAGTGGTGCTGAAGGGAAACTCTAATTTATGCTTTCATCTTTCAAGTAAATCCATACCCCTAACAGCAGTGTCCAGTGAAGCAGGCAGTCAATGGACGGGATAAAAGAGTGGACCACTGATGGAAATCATGTAATCAGAACTGCCAAAGGGCGTGTCTGCCTAAAGAATTGGAAGCCCAGTCTGGCATGAATGCATGTTAAATGCGTCTAATGATGAGTTCGATCCATGCTTTCTAAGGACTGTCCGCTAGCACTCGCTGGTCCATTCCTCTCCTAACCTCCTTACTGGCAGACAGAAACTCCTGGTATATAGTCTGGTACAGAGAAAGGCTGTATTTAGTGAGTGTAGAAGAAAGGGAACATGCCACAGTGTTAGAGAGACTGATACAGCAAGAGTATTTGCATGGTGCACAAAGTCAGCTTTACCTTAACTAATTTCATTGTCAGCCAGTCCACACAAGTTTTGTTCCCATGCATCCCTCTAAAGTTTCCATGTTTAAGCAAGAGTATGTGAAGGATAGTTAGGGTTGCCACCTTTTGTGGAAAAAAATACCGGCCTTACTAATTTGCATAATTAAATATGTATGCGTGTAAATCACAAGGAGTCACCTAAGAGAATATTCTGTAAAATCACCAAAAAACTACTTACATTTATTCTGCTGAATAAAAGATGGATTGTTCCCAGTGTCTTAGTGTCCCCTAGTCTTCCAGTGTCCTCGTGTCTTCCAGTATCCCCTAGTGTCTGTGTCCCCTATGTATCACAGTGTTTCAGTGCCACATGTGTCCCGGTGTCCCCTCATGTCCCCATGTCTCAGTGTCTATGTATCACAGTGTCCCTATGTATCACAATGTCTCAGTGCCCGATGTCTCCCAGTGTCCCCTCTTCTCCCCATGTTGCCCATTGTCACTTGGACACTAGGGGACACTTAAGAGACATGGGAACACTCTGAGACATTGGGACACTGGGAGACACTGATACATAGGGACACTGGGAGACATGTGGACACTGAGACACTAGGGGCACTGGTTGGGAGATATGGAGACATTGAGAGACTTGGGGACATTGGAAGACGTAGTGTCTCAGTGTCCACAAGTGCCTAGTATCTCACAGCGTCCCCTAGTGTCTCAGTGTCCCCATGTCTCCCTGCAGCCTTTACCCCATCCCTCACTTCCCTGAGCTGTAGTCTGTCTCTGCAGGCTGAGAGCTGCTGTCTGGACTCTCTGTGCTGTGCAGCTGCTACCCCACGGATCAGTGCGTAGAGAGGCAGGGATATGTTGTAACTTCCTATCCCTGCCTCTCTTCACACACAGTGACCCCTACTGGCCGGCGCAGGTATTGCAGAGTAATCTCTGTTTATACATTTGTATTGCCGGTTTTACTGCAATGTAGATTTTTAGTTGAGCCATTTTATTTAATTTATGGTTTTCTTTTTGGGACTCCCTTTTTTTTCAAACAATTAATAATATATATATATATATATATATTTATTTCATTTATTTTTTTCTGATTCTTTGTAGGACCACTTTTTTTTCAGTGACTTTTGTAATGTTCAAAATGTAAGCATGAATTTTTTATTAATATATTTATAATTCTGCCCCTTTAAAAGAGGTCCATGGGTTATATATAAGGTTTGCTTTAATTATATATATTAGATGCTGTATGTATCTAAACATTTGCACTATATTTATATCACAACAGTTCCTTTTTCTGCTATCTAATCATTCTATTATTATTTGCCCTTCTTTGTTTGCCTTTTTTTAAAAATTTTCCCCTTCCAAAATAGCGTTGTCTGCTTTTCAAAGCCGAGATTAGAACTTTTAGAGTGATTTATTACAAGCTCTCTGGCAATGGACCCTCCACATGTAGATTGCATGGTTCAAAGAATGCTAAACACTCTACAGATATCCATGAACAAGCTGTTCACAAATCTACTTCCAGCGGGCAGCTGGTAGTATGACAGATTATAAGTATAAATTTTAAGGTCCAGCTTCTGACTGCAGATACCAAAAATTTCCTATGTGACCTACTTGACTACCCGACAAAGCCCAAACATCTTCCAAAAATTCCCCCTAGACCACCTCTTTTTTTACTTCATTAATACAATAAATCTATCTTGTTGGCTCACATAGCCTACGTTAGAAGCCATTTTAACAAGCATTGGGGGGAGGAATTTAGATCGGCCAAGGCCTGGAACATGCGGGTGGCAGACAGGAAGTTGTTTTTTGTTTTTTTTAATTTAAATTACTCACACTTCACATATACCACACACACACACACACACGCATAGCCAACACACAATACATACAGCAAGCACACACCACACTTAACATACAGCCAGCACACATCACACACAACCAGCACACACTAAGCACATCCAGCATTCACTCTTCACACAGTCAGCACCTACCACACATTAGGACAAAGAGAGGGAGTGGAGGAGGGTAGAGGGTGAGACACTCGTGGTAATTTACAAAACTTTACATTTTTAAAAATAAATTAAAATGACAAAACAAAGGCATAAATAGCCACGTTGTGACTATAGCAGAGTTAAGAGAATTGTTCCCAATCAGATATTTTTGCCTCCCTTTTTTACATTCAGATTTAATTTTTTGGAAAATTTAGAGTTTAGCCAAATAGCTCTGTCAATGCCAAGAGTACTTGGTAGGAGCCCCAATATTCATAATTGAAATGATTTTGTGTCAGGGTGAGTGGGTTGTCATGATGGACAAGCATATTGGGCTATCGCATTAGTCCCTTGGACAAGTTAAAGGATCACTATAGTGTCAGGAAAACAAACTCGTTGCAGAAGCGCCTCTAGCGGCTGTATTAACCCCAAATGTAAACATAGCAGTTTCTCTGAAACTATGTTTACACTTGAAGGGTTAAAACCTGGGGGACCTGGTACAAAGACCACTTCATTGAGATGAAGTGGTTTGGGTGTCCCATTAAAAAAACAAACAAACAAAAAAACCACCCCTGATGCATGCTTTTCTAGCGAAAAACACATGACCAATACCTCCATGATCACCTCTTTCAACTACAGATTCTCTCAAATCAGAAAAAACTACACCCCTTCCCCCTTCGTATTATGCGTACTTAACCCCATTGTGAGGGCCACACTTTATATATCACCATCACCAACACACTTAATGACAACCAATGTATAGGGCCATGTACCGCAATTAATTCCCCCAAATACAATCACAATGAGATTTGACTATTGCCCGACTACTCACAAGTGTCCAGGGTACAAATCCTATGTGTTCAGACATTTTTGTACAGAAATATATAGAATAACTTAAATGTTAGCTCTATGCTACATTGCTCTTAGCGTTAGTTGATATGAAAACTAATTATTTGAACGAATGGGTACTAGATTTCTCTTTAACTGACACTATAGTCACCCAGACCACTTCATCTCAATAAAGTAGTCTGGGTGCACTATCCCTGTCCTTTTAACCCTGCAGTGTAAACCACTGGAGTTTTTTTAGAAACCACAATGTTTACATTACAGGGTTAAATCCACATCTAGTGGCTGTCAATATGACAGAGCTTCTGCTGCATTGATTGAGTAAATCGGTTACGTGACACAGAAGCCCCATAAGAAAGCATTGATTCTTTCTTTTATTGGCACAATGCATAATACAGTACAGAATGCAAAAAAGTAAAGGAGTTAGTGCATATGGTAAGTTGTTAAAAATGCAGTTGGCATGTATACTCCTGGATAATCTGTCTCATTTTTTTAGGTAAATTAAACATGAAAGTCGAACTAGGAACAACAAGCTATACTATATAGTGATGCTTAACAATTAACAGGTAATTCAGCACAGTTTATAATGTAAAATAAAAGAGTGAGACTTACACAGTAGCTATTAAAAGAGCTTAGTGGTGTACTAGCAAAACCATTAAAGGACCACTATAGTGCCAGGAAAACATACTCGTTTTCCTGGCACTATAGTGCCCTGAGGGTGCCCCCACCCTCAGGGACCCCCTCCCGCTGGGCTGGATGACAAGGAAAGGGGTTAAACTTACCATTTTTCCAGTGCTGGGCGGGGAGCTCTCCTCCTCCTCTCCGCCTCCGATCCTCCTCTTCGGCTAAATGCGCATGCGCTGCAGGATTTAGGGGTGATTATTTCTGACGACTTAAAGGTAAGCAGACAATGTAATAGAGCAGCAGGAAATGCTAGCAGAATGCTTGGTTGTATAGGGAGAGGTATTAGCAGTAGAAAGAGGGAAGTGCTCATGCCATTGTACAGAACACTGGTGAGACCTCACTTGGAGTATTGTACACAGTACTGGAGACCGTATCTTCAGAAGGATATTGATACCTTAGAGAGGGTTTAGAGAAGGGCTACTAAACTGGTTCAAGGATTGCGGGATAAAACTTACCAGGAAAGGTTAAAGGATCTTAACATGTATAGCTTGGAGGAAAGACGAGACAGGGGGGATATGATAGAAACATTTAAATACATAAAGGGTATCAACACAGTAAAGGAGGAGACTATATTTAAAAGCAGAAAAACTACAACAACAAGAGGACATAATCTTAAATCAGAGGGACAAAGGTTTAAAAATAATATCAGGAAGTATTACTTTACTGAGAGGGTAGTGGATGCATGGAATAGCATTCCAGCTGAAGTGGTAGAGGTTAACACAGTAAAGGAGTTTAAGCATGCGTGGGATAGGCATAAGGCTATCCTGACTATAAGATAAGGTCAGGGACTAATGAAAGTATTTAGAAAATTGGGCAGACTAGATGGGCCGAATGGTTCTTATGTGCCGTCACATTCTATGTTTCTAAATTAAGTTAAAAGGTAGTCATTTTTTTAAAAAAATCTATTTGCTTTCAATTGTCGATGAAAGGATTATTATAATAAACAACAGGTTTGAAGTGACTGTTCTGCATGGAGTAACCACTTGCACCAACCATCTGGAATTATATATAAAAATATTATAAATGCAATATCTGGTATTATACGGATTAGTAAAAGTCTTTCCCACCAACTTATAGTTTTAAAGTCCTATCAACATGTGGCTCTATTTGTACATAGAAGGCTTTGGCTAATTTGATTTGGTTACTAGTACCACTCCGGTAATGCACTTCCGCACCACTGAACATATGTGTAGTCCAAGCATGTCAAACTCAAAGACTAACACGGGCCAAATAATCAAGGTTTAAGTTTACGTGGGCCACAAAAAAATAGATAAAAGAGTTTGACCTAGACCAGGCATAGGCAACCTTCGGCACTCCAGATGTTTTGGACTACACCTCCCATGATTCTTTGTCAGCATTATGGGTGTAAGAGCATTATGGGGGATGTAGTCCACAACATCTGGAGCCAACACAAACTAAAATTACTTGTATCTTTCTCAAGTAAACAATATGTAATCCTGGGTACATATATACAATTCACTCAAAACCTTCACGTCAAGTTACTTACTAACCTCCAATCTAATACATAGCCTCCCGTGGCCCAGCCCCACCACTCTAATAATTGAATATGCTGCCCCCTCCCTCCCACCACTCTAATACACTGCTCCCTCCCCAATTTAATACACTGCCCTGCCTTCCCCTAATTTAACACACTACCCCTCTCCCCACTCTAATACACTGCCCCCTGACTCTAATACCCTGCCCCACCTCCCTCCACTCTAATTTAATACGCTGCCCCCTCGCTCCCACCACTCTAATACACTGCTCCCTCCCCAATTTAATACACTGCCCTCCCTTCACCTAATTTATCCCACTACCCTCTCCCACCACTCTAATACACTGCACCCACCCAATTTAATACACTACAGGAATGTTCCCCCAAGCCCCTCTTTCCCTACCTCAAGTCGTCTTCCAGTCCAGCCCTGCATGATCTTCTCTACTCAAGCAAGCCATGCGCTCCTCTGGCACTGCAAGCAGCAGAGAAGGGGGAGAGGCTGGCTTGCTCTGCATGCAGCCAACCACTCTGCGCCGCCGTGTAGCTGTGCATAAAAAATATAACAACAAGCGTAAGGTACCCCAACGGCATTCCTCACGTTGATTTTCAACAAATATACCAATGGGGTATACAAGAGTATGTGCACATTTTTAATAGTTAAGATGATGATCATGTGGAAACTTAATGATATGGGTACAAATAATGATTAGTCTTGGCTTTGCGTAGTGGGATCTGTTGTAATCCGACAGTACAGTGTGGTGTTTACTGGCTCAAGATTGTACTTAATAGTGTGATACATAGGTAATGAGCGTCACGCGGGAGGGTAACATTGGTGGCTAAAGGTGCATACAGCAGTACATTTGTGTCAGGCTGATTATAAGTTCAGACAGGTTTTCTTGTATTAAAGTGTGTTTAATTAGAGGAGTGATATAAAGGGAGCTGTAGGCGCATTGCAAGCTTGGTCATTTGAATGTAATGGGAAGGCAATTTTAAGACTGAGTAAAGGGCAGTACCAGGGTATACATGTATGTGTGGCTGCTGACTTCTGAAACTGGCAACTTAGAGTAACTCAAAATAAAACGTTTGTACCAATAGGCTTTTAACAGCTTATGTCAGAATGGGTATGCATCAAATCCTGCATCTAGACTAGGCTGGCAGCTGGAACGATGGTAACCGCAACCATTCATCCGATGCCACTGGTGTGTTTTGCTTTATAGTCCATTCTTTGGCCCAGTGTGGTGTCTCCACGTGTTCTCCCGCTGTTCTGTGACAAGTACTGGTCCCCAGTCGAGTCGAGCACCCCCATTAGCAGCGCTGTCTGACCAGTGCTCCCCTGTAGGTGTCGTCCGTGGAGTTGGGCGACTAGGTAGGTGCAGTCTGCAGCGGAGTACCTGCGCCCAGCTCGTTCCTGGAGTACAGCCGTGTCGCCGCCTGCCCAACAATCACTTGTCATCTGTTTGTTTCCATTTTTGTGGTTAACCCTGGGAGTCCGCTTCTGCTGAGTAGAGCCGTGGTGTCTCGTAGGTGGGTTCTCTCTCCTGCCCCGTAACTGTGTGGGGGTTGGTGCTCGTAGGCCACGAGCCTGGGACCCGTTGTGGCCCAGGGTCGACCCTTTCGGGGTGGAGCGGAGAGTCTTCTCATTCTGTGTGAGGAGTCGCTTCATTGTTCTCCGCCGGTGTGGCTGGCACCTCTGGGGTGTGTCCCCTGCTGCCCTTAGTCCGGGAGGGCCACGGATGCTGTGGCCTGTAGCGTAGGGCTTAGATTTGCCTTGAGGAGGGTTCCCAATTACCCGACTACCGTCGGCTCTGTCTCCTTTGGGCTGTGGGTGGTGAAGCACCTCAGGGTATAAGTGCGCCTGCAGTATGGCCCAGAATCGGTCAAATATTGTTGTGATAGAGCCTCTTGCATATTCCCCTGTGCCTGCTTCTTTACCATAATGCTGTCTTTTATCTGGCACTGTCAGAACCAGAGAGTCCGCCATCTTGGAGGCCCGCGGCTCCTTATTGCTTAGAGTTGCTGAGCCTGTTGTTCGGTGTGGGGCCCTGGGCTCTCTGCCTGGCGGGGACCGGGATATCCCCCACTGGTCCATGGGGGGGTGAGCGGTTTGTGCTTGTTTGCGGCATTTGCCAGGAAGGCGGCCGTCCTTCCCCCGGTAGGCCTCAATCTGCAACTGCGGGTCCTGGTCACGCCGGGTGTTAAATGTGGTGTCGGCATGTTTGGGACTGCTTCCCCGTTCCCGTGGGCCGGTTTGTAGGTAAGTTGCATCGTTATATCCCAAGTTATCTGCTGCATTAGGGCTCTAACTGCGGGAGCCCATGCTGAATGCGTCTAATCCTGTTGCTAGCTCGGCTCCGCCCCCTTATTTTGTTTTTTAATTACTTACTTTCATATATTATCACTGCATGTTTGTAAAGCAGAACATTATGTTGCTAAATCCTCAATGTTAATAATAAAAATGTGGAAACTCCTTTTGTATCAGCTGGTTCATTTGGTATCACTCAAGTGCACAGATTTCATTGCAATAAACAGCACATGTTTATGTGTATAATAACTTTAAGTGTGTGTGTGCAGGGGCGGACTGACCGGTCAGGCACTTCGGACACGGTCCGAGGGCCCGGCCGGCAGGGGGGCCCGCCGCCAGGGCCGCCTTCAGGGGGCCCGGCGGCATGGCTGGATTGGGGGCGGCATTTGGGGACTGCAGGTGCCACCGGGTGGCCGGCCCGGTGGCACACTGTGAGGGGGCCGGCCGTTTAATGCTACAGCCGCCGGACCGGGTGGCAGCCTTGCCGGTCCGGCGGCATTCCTCTCACTAACACTGAAGAAGAAGGAGGAGGAGCATGTGTCTGTCATGTTCCCTGCGGTTCCCACAATTCCCAGCACAGGATGTGGGAACCGCAAAGGAGCATGACAGAGAGACATGCTCCTCCTCCTCCATCCTCAGTGTTAGTGAGAGGAATGCCGACCAAGGCCCCAGCATCGAAACGGGTCGGCCCTCTGACCTTTAGTAAGAGAGGGGGAGAGATGTGGGAGGGGGGGAGAAAGAGGGGGAGATGGGAGGGGGGAAAGAGGGAGAGATGGTGGGGAGTGGGGGAGAAAGAGGGGAGAGATGGGAGGGGGGAGAAAGAGGGGGGAGAGATGGAGAGGGGGAGAAAGAGGGGGAATAGAGAGATGGGGAGGGGGGGGAGAAAGAGGGGGAGAGACAGGGAGTGGGGGGGAGGAAAGATGGGGCAATAGAGATGGGGAGGGGGGAGAAAGACGGGGGGACAGAGAGATGGGAGGGGGGGGAGAGGGGGGACAGAGATGGGGAGGGGGGAGAGAGGGGGAACAGAGAGATGGGGAGGGGGGAGAAAGAGGGGGAATAGAGAGATGGGGAGGGGGGACATAGAGATGGGGAAGGGGGAGAAAAGGGGGGCAATAAAGAGATGGGGAGAAAGAGAGGGAAGAATGAGACACAGGGGGAGACAGAGACAGAGAGGGAAGAATGAGACACGGGGAGAAAGAGGGGGAATAGAGAGAGGGGGAGAAAGAGACAGAGAGGGAAGAATGAGACACAGGGGGAATAAAGAGATGGGGAGGGGGGAGACAGAGAGGGAAGAATGAGACATGGGGAGAAAGAGGGGGAATAGAGAGATGGGCAGGGGGAGAAAGAGACAGAGAGGGAAGAATGAGACACGGGGAGAAAGAGGGGGAATAGAGAGTTGGGGGAGGGGGGAGAAAGAGAGGGAAGAATGCCCCCCCTCCCCTGTCCGCAGGCACCGTGCGGGCAGGGGAGGAAGAGAGGACCTGGGAGCTCACCCTGCAGCTCCTCTGGGTCCTTCTTGCGCGAGCACAGAGCGTTGCCGCGGTTACCATGGCAACGTTACTGCTCTTGCGAGAGTCAACTCTAGCCCTGGAGCTACGGGCTAGAGTTCACTCTCAACACTGTAACCCCCATGGATTCCTGGTGGTCGCAGTGGTGAGAGTGAACTCTAGCCCCATAAACACACTGCCCCCACACACACACCATACACATTCACACACTGCCCCCATACACACCATACACATTTACACACATTGCCTCACACACACACATACACTGCCCACCCATATACACACAGACCCCCATACACAGCCCCCCATACTAACATTGCCACACACATACACTGCCCACACACCCTACACATTCACACACTACACCCCCACACACACACTGAACCTTTCACACACATTGCACCACTGCTCCTATTCCCTACTACAGCCTCATATCCCAGCAGACCCCAGGTAAGTTGTCAAACTGTTCTTAAACGGTTTGACTACTTACTCTGGAGCAGTAGTGGTTATTGTGCATGGATTATTTCTTTAAATAATCTACAAGTGCCCCAGTAGCCAGCCAGCCAACCCACAGGCTGGCCAGTAGCCAGCCAGTTAGCCAGCCCACAGGCCAGTAGCCAGCCCACAGGCCTACAGCAAGCCACAGGCTTACAGCCAGCAAGCCCTGCCAGCCGCAGCCTGCCAGCCGCAGTCAGCAAGCCCACAGCCTGCCGGCAGTAGCCAGCAAGCCCACAGCCTGCCAGCCGCAGCCAGCAAGCCCACAGACTGCCAGCCAGCAACAGTAATTAAGGTAAGAGGAGCCAACTTGGCTTAGGTATCAGCGAGCTATGTTGTGTTGCTATATTGTGAATAGGAACCAGAGTGTTGGAGAGACCACCCTCCAGGCCCCATTAGACTCTAGCCTCTGCTAGAAATCCCCTCCATGGCCCATTAGCCCTCAATTGTAGTTTCTACTGGGGCCTGGAGGCGACTGTTTCCAGCAGGGGATATCTAATGGACGCTGAGATGGCCTCTGTTAGAAAGACCCCCTTCCAAGCCTTTTAGACTCCATTGTAGTCTCTAATGGGGCTTGGAGGGGATTCTATCTAACACACTCTCTAAAGGACACTGAGATAGCCTCCGCTAGAAAGACCCCCCTCCATGGCCCATTAGCCCTCAATTGTAGTCTCTACTGGGGCCTCGAAGGGCTTATTGCCCTTTTGTTCCTTGTGTCTAAAGATTGTGTAGGGTGTGGCTGGAGGCGGTGCATGGAGGCGGGACAAGGGTGGCGCTTGCTGCAGAGTATGGGTGGGGCCTGTAAGGGGGCCCTTGATTTATTTTGCCTGGGGGCCCTGAGGGTTCTCAGTCCGCCCCTGTGTGTGTGTGTGTATATATATATATATATATATATATATATATGTGCTGCACAGAGGGACTGGCACATGCACTCACTAATTTTGAAGGTAGAGAAAGAAATAAGAAAACAAAGTCATTACTCTACAGCTCTAGTTTTGGAGGGGCAGTCCCAAATTTGTGATCATACCTACCTATGAGGACACCAAAGACTAAGCCAAATGATAATACAGCAGGATCATCTCCGTATCTCATTATGCTTGCTATGCACAATCTGCACATAACTTGGCGAGGCTATCAATTATGGTGACCTGCATCTTCGGTGGCCCGCAACCCAACTCTAGATTATACTTTCCAATGTTGGGAGCAATGTAATAAAATAAACAAAATGTCCTTTTAGGATAATATGCGTTATCATCATCATTTTGGAACTGTAAAAGATGAAAACCATGAATCACTGGCCCCCTTACCGTGGTTTATAATGATAGCCCTATTAGTAGTAAGTAATGCTCTGTACATTAAGCTTCTAAAATGGAAGTACTCAATCTCTAGCCATATAATGTGACAGGGAGTTTTTACAATTATTTTAAATTGTAACACTATTGTAATATTAATTTAATATTATTCTCCCCCATTGTAACAGTATTATATGACTCCAGTTACACCCCCTGTCTTGCACAGTTTCTTTCATTGTGACCTGCGCAATGCATGCGAGCTCCCTGCTGCCAGCATGCTTTTCCCGCGCTCACTCACCAGTGTGTGTCTCCATAGAGAGTGTGCGTCACTTCCAGTCACCGCGTGCACGCCGCCGCCTCCCTCGCGCTCTTCCCGCATGCGCAGTAAGCATAACACTGGCCACGCGCAGTGTCATAGTGGGGCATGAGTTGCGCGTGCGTGGAACGACGCGTCCTGCACGTCCGCCCTCACTGCGCTTCCGCCCACTTCCTGTGGTTAAACGCCGTCACATCCGGTTCCTTTCAGTTTCACGGTCGTGATGGCAGCGCTGGGTAGACTCTCCGGGATCCTTGGCCGTACCGTGCAGGCCCGCGGCCGCCTGTTTTCAGCAGCTGCAGCAGAACACGATCACGGCAATGCAGGTGCGGCGGGGGTACCGAGGCGGGGCTCAGACAGGCTGTTCCCGGGGTCACCTTCACCCGCAGGGCAGGCTGTGTGCGCTCCGCCGCCGGGGAAGGTCACTGCGGGCTCTGGCGGGGTGTGAACCGCAATGCCAGCCGGGCTGACTTCTCTCTCTCTCTCTCCCCCCCCACAGCTCGGACATGGAAGATCCTGACCTTCGTGGTGGCCCTGCCCGGGGTGGCTGTCTGCATGCTCAACGCCTACCTGAAGGCTCAGCAGCACCCCAGCGAGCACCCTGAGTTTGTCCATTATGATCACCTGAGGATCCGCTCCAAGGTGAGCCAGCAGCCCACAGCTTGCCATCTCAATCACACTTTATTATTATGATTATTTTGTATTTTTGCAGTGCATAGGAACACTACATACAGGCTTGAGGTGCCCCGACTGCAACCCTCAGTCTTATCATCATATAGTACAATTGGGATACTTGTAGAGACATGCACAATTTTATAATAGTAAGGACAATGCGATCGCTATGTCGATTAATGCTAGAAAGGATAAATATAATTGAACATGTTGATATCAGTAGTCTAGTTCTCTACTTAGCTGTACATTATGAACTGATAGAAATAAGCAGGGTTAGACATGCCTTGTGTGTAAATGCTATGAATCTGGCTTATCGGGTGCAGGTCATACATGCAAAACATAACTGGCTACTCTAGAGATTGCTAGTCACAGTGGTCCGGAGCTTTAGGGAAGAAAGAAAAACACACCAGACTTGAAGTGGTATGGTTATGAGGCATTATGGCTGAGTTTCATGCACAGTGTAGAGTGTTCAGGTCATGAGAGTCTGTAAGTGGCCATCTCTCTTATCCGATTCCCTTTGTCGGAAGACATCTGAAGCCCGCAGGTTGATCGCAGGGGGTAGCTGTGAGGGTGTCCCTCCAGCCCCAGGCTGGTGTGTAGGCCTGCATCTCTTGGCCAAGAGTGGCGGGAGGCCTGGTGGTTGGCTGCAGCGTGTGGGCGATGCTGTCAGGTCAAGACCTTCTTGGCCTTCAGCTAGGGTGAGTGTTGGTGGGTGCGACACTTCTCACATGCTTCCTGGGAGTTTTGCTGCTCGGTCTGGGCTGCCTACTGAAGCCTCTCCTAAAAGTTACTGAACAATTTGTCTAGACGTTGCATATCATCAGTGGTGTTATTGTGACGGTATGAGTGATGTGGGAGCTTGTTCCGATTATGTGGAGAGCGTTCAGCCGCCGTCTTTTGTGTGTGTCTCTCTCGTGGGGCAACGCTTGGCGTTTGATCCAGACAGGTTGCTCCAGACGCCCAGCGAGGACTGGGATATCCCCCACCAGTCCTAGGGGGGGGTGGTTAGGAGAGTTGAGAGAATTCTGTGCCAGTTTGCAAACGATAAGAGCAGCCAAAGGAGGTAATAAGTTTGCCAAGAGAGGCAGTATAAAGAGAAAATAGAAGGGCACCAAGGACAGAGCCTTGGGGGGACTCCAACCGAGACAGGAGGAGGTATCTTTAGAAAAGGAGACGCTGATTGAGCATTGGGAGAGATAAGCGGAAAACCACGAGAGGACAGTCAGAGACCGAGTGATTGAAGAGTTTGGAGAGCATGATCAACTGTGTCAAAGGCAGCAGAGAGGTCAAGAAGAATTAATATGGAGTGGTGCCCTTTGTGATTAGGTTGTTAGTAATGTTAAGAACAGTCTCAGTAGAGTGGAGAGGGTCAAGGAGAGAGTTGGAATTGAGGAAGTGAGACATACGGGTTAAGACAAGACTTTCAAGAAGCTTGACCCAGAGCAGGTAATTATTGCAGTTTTTAGGAAACTGTAATAATTACCTGCTAGGGTTAAAGGACCACTCTAGGCACCCAGACCACTTCATCTTAATGAAGTGGTCTGGGTGCCAGGTCCAGCTAGGGTTAACCCATTTTTTTAATTTTTTATAAACATAGCAGTTTCAGAGAATGGGTTAAGCCTTCCCCAAAAGCCTCTAGCGGCTGTCTCATTGACAGCCGCTAGAGGCACTTGCGTGCTTCTCACTATGACAATCACAGTGGGAGCACGCAAGCGTCCATAGGAAAGCATTGATAATGCTTTCCTATGCGACCCGCTGAATGTGCGCGCAGCTCTTGCCGCGCGTATGCATTCAGCCGACGGGGAGGAACGGAGGAGAGAGCTCCCCGCCCAGCGCTGGAAAAAGGTAAGTTTTACCCCTTTTCCCCTTTCCAGAGCCGGGCGGGAGGGGGTCCCTGAGGGTGGGGGCACCCTCAGGGCACTATAGTGCCAGGAAAACGAGTATGTTTTCCTGGCACTATAGTGGTCCTTTAACTCCACTCAACTTGAGGGACTTCTGGGCTGTTAGGAGACGTTTTGTCACCTGACGCATGAGCAATATTCAGTGTGACCCAAAACCCATAGGACGAAGAAGCTACATTGCCAGAAAATGTTTGTTTTCCTGGCACTATAGTTTCCCTTTTAATGATGGGATTTTGCAACATTTATGATATCCTGCAACTTTGTTGGTAACACAATTTCTGATATTGATGGGACACTATGGGCACCAATAAATGTTTAATGTATTTGATATATTTTGGCCTTATTCATGTGCCTTACTTATTTTTAAATGTATTTAGCTTGCTCACTTTTATTTATTATTTTTTTATACAAAATGTGGGTTTTGCACCATTAGCCTGCCCCGACACCCATGAATGAGCTGTGTTTAATTCACAACCTGGCTGTAAGCAGAGAAACTGTAAACAAATAGTAATGTCCTCACTGTACGTCTCCTTGTGTGTCACCTTCTAATTCAGTTTCTTGTGTGGTTCAGATTAATCAGTACTGTTAGTGGCTGAGCTGAATGCATATATTTTTTTATAAGGATGTCAGGAAGTCTTTATGCTTTATATATGCCCTTTTTTGTTTTTCCCCTCTCCCTTTTTCATGAGTTATAATTTATGATACATATTTTAAAAAAACACACAGCTCTCAAATTGCTGTTTTTGCTTAAGATGTGCCCTGAAAATTCTTACTTGTGTAATTTAGCTCTGCTTTAATTTATATGCCTGTATTTTGTCTTAACAGAAATTTCCATGGGGTGATGGCAACCATTCTTTATTTCACAATGCACATGTTAATGCCCTTCCAGATGGTTATGAAGAATCAGAGCACTAAATTTGTGGACCTTAAATTATCTGGACCAGTCTAATGTTTGGGCCCAAGTTTAATCAGAGGATCAAGCTAATGTATTTAATGCTGTAAATTGCCCTCGTGCATAGAGGTCTCATAAATAAAATGTTGTTTTCCTGAGTTTTTGACTTGAACCTTTCTTTTAAGTTTGGAAATTACACATGCCGTGTACAGTGTTATAATTGAGTGCTAGTATTTTGCGGGAGTTCTGAGAATAATCTTTTTTTGTGTGTATTCTGGGGTAAATAAGTTTTATAACCATTTAAACAATATGTGGGAAAATATTGACTTTAGGTGTTACTACAGCTCTATTGCATTTAACGTGTAATCCTGGATGTCCTCATTTTAAAACGTTAGACACAGATCTTATCACCATTTTCATTGCATGTTTTAACTGGAGTGAGAAGTGTAACAGACGTGATTGATTATAAAAGGCACTAAATTCCAAGTGCAGACATTTTATTATAGTGTCCTTGTCATTTAGAGGGCAGGTGTATGCCCTCTGATCCTTGAATATTGCCTTTTTTTTTTTTTTTTTTGAGCAACATGTCAAGAGTATAACCACATATACACTTCTAAGGTTAAAAAATGCATCGTTAAATCGGATAACTTGACCATTTGAGTCAGCATCTCTAAAATAGCAAGTCTTGTGGCTGTTCCTGGTATGCAGTAGTTAGTACCTACCAAAAGTGGTGCAACAGGCGGACTGGTGTCGGGATCATGGCGCCCAACGCTCATTAACCCCTTAAGGACACAACTTCTGGAATAAATGGGGATCCTGTCTGAATATTTCCGTCATGTGTCCTTAAGGGGTTAAAGGCTGTTTGCTGTGTAGCTGCAGACTAGTCAGAATGCCCATAATGACCTCTCACCAAAAGCACATTCAATGGGAATGTTGAGAACAGAACTGGATCATGGAGCAATGGAAGAAGGTTGTTTGGTCTGATGAATCCTGTTTTCTTTTATATTAAGATGCACTATGGTAACATGTCAGGCCATCAGAGGCAATGTTATGCTCTGGGCAACCTTAAGTCCTGGCATTCGTCTGGATATTACTTTAACTCGTACCGATAATTTTGAGATTGTTGCAGACTATGTACACCCCTTCATGGCACTGGTGTTCCCTGATGGCAATAGCCTCTTTCAGCAAGATAATGAAATCTGTGACACTGCAAAAATTGTTCAGGAATGGTTTGAGGAACATGAGTTTAGGGTGTTGCTTTTGTCTCCAAACTCTCCAGATATCAATACGGTTGAGCATCTGTGGGATGTACTGGAACAACAAATCTGATCCATGTTGGCACCACTTCGCAACTTGTAGGATTTAATGGAGCTGCTGCTAATGTCTTGGTACCACAAAAATATTCTGCGTTCTTGTGGAGTCCATGCCTCAATGCATCAGTGCTATTTTGGCAGCACGAGGGGGACAATATTGGGCAGGTTACATAGCTGAAGAGACATAAGTGCATAGAGTTCAACCTTTCTGACACTTCTTTTTGCTGTTGATCCAAAAGAAAACAAAGGGGTTTAATCAGTTTATAATATCAAAGAGAAGACTGTGCTTATGTACCTTAGGTTTGCAATGTTTCAAATCTGTTGTAGTAATACACAGTCTTGTCTGGTGTTTGGAGGACATATATTAAACAGCTATTCAGGTGATTGGCTGAGGGTTGTAGGACAAGAATGGAGCTATCAGAACAACTCATGGAGGTTGCTTCATAGTCATTGCAGACAGGAAGTAGAGAATGATGCGGCATGCTCAGGTGGTGTTGTCAAGCCTTAGATCAGGCCCCCTGTGCTCATTTCAACTGACAAGTGCTGGGATACCTCTTCTCTTGAAAGGGACAGCAGTAGCTGTATATGGAGAACAAGTGATCAGACCCAAAATGCAAAGTGAGTTCACTAACAGGTTGAAAGAACATCTGGTAGCATATGGCAATTATTACAGAGATGATAGCTGAAATAACCAAATTTCAGCAGCAGGGGGGAAGAAGCAGGCAAGTCAGATCAATCTATGGGAGCTTTGTAGACAAAGACTCAGGTAAGCAGTGTGATTGGCATCTCTGCAGGGTGTACACCTGGAAAGCAGTATAATATACACCCCTTCCCAGTGGTAGATGGTAAATATGGCAACTGAACACCAGGCTCCACAATATATTATTTCCATAATTTTAGCCACCCTCCTGTTTTCATACATTTTAGGTGGTTTCCCTGAGGTCCAGGGACACTGCTGGCTGAGGCTGACTGGAGTCTGCTCCTTGCTCTCAGTCCTTTTTCTTTTTTTTATCCTAATAATGCTCCCCACAGGAAGTGTGAGGGAGACCCGATGGGCCCCAGCAGCGTACAGTTGCACCAGTTGCTTGGTGGTAGTTCCCCCTCTGAAGACAAACCCTCCTAATCACTGCAATGGCCAGAAAAGGAAGGGAAGAGGCAGAACAACTGCTGGGGGACCAACTTCAGCATTAAACTGTTAGAATATGGTTTAACCCTTGACAAGACAGCAGCCAGACACTCCTGACCCAAGGGCCAGCACAAGTAGCCGGCAGGGGTCGCAATCTCTGGGTAACTGGCAGAGGGTAGTCTCACGCGGTATAAGGCAGTCTAGGATAGCAGTAACAGAGTGGACTGAAATAAACGTATTACCAGTCATTAGTGGTCAGATTTAACATAGAGAGGAAATGTGGTCAAATAGAAGCCTAGGTCCAGGGCCAGACTGGGAATACAAAGCAGCCCTGGAAAAAAAATTAAAATTCCAGCCGTACACATGGTGTGTGTGTGTGTGTGTCCCCGTCAGTGAATGTCTCTCAAGGCACTAAATATATGATATATATTTATCATAGTGATAATTATATATTTATGTATGTTGGATTCTGTTATATTGTTACATAACTGCAGCCTCTCGCTCTAGACAATCCATGAGTGCTACAGTGCTGTAACAAACCGCCTCCAGGCTGTTGTTATTGTCCCTGATTAGGGACACTTCCCTAAGCAAGGCAATCCTCCATGCTCATGCGGACATCAGTATACATGTTCCACATGAATAAATAACACAAACTCCATGGCACACACACACAAATGTACTGCAGACAAGCTCTCTTACACACACAAGTTGACTACAGACAAACTGAATGGAACACACAGAAGCTCTCTGACCCACAAATGCTCATTGACACATACACAAAAAGCACACTACAGCTAAACTCACTCACAAAAACTCACTACACACAAGCTTCCTGACACAAAATCTTACTACAGACAGGCTCACTGACACATACAAGCTTACCATATACAAACTCACAGACACAAACAATCTCATTAGAGGCAAACTCAATGACACACACTAATGAAACTGGGTGCTCACTCAAACAAGGTCCTATTTCCAAAGGACCAAAAAAAAAATTACAGATACAATTCAATCAAGGAGCACAACCGGAAATATAAACAAAATTTTATTAGATAGGTCCACAGAAAATAGATATCTCACAATGCATATTAATAAATCAAAACAAAAATTCCATACAAATGGTACAGAGAAATTGCCAGAAGTTCTATAATTACATTAAAGCAGAATATATGGTAAACAGATTCCTGAATACCAATGTGATAAATGAGTAGTCGAAATACCAAACATAACAGTAACAGAAAAAATTGGGGTGGAACAGCGCTACAGTACTAATCACAGGGGTGGATGGAGCTGCACACCTGAGGGGAAGGGCAACCCTCAAACCCTTCAACAAATCTGGGAGAACAGGGAACAGCAAATACAGGGTGCACTAAGTGGAACAAATGAGAGATAATACTTGAAAAAGCCAATTTTTGGCAAAACGCATTGTGTTTTAATGATTTTGTTAAAATATAAGTATTTTTAGGCTACCTATCTTTCTGTGGTTATTCCACTTACTTTTATGCTGTTTTATCCTGGCTGATTTTTTATTACTCTAAAAGATCCAGTACTACAAAAGAAATCCTAGGTGGGGATTATTCCACTCACGCCTGGTTCATAGAGCAGTGTGGCTGCTCTATACATTGTAAGTAGGTTTCGTTTTACCTTTTACTTCTATTTTATCTACTGAGAACACTATGGGCCCTCTTTTGTGCTTTTTTTCTCTCATAAGTCCTGTATTACAAATATCGCTAGAAGGATATCCTACATGTGGGGAGTTTAAATACCACTGTATGTTGTTTTACTCAGAGCTGGTTATAGCTCTCTCAATTGTAAGTTGGCACTCTTAGGACCTCAGTGTTTGTTTGTAGCTGTAGGTGTCATACGTGATTGCACCATTGGGTTTTTCCCTTATTTTTATGTATTTTATATGCGGACACGTATCTGAGACATTGTAAGAAGTATTGAAGAAACACCTCCTATTGTCCAGCTATATCCTACATGTGGGGAGTTTCAAATACCACTGTATGCCGTTTTACTTAGAGCTGGGCATAGCTCTGTATATTGTTAGTTGGCACTTCTCTATTTCTATGTTGTCCATGACACCATCTCCTAACGGTTTTGCACTATTTGACCCTCCCTGTTTCTGCTTTTGTTTTTCATATTAACTACTGAGGACCCAAATCAAGAACCAAAGAATATCTATCCAAGGTCCACATTGCATTTTCAGAGACTTTTTTTGTTGCTCTTCCCTCTTTCTGTGAATATTATCTCTCATTTGTTCCACTTAGCGCACCCTGTATTTGCTGTTCCCTGTTCTACCAAATCATAACAACCCACCAATAAATATATAAAGGAGAAACAAATGCATACCAGACCTAGTGAGAAGAGGGAATAAAAATCAGCCAGCAAGCCCCCAAGGTTTAGGCCAAAAAAGATGCCTTTATCAAGGGAGCCTGTTGTAAAAGAGTTAGAGACACCCTTATTTACCCAAAAACAAGACTCATGAGAAACACCTGAAAGTGATGGCTGGCCACCCATAATGATTGGTATCCTCTCAACCATAATCACGTGAATATGGTTACCAAGGAAACCAAAGCCAAGGAAATAAACATCCCTGAAAAAATAATACATATGTATAATAATCAGTGACAAAATAAATAAAACAGAAATATATAAATGTAAGATAGTATGCCTAAAATAGACACTTGACCTAGCATTCTCTATGAAAAAAATAATAAGATAGTATCTTACTAAAGAAATATAAATAAATCATAATGACGAACTATCAAAAAAATCTGCCGCATATTGAAGCCCCCAATATACCCAGACACTTACCCCAACATCAGGAGTTGCACTTAAGTAATTTAATCAGATCCGTGCTAAAATCCCGATGGCAGACATAACGCTCAGAGAAGTTTGCAATGAGGCATGGAACGCACCATGCATTCCAACTCATAGGATTAGAGCAGGTACGCGAGCTGGATTCCGTGCATGCGCGAAGCAGCGCTTGGAACTCATCATGCGTTGCAACTGTACATACACACACGAGAAAGACCGTGGGGCATCCCATGCCGGTCGGAGGCTCCAATGGCTCAGACATTGAAATGTCAATAGCCCTTCAAATAACTCAGACACAGCAGAGAAATAAGGAAAAGAAATAAAAAGAAAGACAGAAGGGTACATTACATCCACCTATATCTTATATGTAAAATAAGAGTAGATAAACCTATATGTGGAAACGGCCTAATCAATCTCTGTGTGAGCAAAATTATTATATTATTGGAAAGAAAATGAAACCTTATAGCAATCTATAATATGTTTGTCAAAACAACCATAATGAGTACATATCAAAATTCTCTTAAATTAGGGAAGCATGCATATCAAGTCAATGCTCCCCATGATATACAACCTTAATGAGTACATATCAAAATTCTCTTAAATCAGGGAAGCATGCATATCAAGTCAATGCTCCTCATGATATACATACAATGACCATACATAGAATGCCTCAAAAACGAAATTGTGGCACAAATATCTGAAATATATGCATCGACTAAGCACACAGATATTTTAAAAAGCCTGTCTAGTAAAAAAAATCAAAATCCAGAATTGATATGCCACAGTTGTGCAATCTCATTTCCATCCATCAAATGTAGTTCAAAGCTGGATAAGGATTGTGTCCATTTTCACAGGAGGAATCACACCATAAGAGGGCCACCCAATAGAAAAGATCCCACAGGAAAAGAGACTAAAAAAAAACAAGAGAAAAAAGCTAAATTCATGTAATATCAAAAAATACAGCATATCCACAAGCTACAGGCAGAGGTAAAAAACTGAGAATATAAAAAAACACAATGTCAACAAAGCATGAAAGTAAAGAAGAGGATGTAGTACATTCCATGAGACAGATCATATAATTAAATCCAATGATTTTACCTGAAAGGATTAAAGTCACAATCCTCATTTAACCCGGGAGGAAATAATGTGCCCAACCGATAAATCCACCGCAGTTTATTCTGCAGCACATTGCAATAAAAGGGGAATTTTCCAAATGTGACAATGACAAAATGTAACAGGAACAATAGGTAGTTGACGACCCTGCTCAAATGAGCTTAATACACACAAGCTCACTACAGACAAGCTCACTGACACCACCACTCAAGTTCACTACAGACAAGCTCACTCACACAATCACACGCTAGCTCACTACAGGCAAGCTCACACAAACACAAGCTAGCTTACTACAGTCAAACTAATTCATAAACACATACAAGCTCACTACTGACACAAACATACAAGCTCACTAACCCAAATACACTCAAGCTCACTATAGACAAGCTCACTGACAACAATACAAAAGCTCACTATAGACAAGCTCACAATACAAACACACAAGTTCACTACAGACAACCTCACTGACACAAACACACACAAGCTCACTACAGACGAGCTCACTCACACAAACACACACACACAAGCTCACTGACCCACAAGCTCACTACAGACATATATACAATAACAACAGACAGGTGGTGGTCTGGAGGGTGGATGTTACAGCATTTTGTCACCCATGGATTGTCTGGAGTGAGGGACTGCAGGTAAGTAGCAATATAACGGCTCCCAAAGCACATAAATATTATAATATATCACTATGGTAAATTATATTTAATGCCTTGGGAGTTGTACGTTAATTTGAACCTAACATGACAGAAGGGGAGAGGGGCGCTGGCTGTCTGCATCAATACAGAGTAGGCACCTGCCTGCCCAAAACGGCAGGTGCCTACTCTGCTTTCTTGTCAGGAGGACCGGAAGCAGAGGGGAGGGACATAGGAAGCAGCTCTCCTGTCCTCCCGCGAGCAATCTGTGTGGAGCGTTGCCGCGTGTTACCATGGCAACGCTTCACACAGCATCGCGCGGGAGGACAGGAGAGCTGCAGGACCTGTCTCTCGGACCACCAGGGATGGCTGTGTCCCCCACTCCTTCACCAAAGGTAAGAAGAAGGGGGGGGGGATACTGATTTAATATACTTTTCTTTAAATTTATTTTTTTAATGTATCTTCCCCACCCCCCACACACAGCACCCTACCTCTCACACACAGCACCCTAACCCCCCCCACACACAGCACCCACACCTCCCACACACAGCACCCTACCCGCACACACAGGCCCCACACATAGCACCACTACCCTCTACACACACAGCACCCTACCCCCCACACCCAGCACCCTACACCCCCACACAGCACCCCTACCCCCATACACAGCACCCCTCTCTCACACACACACACACCCCTCACACACATCACTGCACACCCTTACACACAAACACATACACTGCACCCCTCAATACATTATGTGTGTGTGTGTTTATTCAGCAGTCTTTATGTATTCAGCAGTGTGTATGTGTGTATTCAGCAGACTGTGTATATGTATTCAGCAGTCTGTCTGTGTATTCAGCAGTGTATGTATTCAGCAGTCTGTGTGTGTGTGTGTATTCAGCAGACTGTGTGTGTATTTAGCAGTCTGTGTGTGTGTGTATTTAGCAGTCTGTCTGTATGTCGGTGTGTGTATGTATTAAGCAGACAGTGTGTGAATGTGTTCAGCCGTCTGTTTGTATGTATTGCATTTGTTGGAGATACTAATAAATATAAGCTTAATTTTATCTATTTATATCATTATTTAAAATTTGTATCATTGAACTCTCTGTTGTGTTCTTTTAAAACAAAAGATGTTAATTAGTTCGGACAACTGTACGAGTTGTTTTTTCTAAACTTAAACCTCAGTATTCAGGTTTAATTGCCGTTTTTACACTTTGAGGAAAACAAAGTTGGCATGTATTGCGGTTTGGGCACTCGTGCTCAAAAAGGTTCCCCATCACTGGACTACAAGATCACTACAAACAAGCTCACTACAGACAAGCTCGCTGACACACACATAAGATCACTGATACTCACAAGTTTACTAAAGACAAGCTCACTGACATCCACAAGCTCACTACAGACATCCTCACTGACACCCACAAGCTCATTACAGACAAGCTCACTGACACCTAAACTCTCACTACAGACAAGCTTACTGACACCTTCAAGCTCACTGGCACCCACAAGCTTACTACTTACAAACTTACTGACACCCACAAGCTCACTTCAGACAAGCTCACTGACACACACACAAGCATACTCACACACACAAAATAACTGAGCATATCTACAAGTATCTGTCACTGGCCGTGGAGGCTCTCAGGGTAGCATGAGGTTATCTCTTTATGTGTGAAAGGTCAAGGCTTGCTGAGGCTGGGAACGGAGCTTCAGTGCTGGGGTGAGCTCCTGTGGCCATGCTAGGCACGAAACAGCTAAGGGGGATTTGTGAGAGAGAATTACAGTGCTCTCACTCCTCCATGCTGCTAGCAGGCTGCAGACTTCGGCAGTCTATCAGCTGCTGGCAGCCTCAATGCAGGCATCTAGTTAGGTGCACCAGCCCCATAACACACTAAAAATATTTTATAGAGGTTTCATGTATTGTGCTGCACTGCCCGGTCATACATGCCGCGGTTCACCAGGAAATTTACCGGTATCCCGGTGGGCCAGTCCAGCCTTGCCTAGGTCAGGATAACAGAGAGACAGCAAAAACAAGAACTAGCTGGAGTCAGGTACACCATATATCAATAGAACTGGTAAACAAGTAGACAAGGGTTAAAGAGAAACTCAGGATCAAAAGAAAGCCAAGGTCAATACCATAAATATAATGTATAACCAACTCTCTAAAGGACACTGAGAGCACAAACCATGATAGAGCATAGTAAACAGGACCAGATGATATACTATTATGTGTGATTTGACTGGTCCACGTCATTCCTGCGACCCAAGGACATGCATGAATGAGGATGGCGAACTGACGTAGATAAAGCCAAGCTGGAGGTGATGTGACACCCCCTATGCATCTTTAAGAACATGCTCCGAATGCAAGCAGCATACTCAGCAGGAATTTGGGCTGCATAAACTGTTATTTCATTTGGCACACAAGGACTGAGTTAGTATTGTAACAGGGAGTGCACAGCAATTCATGTAGTGTGGCCGTATGGACTGCAGGTAGAGAATTTTCTGTATCCTCTACCCGTCTGACAGGAAGTGCTCACTGAAAGCTTCCTGTCAGAACAGCTAGAGGAAACAGAAGATCCTCCACCGCAGACCACTTGTCCACGCTATATGGAGATAAACAGTAGGGAAGGGGGGTGGGGAGGGAGCGAAAGAGACCACAAAAAGACATAGGAGAGTGGAAAAGATGCTGGAGGGAGTGAAACAGAGACACAGGGGTGCTAGGGAAGGAAAAAAGAAAGACATTGTGGAGGCAGAGGCACACAAAAGGGGCTTGGCGGAGAAAGAGACACACAAAAGGTTATGGATAGACACAGAGATGGGCTGGGAGTAAGAAAGAGAGACACAATGGGGCTTGGTAGGAAGGGAGAAAGAGACACAGGGGTGCTGGCGGGGAGAATGACAAATATAGAGGGGCTGGGGGGAGAAAGAGAAACATTGAGGGGCTGGGAGGAAGAGACTCGCAAAAGGAGCTTGGGGGAGAAAGAGGCACACAGATGGACTGAAGGAAAGAAAGAGACACACAGAAGGCCGGGGTGAAAGAGACATACAATGCAGGGGTTGGGGAGGGGGGCACAGTGTGGAAAAAGAGACAGAGATTCTAGGGAAGGAAAAAAGAAAGAGATTATGGGGGCAGAGACACACACAAGGGGCTTGGCAGAGAAAGAGACACACAAAAGGTTATGGATAGACACAGAGATGGGCTGGGAGGAAGAATGGGGCTTGGGAGGGGGGAGAAAGAGACACACAGTGTGGATGGAGGAACAAGAGGCACACAGAGGTGCTAGGGAAAGGGAAAAAGATAAACCCTGAGGGGCTGTGGGGAGCAGAGACACAGTGCTGGGGGAAGAGACACAGAAAAGGGGCTTGCGGAAGAAAGAGACACACAGAGGGCATAGGGTTAAAATGACAAACTTAGGGGTGGAAGGAAGAGACACACAGAGGGGCAGGGCCAGATTAAGAGCCCAGTGGGCCTGGTGCTGACAATGATGATGGGCCTAATTACAGAATCATACCTACTAATCGTCATGTATCTGGCGGACGTGGTGCTGAAGGGAAACTCTAATTTATGCTTTCATCTTTCAAGTAAATCCATATCCCTAACAGCAGTGTCCAGTGAAGCAGGCAGTCAATGGACGGGGTAAAAGAGTGGGCCACTGACGGAAATCATGTAATAAGAACTGCCATAAGGCGTGTCTGCCTAAAGAATTGGAAGGCCAGCCTGGCATGAATGCATGTGTGATATGTCATATGTGACATGTCATGATTCCCTTTTATTCCAGAAGTTTGGTCCTTAAGGGGTTAAGCAAGAGTATGTGAAGGATAGTTAGGGTTTCCACCTTTCGTGGAAAAAAATACCGGCCTTACTAATTTGCATAATTAAATATGTATACGTGTAAATCATAAGGAGTGACCTAAGAGAAAATTCTGTAAAATCACCAAAAAACTACTTACATTTATTCTGCTGAATAAAAGATGGATTGTTCCCAGTGTCTTAGTGTCCCCTAGTCTTCCAGTGTCTTCGTGTCTCCCAGCATCCCCTAGTGTCTGTGTCCCCTATGTATCACAGTGTTTCAGTGCCACATGTGTCCCAGTGTCCCCTCATGTCCCCATGTCTCAGTGTCTATGTATCACTGTGTCCCTATGTATCACAATGTCTCAGTGCCCGATGTCTCCCAGTGTCCCCTCTTCTCCCCATGTTGCCCATTGTCACTTGGACACTAGGGACACTTAAGAGACATGGGAACACTCTGAGACATTGGGACACTGGGAGACACTGATACATAGGGACACTGGGAGACATGTGGACACTGGCACTGGCTGGGAGAAATGGAGACATTGAGAGACTTAGGGATATTGGGAGACATAGTGTCTCAGTGTCCCCAAGTGCCTAGTGTCTCACAGCATCCCCTAGTGTCTCAGTGTCCCCAGGTCTCTCAGTGTCCCCAAGTGTCTCAGTGTCCCCAGGTCTCCCTGCAGCCTTTACCCCATCCCTCACTTCCCTGAGCTGTAGTCTGTCTCTGCAGGCTGGGAGCTGCTGTCTGGACTCTCTGTGCTGTGTAGCTGCTCCCCCACCGATCAGTGCGTAGAGAGGGAGGGATATGCTGTAACTTCCTACCCCTGCCTCTCTTCACACACCTTGACCCCTACTGGCCGGTGCAGGTATTGCAGAGTAATCTCTGTTTATACATTTGTATTGCCGGTTTTACTGCAATACTGGTACTGGCCAGGCAGCCTTAAATACCATAAAATACCAGCCTGGTGGCAACTCTAAGACTAATGTGTAAAAAAACTAAAAATAAATTTTCTTTAACCGCTTAAGGACACCTGACATGTCATGATTCCCTTTTATTCCAGAAGTTTGGTCCTTAAGGGGTTAAATCAATGGGCCTATTCCATGGGCCTGGGCCTGGAGCTGCAGCTCCATCAGCCCCTATGTTAATCCAGCCCTGGAAATATATCTCACACTTATGCTAAGAAGCTCCAGCACCAATCATTTCAATGGCTTTGGATTGTCTTCACTAATAGGGATGAAGATACACTTAGGCCTCCCCAGGTCCTATTACAGACAGGATCCAGCCTGACTGTTGCTCCTCAGGCTCTCTCCCACGTCACTTCACTTGATTATGGAGAGCTAGTGATGTGAAGATCATAACCACAATACCTTAATTTGGAAATCCCACATTTTGAATTTATATATCCAGTTAATACTACTTTATCTTATATAATTTTCCTTAGCTTGACAAAAAGGTGAAGCTACCACTGATGGCTGAGGGAAAAAAAGACTTTGTCTATAGGGGGTCTTGTGAGGTCATCAACAGACATCAGTGTTGTACTCTTGTGCATGCATGAGAGTGCAGCAGTGACATGGGCACCTGGCAGATGAAGCACCAGGAGATAAAGAGATTCCGCAAAAGAAGATGACAGTGGCTGCAAGAGACAGGTTCCACTGCTTGGAAATACCTAAGCAAATGCATGTCGCACTTTCGAACCTGCAATAAGCCCCAGTAGTGCATTTAGGGTCTTTTGACTTGGGCCTAGAGCCAAATGAGCATCAAAACCATCTTCCCATCACTGAATTTTCTAGTCTGCTAACAACTTCATGCTGATCTCCTAGATTCTGAGGGCTATTCTTGGCCATTTGGTCTACTACTTATCCCTAACTTTAAGTGATCACTTTTAGTATCATCTCGACTAGTATACTTCATTTACGTCTGGGTGACACTTGCCAGTCAAACTAGATACGGAAAAAGAATGAAGGTGTACAAGCATTTGAAAAACACAGAGGACCAATCATCATCCCTATATACACCAGAAGCATGCATAGGGATATCACACTTTTAATAAAGCCCGGGGTAAAATGTGTTAAGTGGGCATCTCCCTTTGGATTATTGTTTTAGCCTATTTGGACTTTTTTTTTTTTAATTGGTATTATTATTACAATAAAATTATTACCTATAGTCAGGGGCGTACCTAGAGCATTTGGCACCCGGGGCGGATCCTGTACAGCACCCCCCCCACCCCCAAAAAAACCTGTAAAAAATGTTAAAGGTTTTCTTTCTTTTTTTTTACAATTTGTAAACTTTGCAAAACCGCTGTCAGCCCCTCCTACAAAACCCTTGTCCTGCCCCGCCCCTCCTACAAAACCTCTGTCCTGCCCCTTCTACAAATCCTGTACTGCCCCGTCTACAAAACCCCCGCAACCCCCTTCCACAAATCCCCTGCTTATCCCCCCTTATAAAGACTCCTGTCCCAATACAAAACCCCCGCCCCCTTCTACAAAATCCCTGCAGCCCCACACACACATTTACAGGCAGACAGTCACACACTCAGTTACAGACAGACAGTCACACACTGTTACAGGCAGACAGTTACAGGCAGACAGTCACACACAGTCACAGGCAGACAGTCACACATACACATTTCCTCTGTGCGGCCAGTTTATCAGCTGTTTGCTTGAGTGAGCTGTACTGGCCGCACGGCACCCTAACTACCATGGGACACTGTGCGGCCACAGCTCACACAGCCCCTCCAGCCAGGGCCGGTGCAAGGATTTTTGCCACCCTAGGCAAAAGTAAAGTTTGCCGCCCCCCCCATGTGACATCCTGGCTTACCATATGATTTGCCATGTTAAAATAGCGCCAGTGCTGCAGTACGCCCGTGTTTACATTAAGGCCTGCAGGGACAGCTATGAACTGAACCACTACATTAAGCTGAAGTGGTTCTGGGGACTAGTGTTTCTTTAATGTGAGGTAAATTAGAGCAGTGCACCTGAATAATATACTAAATTTGCCATACTTACAATGAATGGGGATGATGATGGGCTCTAGCTGCAGTCTGGCTCCACTGGTCTGGTGTAGAACAGGCTCTCTGGAGGTTTGTAACTGTGGTCACAAAAATCAATGTTCTGGGAGAACGGGAAGCAGCTCCATTTTTTGGGGGCCCTTTACACAGCTCAAGGTCTGGGTCCCAGGGTCCACCTTCATGTTCCACCAATGAGTTTGTTCACAGGGGGGTGGAGTGTGTAGGGGATGTCCTGATATGTGTGTAAGGAATGCATTGTGTGAAATTGTGTTTGTATGTGTAAGGACTGCAAGGTGTGTTTCTGTGTATGTATGGGATGCATTGAATGTGTGTAAGGGGTGCATTGAGTGTGTGTAATAAATGCATTGTGTGTTTCTGTGTGTGTAAGGGATGCATTGTGTGTAACGGTTGCATTGCTTGTGTATGTGTGTCTGTGTGTGTAATGCATTTTGTGTTTTTTTGTGTGCAAGGGGTGCATTGTGTGTGATGAATGTCAATCTCTCCCCCCCTCCAATTTCCTTCTCTCTCCCCCTCCCAATTTCTCTTTCTCACCCCCCTCCTAATATCTGTTCCCCTCTCCTAATTTCAATTTCTCTCCCTCCCTAATTTCTCTTTCCCCCTCCTAATATCTCTCCCCCTCCTAATTTCTCTCCCCCCCTAATTTCTCTTTCCCCCTCCTAATATCTCTTCCCCCCTCCTAATTTCAATTTCTCACCCCCTCCTAATTTCTCTCCCCCCCAATTTCTCTTTCCCCCTCCTAATTTCTCTTTCCCCCCTCCTAATATCTCTCCCCCCTCCTAATTTCTCTTTCTCACCCCCCTCCTAATTTCTCTCCCCTAATTTCTCTTCCCCTCTAATTTCTCTTTCCCCCCCTCCTAATTCTCTTCCCCAATTTCTTCCCCCTCCTAATTTCTCTCTCCTCTTTCTCACCCCCCTCCTTTCTCTTTCTCACCCCCCCTCCTTTCTCTTTCTACCCCCTCCTTTCTCCTCTTCTCACCCCCTCCTTTCTCCTTTTTCTTTCTCACCCCCTCTTTTCTCTTTCTCACCCCTTCTCTCTCTTTCTCACCCCCCCTCCTTTCTCCTCTTTCTCACCCCCTCCTTTCTCTTTCTCACCCCCTCCTTCTCTTTCTCTCCCCCCTCTTTCTCTCACCCCCTTCTCCTCTTTCTCACCCTCCTTTCTCTTTCTCACCTCTCCTTTTCTCCCCCCCTTCTCCTCTTCTCACCCCCTCATTTCTCACCCCCTTTTTCCTCTTTCTCACTTTCTCCTCTTTCTCACCCCCTCTATTTCTCACCCCCCTTTCTCACCCCCACCTTTGCTGTAGCGTGGCCGAGCCCTGTATAGTCAGCGGGTACAGGGAGCATCTGTTTCCTGTACCCGGCGGACTAAACAGGAAGTGAACACTCAGTGTGCACTTCCTGTTAGTCCGGCCGGGTACAGGAGACAGCTGCTCTCTGTACCCGTCGGACTATCAATGCTGCAGGGCTCGGCCACGCTACAGTGAGGGAGTGACAGGAGGGAGCGCTGAACGCTGAGCGCTTCCCTCCTGTCAGCCCCCTTTCTCAGGCTGCGCCCGGGCGGTGCGGTCCGCCCTCATGGACGCACCGCCCGGGCAAAGCTGCAGCCATGGCACCCCCCACCCTGGTGGCACCCGGGGCGGACCGCCCCCTCCGCCGCCCCCTTAGTACGCCACTGCCTATAATATTAGTATTGTATTATTTATGGCTTCTTCTTTCCTGCATATCCTTCATATCTGAGGTGGGGATCATGCCACCAGAACCCCACACCAGCAGAGCTGGTCCATGCTCTGGAAAGTGCAAATAGCATACTTCATTTTTATATTGCATACATACCCTTATAGACTGTACCACTGGGTCTCCTTTCTCTCTCCATATACCTTGCTGCTATTGGATGTAGAGAACACTTGACCATCCCATATGACGATTGTACCATCCGTGCTGGTTACAGTAGAGCTTGTAATAGCTCCTGAAAGTGTGAATGTGTTTCTTGGTATTTTCATCTAACAGTTACTATATTTTTACACATTGCACTATTATTTGTGTTGTTTCTCTATTTCTAAGATTCACCTTGCTGTTTATAAAGAATCCATCCTGGCCTGTGTGTATCCTGTGTGTATGTATGCGTATATATATATATATATAGTTCCAATTGCTTGCACTCCTGGATTAATAGTAAAAAGCCCGGTGCTTAACAGCCACATAATAGGAATAAAGTAATGATAGCACTCCAAGGACTTCGAAAATATTGTGAAAAAAAAACTTAACTTTTTATTCAGGCATCTGCCACAGAAGATCAATGTTTCAGTTCTCTAAGGAACTTTTGTCAGTATATATATATATACACACACATACACATGTGCGTGATTATACCAAGCTACAAATTTATCCCCAATTTTTCCGTTTTTCCCTTTAGAGCGAGGTCTTTCCTTCATCCACATCATCACTCCCAAAGTTTGTTTGTTTTTTACTGCATGTGCTTTACATTGTCTGTGTCCATAGACCAATAAGGAAACATAAATGATGTTTCCACAAGGAAGCAGGTTATAAAATTCTCACACTATTGTAATGCACTTTGAGCAAGCTAGCAGTGTTTCTGGGATCTGTGTATGGTAAGAGATGTCTATGTTATTATGGCTGGCACCTTTTGCCACATATTCTGCTATTGCCTGGATATCCACAATTTAAAAAAACAAAACACATGGTTGTTTCCCCCCTTTTTGATCTCAGACCTTGATGTTCTTGAATGGATTTCAAACTATAGGTGAGTGAGCTAATTTATACTGAGACAAAAGATAACCAACATGTCAAAATAGCTGGATAGAGTGTCTATTTATGGAGTGGGGATATAAATGTCCTGTCTTATGTAAAATTAGAAATGTTATTTTAATGACTGTATCATGTTATAGGAGAAGTTATTTTATTATATGATTGATAAGATGGTCAGAGTTGAGACAGAAACAAACTTTAGTATGTAGTTTACCTTTATTTTTTACAATAGTTGATGCATTTGTAAAGTATCTCTCCAGACTATTAGCTGTGTTTACATACGATGATACAATACCACAAGCGGTAATATCATCTGATAATTCTCCTGAAATGTGTGCTTAAAGAATAAATAATGGAGAATAATAATAATAATCGTAATGACTCTTTATAAAAAGTATTTGGGTTTGATAAAGGGGTATGAGAATGGTGAAAGCATTACATGTATCAATAAAATGTTAGGCCAAGGCATTATTATTATTATTTTTTAACCCCTTAAGGACGGAGCCAAATGTACACGTTGTGAACGAAACAAAATGTAAACAAAACCTGGCATTTGCGCTACATGTCTGTCCAACCGTAATTCACCTCTTTCATAGTAAATGCACCCACCCTTATTATATATCATTTTATTCAGGGGAAACGGGGCTTTCATTTAATATCAAATATTTAGCTATGAAACATAATTTAATATGAAAAAAAGGGAGAAAAGATTTTTTTTTATTTTTTTAGTTCTACATGACATTTTAACTGTCAATGTCATAATACTAACAAAAACAACAATATATGTGAACACAGCCCCAGTGAAAAATATACAATTAAAAGCAAACCAGGACTTCCCTGCAGTTTAGGTGAAATATCCAGGTAAATCCCCAAAGACTTCCTCTTGTCTTCAGATAGATATATACAAATAGAATAGGGGATGATCTGCTAAATACAGATAAAATAAAGAAACATAGCGCTTAACTGTGTGGGGACTAGTGACAGTGTGCAGTTACAATTGGTCACTCACAAATTGTTTGTTGTAAAGAAGCCTTGGATTGTATCCTTTTTCTTCAATATCCACTGTATTGTCCCTCCTCACATGTCATAAGTAGATAGGCATATATAGCTCAAAAGAGAAAAATATACAAAATGTAGTGCACTTCCAGAGTATATTAAAAAGTAATTTAATGACTTACATTAAAGTATAAAACAAACAGCATGTCACCATGAAAACATCCTACGAGTTTCGTCCTTCAGTTGGACTTCCTCAGGGACTTGGTGAAATAAAGTACAGTAATAGTAATAGCAGCAATCAAAAATATCCCTCCCACAGTCCTTTTATACATCCCCCATTGATTATTCAGAGATTTTCGGCCGGTGTTCAATTTCCGTTTCGGCGGCAACAAGCCGGATGACGTCATCACGTGCGCCGTATGCGTTCCATTTTGCGTTCCACGAACCCGGAAGTGGATCGCGATCAGTTATCTTTCTCTCTTCCTCTGGTACATTTGCTCCAAAAAGTGTGTGGACAGATGGGCAAAACGAAAGGGAGGGGGGAGGGGGAAATAGCTATTAAAATAAATCTCTGGATGGCACTACATACATAAAATGATTATGCTAATTGTTACAATCTATAATTACAGATGCATGTATATATACATTCTTCAATTCTGCAAAAAAGACCATCCATATTTTTGGAAAATCTTAGATTGCAGATTTTATATAAAGTGCATTTTAATAGTGAGTGTATATACACATATCTACATCCTCATAGTTCACACAAATTATATATGAAAAAATGTATAGTTTTATAGATTTACATCATGTAAAATTATAGTACAATGATCACTCTATGATAACAAAATAGTGAAACCCATTTACATTGCACTTTTACCTCTATCTCCATAAAGAATTTTCCTTTATATATTTTTGTCTTTAGAACAGAATTTGTGTGTATATACAAAAATTTTAATAAAAAAATAATTTAATAAAAAATATAATAAAAATTTTTTTATATAAATTTATTTTTTATTTTTTTAAAATTCTTTATTTGTAGGTTTTTCTCCTTGAAATTAGGAGGGAGGGGAATGGGGTACAGAAAATAAAAGGAGGGGTGGGTGGGGGTGGTTCAAGACTTAATAGTACTTTCAAATTTAATGTCAGTACCAACGCAGGGTACTGTTGCATATTGGAAATAGCTTACATTCGTATCAACATTTTATTAACATTGTATCTTCCTTGAACGCTTATTTAAGTTCCCTGTTGTTTCTACGTTCTTAAGGGATGGGTTTTGTCACTCGTCGACTCTTTGTGAGTCCTATCTCGCTATGTATGGGTGCAGCGTTGTCCGAGTCAAGGAGTGGTTTAGGGTAAGGGTTGTGGGATAGGGCGGTGTGGACATGGGGGCTACCCAGCGCGCGGGTCCCTCTCGGGGGTCCTAGGTTGGTGTTTGGGGCTATGTGGTTAGGTGAGGGTTGTACTTATTTGGAGGTGTGTGATATCCTCGATTAGTGGGTCCCTATGCTAGGGGGGGGCGGTTAATATCCTATCGTGTTACCACGGAATGGTCGTGTCTCCCTCCAGCCATGGGTCCCATATTTTTTGAAATTTTTTGGGCGAGTCATGTATTTGTGCTGTGAGCCTATCCATTTGCATGCCATCTTTTATCTTCTTGGTAATTGTTTCTTGTGTCAGTATGCGGTTTGTTGACCAGACTTCTGCTATGGCTCTATGTGTTGCTAGGGCTATGCGGGCGGATAGCTTATTTTCAGCTCTAGTGTATTGGTCTATTGGCTTGGAGAGTAGGAGCATCCAAGGGTCTAAGGGACAAGGTTTGTCTATTAGTTTGGAGATTAGGCGTGTGGTGTCTTGCCAAAGTGGTTGGAGTTTCGGGCACGTCCACCAACAGTGGAGGAACGTTCCCGTCTCTCCGCATTGTTTCCAGCAGGTGTTGGCTGGTATTTGGTGCATGATGGCCAGGCGTTGGGGGGTGAGGTACCAACGGAATAGCATTTTGTAGGCTTGCTCAGTGTGCTTGACACATATGGAGATGGAGGCCGTTGCCTCCCAGATGTCTGACCAATCTGTTGTTTCGTCTGGGGGTCCGAGGTCTGCCTCCCATGCCGCTATGTATGGGAGAGACAGTTGTGTGTGGTGGGTCGCCAAGGTTGCATATATGTCGGAGATTTGTCCTTGTCTGTTGGGGTGCGCAATGCAGTCTCTTTCAAATCGATTGAGTTGAGCCGTGCCGGCTTGTTTTATGATTGGAGTCGCTGCAAAGCTGCGCAATTGTATGAATCTAAAGTGATCGAATGATGTGAGTGAGGATGAGTCTTTGATATCTGAGAATTTTATAATGTCGTCGTCTTGGTACAAATGCCCTAGACGGGAAATGTCCCTGTGTTCAAAGTGGGCGAAGTGCTTGGGGGTAAGTCCCGGTGGGAATAGCTTGTTCCTCCATATGGGGGTCATAGGAGATAGGAACGATGACAGTTCAAATTTGTCCCTCATTTTGTCCCATGTATCAAGTGCATGGGTGATTGAGGGTGCGGTGGGAGGGGGTAGGGGTCTATGTGGTTTGGGTACCCACATGTACAGGGACGGGTGGTCCCGACCGAAGATGTTGTGTTCCAAGTCCACCCATCTTTTTTCCCCTGGTGGGACGTGCCAGTGTTGTATCTGCGTTAGGTGTGCTGCCGTGTGGTAGTGTGTGAAGTGTGGTAGTCCTAGTCCCCCATGTTTCTTGGGTACGTATAGTGTGTTTCGGCGTACTCTGGGTTTGTGTCCATTCCAGATGAATGTGTCTATGGCTGTTTGTAGTGCCTTAAAGTCTTGTTTATGGATCGGTATGGGGAGGGTTTGAAATAGGTATAAGAATCTGGGTAGGAGATTCATTTTGATTGTGGCGATGCGTCCCAGCCATAAGACCCCCTAGTGATTTCCATTTAGTGAGGTCAGAGTGGGCTTTTTGTAATAAGGGAGTGTAGTTTGTTTTATAAAGAGTGGTGATGTCTGTTGGATCCCTAGGTACGTCATCGTTGTGTGGCAGATCCTCATCGGGCATATTTGTTTGAGTGTAGCTAGGTTTGGAGCATCTATTTGTATTGGGAGGAGCTCTGATTTATTCAGGTTGATCTTGTACCCTGACAAGTCTGAGTATTCTTGGATGAGAGTTAGGAGCGAGTTTATGGATTTTTCCAGGTTTGTCAGTGTTAGCAGGATGTCATCCGCGTAGGCTGAGATTTTAAAGGTTTCTCCCCTGATCGTTAGCCCCTCTATGTCATGGCTGGCACGCACCGCTTGCAGCAAAGGTTCTAGTGATATGGCGAATAGTAGGGGGGATAAAGGGCACCCCTGTCTCGTGCTGTTTGAGATGGGGAATCGGGTGGGGGGATGTTAGGTAGTAGAAGTGCCCCTTGGGGAGAGTGATAGATGGCATGCACGAATGAGGTAAACTCGGGTGGTATCCCTATGTATGTTAGCGTCTGATAGAGGAACGGCCAGAGCAAGCGATCAAACGCTTTTTCCGCGTCCAGTGAGATGATCGCTGTAGGGATTCGTCTGTGGTTAGCCAGCCATATGAGATCAACGGCTCTCCGGGTGTTGTACCCGGCGTGCCTATGTGGGATGAATCCCACTTCATCTGGGTGTATGAGGGATCTTAGGTATGGGTTTAAGCGGTTGGCCATGATTTTGGTCATGATTTTAAGGTCCACGTTGAGTAAGGAAATTGGTCTGTAGTGTGCGGGTTCAGAGTGGTCTTTGCCGGGTTTTGGGAGGAGGCAGATGTTTGCCCCGGTCATTTCTGGTGGGAGGTTCTCTCCCTTGAGTGCTGCATTAAAGACCGCGCATAGATGTGTAAGGAGTAGTGGGCCGAATTCTTTGTAATATAGGGCTGTGTAGCCGTCCGGTCCTGGGCTTTTATTTGGTTTGAGGGATCCCACTGCCATGGTCATTTCTTCTGTTGTGACGTCTTGGCTCAGGGCTGCTTGGGCCTCTTGCGTCAGGGTGGGTAGCGTCGTGCTTTGTAAGAATGTGTCTATGCGTGTGGACAGCGATGGGCTGGTGTCATGGGGTCGGTGGTCATGGTTGTAGAGGTCCGTGTAATAGTCCTGGAAGACTTTTCCTATGCTAGTTGTGCAGTCTGTGAGGGTACCATCGTTCGCGCGTATCTTTGCAATGCGTTTAGCTTCAGTTCGCTTTTTAAGTCTGCGGGCAAGCATGGTGTCCGCCTTGTTGCCCTTTTCATAATATTTTTGTTTGAGCCACATCAGAGCTTTGGCTGTGTCTGCTTGTGTGAGGGTGTTAAGGAGGTTTCTGGTCGCCGTAAGTTTGGACAGGGTGGTCGGGTTAGGGTTCTTTTTGTGTTCCGTTTCTAGGCGGCGGAGTTTTGTCATCGTTTCTAGTATTTGTCGTTGTGGTTTTTTTTTTTATGGGTGGCTAGGTTGATGAGTGTGCCTCTGATGACTGCATTATGTGCTGTCCAGAGGGTCATAGGTGAGGTCGTTGTGGGTGAGTTTAAGTCGAAATAATCTTTGATTGCTATAGCTATTTTGTCTCTAATCAGTTGATCATGAAGGAGTATTGGGTTAAGTCGCCATGACCAGTGTGTGTGTATGGTCGGTAGGTTTAGAGTGATTGCTATCTCGGCACGGTCGGACCAGGAAATAGGTCCGATCTCCGATTTGGTGATTTGAGATAGTAAGTTTGGTGAAATGAGAAAGTGGTCAATGCGTGAATAGGATCCGTGTGGGTGGGAGTAGAAGGTGTAGTCTTTGGTGGTCGGGTGTTGCGCCCTCCATATGTCAATCAGTTTGTGGGAAGCCAGGAATTGGGCGAAGAGGACGTCGTTTTGGTTTGGGCGAGTTCGTGTTTTGGCGCTTGAAGTCCTATCTATGGCAGGCATGTGTACTGCGTTGCAGTCCCCACCCACTGTAAGTCGTGTGGCTGAGTACGTGTTGAGGTGGGTCGCTAATTGTTGCCAGAAGGTTGGGTCTGGTGTTGTGGGCGCGTAGAGCGATGAAAAGGCGTATTGTGTTGTGCCTATTTTTCCCTGTATTGTGATGTATCTACCCTGTGGGTCTTTAGAACAGGTGATGTCTGTGAGGGGGCTGTTTGCTCTCAAAAGGATCGCTACACCTTTGGTCTTGGTGTCTGGGGAGGGAGCATGGAAGCTCTGTGTGTAGTATCTGTTAGTGAGGGGGAACATGCGGTTGATTGTGAAGTGGGTTTCCTGTATGAGGACTATGTCAGCTTGTTGTTTATGTGCCCAGCGTAGAATGCCATGCCTCTTGTTGGGGGAGTTCAGTCCTTTGGCGATAATGGAGATGCATCGTATTTGTGTAGGCATGGTGTCTGTAGGAGTGTGGCAGTGTCTGAGGGTTTGCAGTGATGGGTTATCCTGAGTTGCGCGTCCGGGTGGCTGCGGGCCGCGAGGGGTGGGGGGGAGGGGAGGGCGGGAGAGGTGAGGGTGTTAGCCTGGGTTAAGGTAGTGGAAGGGAGATATGGGTAGAGTGTGCTACTGGGCTTATCCGAAAGCCAGTAGGTAGTGGGGCGAAGCGTCCGACCGCTCCGTGGGTTTCCCCGTGAGTTCGGTTAGGTGTGTGTGTGTCGGGGATTGGCGACCGTCCGGTCAGGGCCGTCCAGAGGCAGTTTTCAGTAGTCGCCCGCGTTACCGTATGTGCTGTGGTCGGTCATCGTTGTGGTGGCGTTGCGTCCGTGAGGTTAGCCCTCTACATAGCGTGCCGTGTGTGTGCAGGGTCGTACCTTGTGAGCCCGTGGGGCGTTGGTCTGGTCGTTAGCGGGTTTAATATAGGTGCGGTGGTGAGGGTGTGCTGTCACCGTCCAGTCGTAAGATGTCGGCGTGGTGCCGTCTGCTGTAAGTGGCGTCCGTCAGCACGTGAGGTGGGGTGGGGTGTGTCGGTTAGCTGAAAAATGATGAGTAACAGTTTTACATTGTAACACAACAGTTTAACATCAACTTCAATTTAGTTATATACATTTCCTCTGCCTTAGTGTCCAGAGGTTCCCGTGTTGCGTGTCTTCCCCTGTGGTGTCTCTCTGTGGGGAGTCCTAGGGGATCACTGGGCTGGGAGGCTGAAGGAATGGGGGGGTTGATTTGTAGCTGCACTTTCCTGGCCCCTCGGTTGCCTGGTGCCATGTCTTTGCAAGTCGTGTAGGTTAGTGTGAGTCCCTCCCTGTATTGGTCCGATCATATCCTTGGTGGTGCCCCGGTTTGCATTGGGCCCTAGGGGTTGTATGTGCTCAGGGTGTGTCTGTCTAAGTCCTTCTATTTCCCAGGGCGTGCCGTTTGTGCTTAGCCTCTCTGGTGCTTGTGGTGTTGTCACCGGTGTTCTATGTGGAGGGTGTGCCCGCGTCTCCTGGGTCCCAGTGTGTCTAGTGCGGGAGCAGAGTATGGTCCCGGATACTGCTTTATTGAGTCTCCTGGGAAAGTGCGCTCTAGGAAGCCAACAGTGTTTTGAGGTGTACTCCTGAAAGGTGTCTATCATTGGGCGCCATGTCCATTGTTGGGGGGTGCCCCAGCCCTCCCTCCCCACCCAAGGTGTGCCTCCCTGCGGGTATCTGCACTGTTTTGGTGCTAGGTCGTGGTGTTGTATGCTGTGGCCTCTAGGATACCTGTGTAGTGGGTGAGTGTGGGGCAACTGTTCCACGTTGCTCCAGGGATAGCAGTGGTCTGTGACTACATAGGCTGGTACCGAGAAGGGTACTAGTGCGTGCCGCCTGCATTCCTGAGTCTATAATTTCTATCTATTGGAAGATACCTATTGACTAAGTAGCGAGCTGGAAACATATAATTTCTATCTATCGAATGAGTGTATAATGTTACCTGTTCGCTGTTTGGTTGATAGGACTCATATAAATTTAATTTTAATAAAAATTGAACATCTAAATCTAAGAATCAAAATAAAAATAAAAATAAAATTTAAAATAAAAATAAATATAAAAAATATAAAAATAAAAATAGAATAAAAATGAAATAAAAATAAATATAATTATAAATAAATAAAAATAAAAATAATGAAAATGAAAATAATAATAAAATAAAAATAAGAATCCTTAATTTCCGAATGAGGGAAAAGTGCGATGTTCCCCAAACACTCCACAAACGAAAAAACAAAGTTGAAGTTATTTATTTAGTCTTCAAAAAAGCTCCACAAATCAAAATCAAAATTTAAACCGAAGGGTTGGAGTAGCTTATTTATCCAGAAGGTTTCTCTTTGAGAGAGCCTCTTGGCTAAATCCCCTCCTCTCCAATACGGGTCCACATGCTCAATGCCCAAAAAAGTAAAGCTTCGCCAATCAAATTTATTGCAAGTATTGCAATGTAGTGATTATGTGTTTGACTGATTTTTTTTCTGATATTATTTTGATGTTCTAATATTCTTTCTTTTAACTTCCTACATGTTCTCCCCACGTATTGTTTTCCACATGGGCATTGAAGCATGTATACCACATTCCTCGTATTGCAATTTATGTTGGATTTTATTTTGAATCTTTCTTTTGTAGTGAAGCTCATGAATTCTTTCTTTTGTATACATTTTTGATTTTTGCAGGCTTTGCAAGAGTTGCAGGGATTAAAACCACTAATATTGGAGGTCGTACCTTTACGTGGAATTTTTAATGCATAACTAGGTGCTAATACATTTTTTAAATTTTTTGTTCTCCTAAAAATAACTGGTGTTTTTTCCGGTAACACTTTACCTAAAATAGGATCCTGACGTAGGATTTTCCAGTGTTTATTAAGAATCTTTTTTATTTTCCAATGTTGTGTGTTATATAATGTTGTGTGACCGGGTAAGTAAAGAAAGACCGGAGGGCGTACAATTATGCCCGGCGGCGTTTAGAGCCGCCTAAAATAGGGCGTAATTGTACGCCAGCCGGTCTTAAGGAAGAAGGCAATTTTACCTTTTCTGATCAAAACGACATGTAAATAAACCCTAGAATTTGAGCTATATTTCTGTTCAACCATAATTTCTCTCTTTCATATTAAGTGCACCACACTTCTATATCATTTTGTTCAGGAGCAAAAAGGGCTTTCAAATTTCACATCAAATATTTATAAATGAAACAATTTAACCCGTTAACACCGTTACGGCGATCTATGCTGTCCCGCATTAAGTGGGCTTTAAAGCCGTTGCGGCGGCATAGAATGCCGTAACGGCTTTGAGCCCCTGGAGGTCCGCGGTACTCACCTCCGACGCGATCCTCTTCTGTCAGGCAGCCCTCCCCCGGCAAATGAGTCCCCAGGGGGCCATGTGATCACTCTCAAAGAGCGATCCCATGACCCCCTGTAGCTGGCTGTGGATCTACCAGCAGGGGGACTGTCTGAAATGTCAGACAGTCCTCCTGCTAATGGGAAAGTAAAAAAAAAACAAAACATGAGACATGTTATAAAATAGAAATGTATGTATATATATATATATATATATATATATATATATATATATACACACACACACACACACACAATATATATATGTAATTTTATACAAAGTGTATTTTAATATAAGTACATATATTAGTATTAAAATACACTTAGAATGACGTTACATATATAATATATAATAGATATATGCACATATATTATATATATATATATATATATACACACACGTATAATTACAATAATAAATAAAATATTGAAACAAAATTTAATATAAATGATATATTCATATGTAATTTCATTCTAACCGTATTTTGTTATTTATATTATATAAATAATACATATAATTACATAAAAGATTACATTAGTATACACGTAAAATTTAAATACCTATAAATGCATATATATTAAAATTCTACGTGTATATTTAAGTAATTTTTTAACATAATTATGTGATTTGATTAATTAAAATTTGATTGACATGCCTGACAACACAGGAAGAAAGTGCAGAGAATTTAATTCGAAAGCACTATATTTGACCCTGTAACTCTCAAAGACACCATGAAACCTGTACATAGGGGGTACGGTTTTACTCAGGATACTTCGCTGAACTCAAATATTAGTGTTTCAAACTGGTAAATTGTATTCCAACGATGATATTTTAAGTAAAAGTGACTTTTTTGCATTTTTTTTTTTACCAACGAACGGCACTTTTATGGACTATATTATTGTTGTAATATGTTTTACTGTTTTAAAACACTAATATTTGTGTTTAGTTCTCCCGAGAATAACAGTACCCCCCATGTACAGGTTTTGTGGTGTTTTGGAAAATTAGAGAGTTACATATAAGGCTTGCATTTAATTTTTTTGACATTGAAATCTGCCAGATTGGTTATGTTGCCTTTGAGAGCGAATGGTAGCCCAGGAATGAGAATTACCCCCATGATGACATACCATTTGCAAAAGTAGACAACCCAAGGTATTGCAAGTGGGGTATGTCCAGTCTTAGTAGCCACTTAGTCACAAACACTGGCCAAATATTAGTTTTTTGCTCTTTTCACACAAAAACAAATATGAACGCCAACTTTGGCCAGTGTTTGTGACTACTAAAAAAGACTAAACATACCCCACTTTCAATACCTTGGGTTGTCTACTTTTTCAAATGGTATGCCATTATGGGGGTAATTCTTGATCCTGGGCTACCACACAGTCTCAAAGGTAACATTACTAATCTGGCAAATTTCAATTTGAAAATGGAATGTTCTATATTTGACCCTGTAACTTTCCAAAACACCATAAAACCTGTTAATTGGGGGTACTGTTGTACTCGTGAGACATCGCCGATTACAAATATGTGCATTTTTTTTGCAATAAAACCTAACAGTATTATGACACTCACAGCTAAAATGTCAGACGGAAATACAAATTAAAAAACAAACCAAAAAAAAACAAACCTTTTCTCACATTTTTTTAAATTTTATTCATAACTAGAAAAGCTACAATTTCTGGGGAAATTGTGTGAAGTGTTCTTGCCTTCACCAGTAGTCTACAACTGGAGTGGGCGGAGCAACTGTTATCATTTATATAGCACATTTAATTGCAACGTTGTTGCACAGTTACATTAAACCATACATTTATAAAAACATTAGCAGGTGTTCAAAAGGCCCTGTCTATGACATCACTTGCTGCTGCAGCCTTGCACAGGTCAGAGTATTTTGGCGGTTGCCATCTTCAAACGGTCGTATTTTAAAAAATTTAAATCCTACAGCGAAGAGCTTTATATTGTGAGAATCACAAGACCCAGACCTACATTTTGATGCATAGTATGTCTCTGAAGTATTAAAATTGAAGGCACAGTCGCAGTTTAGAAATTGCACTTCAAATTTGAGCTTTGCAGAGTGAAGTTTCAATGAATGTCAATGGACGGCGTTAGTTGCAAACAAATGATTATATTGTGAAAACTATCAGGACTATGGCTTAGCCGTTGACATGTTTAGTGGCAGCAGGGATAGCTGAACGTTTTGATATAAGATTTGTGTAGGTGGGCCTGAAAATAAGGGAGTGGTGGCAGTTTAGAAATCATGTCCTGATTTTTCAGCTTTTGCCAGCTCCCACTCTAGCTTTGCCATTTATTCCTATGGGACAAATTGCGCCACAAGAACGATGATATTCCGTGAACCATTCGGCGAAACGTTCCACAAAGTAATAGCAATCCGATCGGGAACAATCTGCACGTTTTGGTACATTTTTGTCTATGTAGTGTAAAAACTGTGGGAGGAGTTAGGGTGGCAAATTTGGCTATGATAAGAATAAGAACTAGAAAAGCTACAATTTCTGGGGAAATTGTGTGAAGTGTTCTTGCCTCCACCAGTAGTCTACAAGTGGAGTGGGCGGAGTAACTGTTATCATTTATATGGCACATTTAATTGCAACGTTGTTGCACAGTTACATTAAACCATACATTTATAAAAACATTAGCAGGTGTTCAAAAGGCCCTGTCTATGACATGACTTGCTGCTGCAGCCTGGCACAGGTCAGAGTATTTTGGCGGTTGCCATCTTCAAACGGTTGTATTTTGGCTATAATAATAATAATAATATATATGTGAGATAACAATAAGTGGTCTTGCTATGCAAGACCACTTAATAATAATAATATATATATGTGAGATAACAATAAGTGGTCTTGCTATGCAAGAACACTTAATAAATTATGTTCCATATATGAATACTTCATGATAAATTAAAGCCCTGTTTCTCCTGAACAAAATGATATATAATAAGTGTGGATGCACTTAATGTGACAGCGGTGAATTACGGTTGAACAGACATACAGCGCAAATTCCAGTTTTTGTTTACGTTTTGTTTTGATCAGAACGTGCACTATTGACTCCGTCCTGAAGGGGTTAATATTAATACAATCTAAAACAGTTTGAGAAATCAAATGTTATTTTCTTAATTCTGCATGTCATTTTAACTGTGAATGTCAAAATACTGTTGGCTTTCACTGCAGTAAATTACACATATTTGTGTTCAGTGAGGTCTCACGAGTACAACAGTAACCCTCATGTACAGGTTTTATAAATTTACAGGGTTAAATATAGGGCTTTCCGCTTTTTAGTTTTTACACATTGAAATTTGCCAGATTGGTTTGCTGGGCCTATGTTGCTTTTGAGACCGTATGGCTGCCCAGGAATGAAAAGTAACCCCACCTTAGCATACCATTTGCAAAAGTAGTAACCCCATTTTGAATACCCTGGGTTATGTCCAGTCTTTTTTTTTTAATAGCCACTTAGTCACAAAACCTAAGTAACAAAGTTAGCATTGATATTTTTTTTACATCACACAAAAACTGTTCTTTCACGGATGATATCACCATCATTACACATTTTACTGTTTTAAAACACTCTTTATGTGTATAGGAGATGTGCGTGTAAGAAATTCAACGTGTGTACAGTGGACACAAGGTTTATAACAGATGTAGTGTAAGTGAGTGATTCAGTTTCTGTATGTGTGTAAATTTGTGGGGTAGGATAGTGGCCTGTAATCTGTGTGGGTGATGAGAAGAGCAGTTTTATATTGCATTATTTTATTATTATTATTAATCCCTGGTGGTAAACGCTGCCAATACAAATCCCATGGTGGTCCAGTGAGGCTCATGATTGCATCACTGCTGGGTGCAAGCTCTTATCATAAGCCCAAGCATTGTGCAGCGTCCCAGTAGTGACCCACAGGGATGTTCTGACCAAACAGGCCTGCCTGAAGTGAGGACCCAGTGGAAATGTTGACAGGGCGCTTTCTCCAACTAAAGAAGCCTATATGGTTTGCATCTCTCTCACGAAGCCTGATCGCGTGCGTGTATATATATATATATAAAATTATTATTGCCATTTATATAGCGCCAACAGATTCCGTAGAGCATATATATTATATATTCATCCTAGTCTATTCATGAAACACTTTTAGCTCTTTGCTACCCCACTTCCTCTCCTCTAGAACTCCTTTCCTTATACCCGGTGACTTTAATATCCCAATCAACAACCCCAACTGTCTTGATGCCAGTTGTCTGCTCTCTATAACATCCTCCTTTGGCCTCACACAATGGTCTAATTCAGCAACTCATACAGCGGGAAACACTCTTGACCACCAATTGATCTTCACCAATCTCTGTTCCGCCTCTAATCTGCCCAATCTTCCATTCCGTCTATCAGACCACCATTTGCTGATCTTTAATATCTCCATGCCCGAATCCAAATTACACCACCGTCAGGACATCAGTCTCACAGAACCCTCCACTATCTTGACCTACAGAGATTCTCCCCCAACCTCCATTTTTTTTACCCATCTCACCCGCCCAAACTCTGCAACCTTCCTAAACTACTCCACCCTTACATCTCAACTAGACATCATGGCACCTCTTACATTTAAACGCAGCAAGCGCCCCCAATTACAACCTCGGTACACAAAGCTGACTCGATACCTCCAGAAGTCTTCCAGAATGGTTGAGCCCTCCTAAAAAAAGTTATGCTGCACTCTTACAGTTTGGCTCTTTCCTTTGCAAAAAACAAACAAAAAAAGCACTAAGTATCAGCTATTCCTCACTGATGATGCCTAACAAGGCTGAAATGATCGACTGGGGTTGCTGTATCTCTTGTGCAGAGCGAGCTGGCCTGTATTTTGGATCTGTTCTGCTCTTTTGGGTGGAATCAGTCTGAGATGCATGGTCTGGTTCTCTCTGTAATGGCACAAGATGAGCTAAAACCAGCTTGAGAACTGAGCGGGGATCCACCGAAAGGCAGGCTGATTGAGCTGTTGTCCGTCCTCAGCACTCTCTTGTGACTTGTTTTTTTTGCTCTACCAAAAAACACTACTTCAATAATCTCATAACTATGCTCTCCTGCAAACCCAAACGCTTATTTCACACTTTTAATTCTCGCTGCCCTATTGCTCCTCCTCCTACCAACTTGACCTCCACAACCTTTGCAACTCACTTCACCGAGATTTATACAATCATACAAGAGATCTCTCATCTCTTTCCTTCCCCTACAAATACTTTCCCCAACCGCACCCACTCTGCTGTTCTATGCTCATTTGCCCTTGCTACAGCAGAAGGTTTCTGCCCTGCTCCATACCACTAACTTCTCTCGCCTAGACAACTGCAGTTCGCTTGCCCCGTTACAGTCTATAATGAATGTGGCGGTGAAGCTCACCTGCCTGTCCACCAGCACCTCCCCCACCTCCTCCCTCTGTCCCTGCATTGGCTTCTTATTCGATATTTTTTTTAAATTCCAGTACTGTTTACAACTCTACACTATAATGCTCTAACCTATCTACACTCCCTAATACAAAAATATGTCCTGTCTAGGCCCCTATGCGCTGCTGAAGACAGTCTATCCTTCTGCCCGCAGTCCCACCTCTAATACTCGACTTCAAGACAACTCTAAGGCTGCACCTAGGGTTCTTTGTTAGACTTTTACTCTGTCTCCAGTCCTTTAAAAAAATAAAAATAATATAAATATATATCTCATTGCGTACTCACTTCTTCAGAAAAGCATATCAATTAAACTGCTTTCACTCCCCACACCATGATTCTTCTCCTGCAACGGACATAAAAATCCCCACACTCAAGCCTTCAGTGAATACCATTCTAGCAACCTTAGTTTTCTACTCTACCCTTACCGTTTGTTTCATTATACCCCACTACTGCTAGCGTGTAATCTCATCGAGCCGCACCCTCAACCCCACTGTACAGTGTGCTTCCCTCCTGCCGGTCACCAATAGTGCACTTCCCTCTGTGCCACCTTATGGTAGCAACTTCCTTGTATGTACACATCTCTTCATTTTCTAGCCCAATAAAGATAGTTATCAATGATTTGAAAACCAACCTTACAATATTTACCTGTTGAGGTACATTTCATCTGTCTCTTATCTCTACCATGGTGGGCAATAAAATACATACAGGGTTTTTCACTAAAGTGAGAATTCAATGTGAATTTCTAATTGAAGGACAGAGTAGGCACGCTAAACAATATGTATCCAGATGGGTTATTTATCCAGTTCTTATTCAGAATTCTCACTTTAGGGAAAATACCCGGATAGACAAACCTACCACAACAAAACAGTATGAGGTTACCACTATAACTTCCCACTAACACAAACTATTTGCCTGTGAGCCAAACGTGATAAAAACAAATCTTCAATATGAATGTCAGATCAATTTAAAAGTTTAATAAGATACCCTGACTCTTGTTTATGCAATCGGTTGGAAAAAGTAACCATATAGACCAGGGGTATGCAACCTTCTAGCAGCACTGTGCCGAAATAGGATTGTGAAGTCCCGTAGCGTGCCGGTCTTATTTTTTTAATTTGAGGTGTGCATGTTGCCGTATTGTGCTTGTGTTATTTATACTGCAGTTGCTTTGGATCGTATTTGTGCGTATATGTCCTACTATATTGTATATGTTCATGAGTAGTTTGTGGTATTAAGTACCTATGGATGTGGGCTTTGTATGGGGGCTGTTTATGGAATTGTGTGTTTGGATGAATGGCACATTGGTAGTATGTGTGGAGCTGTTTGGGGTATTGCATGTGGGGTTGTTGGGGGGTGTGTGTTGGCTGTTCATATTATTTGAATGAGTGGAGAGTTATTCTGCAGCTCTGTATATCTAGCAGTGTGAGTGGCTTCCCTTGGGGACCAGGCACAAACAGCAGCTGCAACCTGCTCTACTCCAGTGTGGATTTCCATTCACAAGTGCTGGGAAGAAGTGATCTGGGTTTACTTCCTCTACGTGCTGCAATGGATAGATTGAGGATTGTCCTTCACCACCTTTTCACATTAGCAGATAACTGAAGTTTCACTGGGACTCCTGCTAGGGCAGAGAGGCCTCTTTGGCTACCCCTGATATAGACCATTATGCATATCTACACAATATCCATTCCTGGGACTCCAACATGTAAGTGCCCCAAAGATAAATAGTGCAAATGATTAAATTTGTATGTAAGCAAGTGCCATCCCCTGACACATACCCTGTGCTGGGTGCATTCACCTAACGACCAAACCCCCTCCCCCCTCCCATACACACACACGACCAAACACTCCCCGCCAGCCACACA
>OW240916.1:196225454-196247235 GCA_933207985.1 Pelobates cultripes
ACTTTTTGCAGGGGTCCCAGATGGGACCCAGGGCTATTCCCCCATATAAAAGTAACCCTGTACCCCCTTCCCGTCCAGAAGCGCCGAGCCCCAAAGTTTACCCCCCTGTATGTGAAGTGTACTCATGCGTGTCCCTGTGTCCTGTTAGTATCTCCCAGAGCAGGAGATGGTTATCAGTTCCCCAGCCCCCCTCCTGTATGTGTGTGTGTGCTGTGCTGGATGGAGACCCCCTGTGGGGGTCTGTGCATAAAAAGCTGTATGCCCAATAAACATTGTCAAATGTTGTATCCTAGAACTGTGTCCCGTCCTGTTACTGGGGAAATGGGTCTGACCTACTCTAACCAAAGGGGATAACAAGCCAGGTTACCCAGGTCCCGCTACAACTGTAATCTTCTTTAATGTTTACACAATGTGAGATTATATCTGTAATATGTATGTGATTTTATCTGTAACAGTGTGTAATAGGTACGACGTGTGTGATTATAACTCTAACCATGTGTAACAGTGTGAGATCGTGCCAACATTATGTCTCCCTTAGTTTTTTCCCAGTTTAGGTTGGTGAATGGCGGAGGGACCTGTAAGGGAAGAATCGAGGTGTTTTACAAAGATACGTGGGGCTGGCTGAGTGACGAATTGTGGGACAGGACGAGTGCCTCAGTCATCTGCAGACAACTGAACTGTGGGCCTGTCTTGGAAATCCTGAAAGGTGATCCATTTGGCCCTGGCTCTGGCCCATTTCTGCAGAAAGCAGTCTGTACAGGGACTGAGGATGACCTTGCTCAGTGTTTGCTGGGCATGTGGACTGAAGAGGATTCAAAAAGCAATCATCAAAGTGCAGGAGTGAGCTGCTTGACTGCAGGTGAGTTTGTAGAAAGTCGTGCCAACATGCAGTCTCAATGCAATGTGTCGCTTATTCCAACATAAAATATTTCAGGGTTACGAAATGAATGACAGTTGATCTATTCACCCACAATGATAACAACATGGTTGATGTGAAAGGTCATATTTACACAGCCAGGCAGAACCTTTGGTTACACACCCATCCCATAATGTGTGTACATGGACCATCCACAATGTCATAACGCTCTGGGTTTGTGTAGAGGTGACTGAAAAAGCCTGATTCTGTGCAGTGTGAAGCAAAACCTGACAGAAACTCCTAGAGCATAAAGGTTTGCTTTTAAACTGTTGCAGCCAAAACAAGGTGTTAAAATTCGGGAAAAGGAAGGCGTTAAAGCAAAGAAGGTCAATGTAAGGGGAAAGTTAGACTTAGGGGGCCTAGTGTGAGGGTATGTGGAATTGAGGACTTTGATGTTTTTTAGAGTTCGGACTGTCCAGGGATAGGCAACCTTCGGCACTCCAGATGTTGTGGACTACATCTCCCATAACCGGCAAAGCATCATGGGATGTGTAGTCCAAAACGTCTGGAATGCCGAAGGTTGCCTATGCCTGGTCTAGGGTTAGGGAGTGCTTAGGGTTAGGGAGTGTTTAAGGTTAGGGAGTGTTTAGGGTTAGGGCATGTTTGGGGTTAGGGCATGTTTATGGTTAGGGAGTGTTTGGGGTTAGGGAGTGTTTAGGGTTAGGGCATGTTTAGGGTTAGGGAGTGTTTGGGGTTAGCGAGTGTTTGGGGTTAGGGAATGTTTATGGTTAGGGAGTGTTTAGGGTTAGGGAGTGTTTAGGGTTAGATGGTGGTTATGGTTAGGGCGTGTTTATGGTTAGGGAGTGTTAATGGTTAGGGAGTGTTTATGGTTAGGGGGTGTTTAGGGTTAGGGAGTGTTTAGGGTTAGGGAGTGTTTAGGGTTAGGGCGTGTTTAGGGTTAGGGCGTGTTTAGGGTTAGATGGTGGTTATGGTTAGGGCGTGTTTATGGTTAGGGAATGTTTAGGGTTAGGGAATGTTTAGGGTTAGGGGGTGTTTAGGGTTAGGGATTGTTTATGGTTAGAGAGTGTTTAAGGTTAGGAAGTGTTTAGGGTTAGGGAGTGTTTAGGGTTAGGGGAGGCTTAGGTTAGGGAGTGTTTAGGTTAGATGGTGGTTATGGCTAGGTACAAGTTTATGGTTAGAGTGTTAATGGTTAGGGAATAAGCTTATGGTTAGTGCTTAGGTTAGCGAAGTTAGTGTTTAGGTTCGGGAGCGTTTAGGGGTTAGGGATTGTTTAGGTTAGCTGTTTAGGGTTAGGGAGTACAATGGTTAGGGAGTGTTTATTGTTAGTGTTTATGGTTAGGGGTGCTGGATAGGGAGTGTTTAGGGTTAGGGCTGTTTAGGGTTAGAGTGTTTAGGTTGGGATGGTGGTTGTTATGGGGGTGTTTATGGTTAGGGAGTGTTAGGTTAGATGGTTATGGTTAGGGCGCGTTTATGGTTAGGCGTTAATGGTGCTGGGAGTGTTTATGGTTAGGGTGTTTAGGTTAGGAGTGTTTAGGTTGAAGTTTAGGTTAGGCGCGTTTAGTTAGATGGTGGTTGCGGTTAGGCGCAGTTAAAGGACTGTTTCATGCTGCAGTTACCGCTTTTCCTGGCACTATAGTGCCTCTGAGGGTTCTCACCTCAGGACCCCTCCGCCTCGCTCTGGAAGGGGAAAGGTACAACTTACCTTTTTCAGCTGGGCGGAGAGCTCTCTCCTCCCTCCTGGATCCTCCTCCCCGGGCCGGGTTGAATGATGCGCTGGCAAGAGCTGCTACAAGATTCAGCTTCCTGTTTTATTGTGGTGAAAGCATTTGCTAATGTGTTTTCTATGGACTATGGCTCACCGTGAAAACAGTGAGAAGACGCAAGAAAGCGCTTCAGTGGCCGTCAAATATATTTCAGCCACTAGAGGGAAGGTTAATCATATACTGGCAGTATTCTCTGAAACTGCTGCGTAATTATGAAAAAATGGGTTAAGCCTAGAAGGACCTGGCACCCAGACCACTTCATTAAGCTGAAGTGGTCTGGGTGCCTAGAGTGGTCCTTTAATGGTTAGGGAGTGTTAATGGTTAGGGAGTGTTTATGGTTAGGGCGTGTTTATGGTTAGGGCGTGTTTATGGTTAGGGAGTGTTAATGGTTAGGGAATGTTTATGGTTAGGGTGTGTTTAGGGTTAGGGAGTGTTTGGGGTTAGGGAATGTTTAGGGTTAGGGAGTGTTTAGGGTTAGGGAGTGTTTAGGGTTAGGGAGTGTTTAGGGTTAGATGGTGGTTATGGTTAGGGCGTGTTTATGGTTAGGGAGTGTTAATGGTTAGGGAATGTTTATGGTTAGGGGGTGTTTAGGGTTAGGGAGTGTTTAGGGTTAGGGGGTGTTTAGGGTTAGGGAGTGTTTAGGGTTAGGGGGTGTTTAGGGTTAGGGAGTGTTTAGGGTTAGGGATTGTTAATGGTTAGGGAATGTTTATGGTTAGGGAGTGTTTAGGGTTAGGGTGTGTTTAGGGTTAGGGAGTGTTTGGGGTTAGGGAATGTTTAGGGTTAGGGAGTGTTTAGGGTTAGATGGTGTTTATGGTTAGGGTGTGTTTATGGTTAGGGAATGTTTATGGTTAGGGGGTGTTTAGGGTTAGGGAGTGTTTAGGGTTAGGGGGTGTTTAGGGTTAGGGAGTGTTTAGGGTTAGGGAGTGTTTAGGGTTAGGGGGTGTTTAGGGTTAGGGAGTGTTTAGGGTTAGGGATTGTTAATGGTTAGGGAATGTTTATGGTTAGGGTGTGTTTAGGGTTAGGGTGTGTTTAGGGTTAGGGTGTGTTTAGGGTTAGGGAGTGTTTGGGGTTAGGGAATGTTTAGGGTTAGGGAGTGTTTAGGGTTAGATGGTGGTTATGGTTAGGGCGTGTTTATGGTTAGGGCGTGTTTATGGTTAGGGAATGTTTATGGTTAGGGGGTGTTTAGGGTTAGGGAGTGTTTAGGGTTAGGGGGTGTTTAGGGTTAGGGAGTGTTTAGGGTTAGGGATTGTTTATGGTTAGAGAGTGTTTAAGGTTAGGGAGTGTTTAGGGTTAGGGATTGTTTAGGGTTACCGATTGTGTAGGGTTACGGAGTGTTTAGGGTTAGGAAGTGTTTAAGTTTAGGGAGTGTTTATCCCCTTAACGCCGTTATGGCGTTCTATGCCATCCCGCATTTAATGGCCTTTAAAGCCGTTGCGGCGGCATAGAATGCCGTAACGGCTGAAGCCCCCAGGACCTCGGCGGTACTCACCTCCGCCGCGATCTTCTCCTGGAGACCTGCCTGACAGCCCGGGCAGCCCTCCCCCGGCATGTGATCGCTCTCAAATAGCGATCACATGGCCCCTTATAGCTGGCTGTGGATCTGCCAGCAGGGGGGCTGTCTGAAATATCAGGTAGTCCTCTTGCTGGTGGGAAGTGTAAAAAAAAAAAAATATTAAACATGTTAAAATAAAATAAGTGCATTTTTATATATAATGGATGTATATCTATTATATATATAATATATATACTTTTTATATATATGCAACGTCATACGTAATGTATTTTAATATTAATATAAATATATATATTAGTATTAAAATACACTTAGAATGACATTACATATATATAATATGTATATATATTATATATATATGTATATATACGTATAATTACAATAATAAATAAAATAATAAAATAAATAAATAAAATATTGAAACAAAATGTAATATAAATTATATATTCATATGTAATTTCATTCTAACTGTATTTTGTTATTAATATATATATATTGGTAACAAAATATACTTAGAATGACATTCTATAAATATGTATCTATATATAAAATACAAATAACCGCAAATATATATATATAAATAAATACATATAATTACATAAAAGATTACATTAGTATACACGTAGAATTTAAATACCTATAAATGCATATATATTAAAATTCTACGTGTATATTTAAGTAATCTTTTAACATAATTATGTGATTTGATTCATTAAAATTTGATTGACATGCCTGACAACACAGGGAGAAAGTGCAGAGAATTTAATTTGCAAGCACCATATTTGACCCTGTAACTCTCCAAGACACCATAAAACCTGTACATAGGGGGTACTGTTTTACTCGGAAGACTTTGCTGAACTCAAATATTAGTGTTTCAAAATGATAAATTGTATTACAACGATGATATTTTAAGTAAAAGTGACATTTTGGTAAAGTTTTGGCAAAACGGTGAATCCGGGTAACTTTTTATGGGACCTTTTCATATTATTGTTGTAATATGTTTTACTGTTTTAAAACACTAATATTTGTGTTTAGTTCTCCCGAGAATAACAGTACCCCCCATGTACAGGTTTTGTGGTGTTTTGGAAAATTAGAGAGTTACATATAAGGCTTGCATTTCATTTTTTTGACATTGAAATCTGCCAGATTGGTTATGTTGCCTTTGAGAGCGAATGGTAGCCCAGGAATGAGAATTACCCCCATGATGACATACCATTTGCAAAAGTAGACAACCCAAGGTATTGCAAGTGGGGTATGTCCAGTCTTAGTAGCCACTTAGTCACAAACACTGGCCAAATATTAGTTTTTTGCTCTTTTCACACAAAAACAAATATGAACGCCAACTTTGGCCAGTGTTTGTGACTACTAAAAAAGACTAAACATACCCCACTTTCAATACCTTGGGTTGTCTACTTTTTCAAATGGTATGCCATTATGGGGGTAATTCTTGATCCTGGGCTACCACACAGTCTCAAAGGTAACATTACTAATCTGGCAAATTTCAATTTGAAAATGGAATGTTCTATATTTGACCCTGTAACTTTCCAAAACACCATAAAACCTGTTAATTGGGGGTACTGTTGTACTCGTGAGACATCGCCGATTACAAATATGTGCATTTTTTTTGCAATAAAACCTAACAGTATTATGACACTCACAGCTAAAATGTCAGACGGAAATACAAATTAAAAAACAAACCAAAAAAAAACAAACCTTTTCTCACATTTTTTTAAATTTTATTCATAACTAGAAAAGCTACAATTTCTGGGGAAATTGTGTGAAGTGTTCTTGCCTTCACCAGTAGTCTACAACTGGAGTGGGCGGAGCAACTGTTATCATTTATATAGCACATTTAATTGCAACGTTGTTGCACAGTTACATTAAACCATACATTTATAAAAACATTAGCAGGTGTTCAAAAGGCCCTGTCTATGACATCACTTGCTGCTGCAGCCTTGCACAGGTCAGAGTATTTTGGCGGTTGCCATCTTCAAACGGTCGTATTTTAAAAACTATAAATCCTACAGCGAAGAGCTTTATATTGTGAATCACAAGACCCAGACCTACATTTTGATGCATAGTATGTCTCTGAAGTATTAAAAATGAAGGCACAGTCGCAGTTTAGAAATTGCACTTCAAATTTGAGCTTTGTAGAGTGAAGTTTCAATGAATGTCAATGGACGGTGTTAGTTGCAAACAAATGATTATATTGTGAAAACTATCAGGACTATGGCTTAGCCGTTGACATGTTTAGTGGCATCAGGGATAGCTGAACATTTTGATATAAGATTTGTGTAGGTGGGCCTGAAAATAAGGGAGTGGTGGCAGTTTAGAAATCATGTCCTGATTTTTCAGCTTTTGGCAGCTCCCACTCTAGCTTTGCCATTTATTCCTATGGGACAAATTGCGCCACAAAAACGACGATATTCCGTGAACCATTCGGCGAAACGTTCCACAAAGTAATAGCAATCCGATCGGGAACAATCTGCGCGTTTTGGTAAATTTTGGTCTATGTAGTGTAAAAACTGTGGGAGGAGTTAGGGTGGCAAATTTGGCTATAATAAGAATAAGAATAAGAATAAGAACTAGAAAAGCTACAATTTCTGGGGAAATTGTGTGAAGTGTTCTTGCCTCCACCAGTAGTCTACAACTGGAGTGGGCGGAGTAACTGTTATCATTTATATGGCACATTTAATTGCAACGTTGTTGCACAGTTACATTAAACCATACATTTATAAAAACATTAGCAGGTGTTCAAAAGGCCCTGTCTATGACATGACTTGCTGCTGCAGCCTGGCACAGGTCAGAGTATTTTGGCGGTTGCCATCTTCAAACGGTTGTATTTTGGCTATAATAATAATAATAATATATATGTGAGATAACAATAAGTGGTCTTGCTATGCAAGACCACTTAATAATAATAATATATATATGTGAGATAACAATAAGTGGTCTTGCTATGCAAGAACACTTAATAAATTATGTTCCATATATGAATACTTCATGATAAATTAAAGCCCTGTTTCTCCTGAACAAAATGATATATAATAAGTGTGGATGCACTTAATGTGACAGCGGTGAATTACGGTTGAACAGACATACAGCGCAAATTCCAGTTTTTGTTTACGTTTTGTTTTGATCAGAACGTGCACTATTGACTCCGTCCTGAAGGGGTTAATATTAATACAATCTAAAACAGTTTGAGAAATCAAATGTTATTTTCTTAATTCTGCATGTCATTTTAACTGTGAATGTCAAAATACTGTTGGCTTTCACTGCAGTAAATTACACATATTTGTGTTCAGTGAGGTCTCACGAGTACAACAGTAACCCTCATGTACAGGTTTTATAAATTTACAGGGTTAAATATAGGGCTTTCCGCTTTTTAGTTTTTACACATTGAAATTTGCCAGATTGGTTTGCTGGGCCTATGTTGCTTTTGAGACCGTATGGCTGCCCAGGAATGAAAAGTAACCCCACCTTAGCATACCATTTGCAAAAGTAGTAACCCCATTTTGAATACCCTGGGTTATGTCCAGTCTTTTTTTTTTAATAGCCACTTAGTCACAAAACCTAAGTAACAAAGTTAGCATTGATATTTTTTTTACATCACACAAAAACTGTTCTTTCACGGATGATATCACCATCATTACACATTTTACTGTTTTAAAACACTCTTTATGTGTATAGGAGATGTGCGTGTAAGAAATTCAACGTGTGTACAGTGGACACAAGGTTTATAACAGATGTAGTGTAAGTGAGTGATTCAGTTTCTGTATGTGTGTAAATTTGTGGGGTAGGATAGTGGCCTGTAATCTGTGTGGGTGATGAGAAGAGCAGTTTTATATTGCATTATTTTATTATTATTATTAATCCCTGGTGGTAAACGCTGCCAATACAAATCCCATGGTGGTCCAGTGAGGCTCATGATTGCATCACTGCTGGGTGCAAGCTCTTATCATAAGCCCAAGCATTGTGCAGCGTCCCAGTAGTGACCCACAGGGATGTTCTGACCAAACAGGCCTGCCTGAAGTGAGGACCCAGTGGAAATGTTGACAGGGCGCTTTCTCCAACTAAAGAAGCCTATATGGTTTGCATCTCTCTCACGAAGCCTGATCGCGTGCGTGTATATATATATATATAAAATTATTATTGCCATTTATATAGCGCCAACAGATTCCGTAGAGCATATATATTATATATTCATCCTAGTCTATTCATGAAACACTTTTAGCTCTTTGCTACCCCACTTCCTCTCCTCTAGAACTCCTTTCCTTATACCCGGTGACTTTAATATCCCAATCAACAACCCCAACTGTCTTGATGCCAGTTGTCTGCTCTCTATAACATCCTCCTTTGGCCTCACACAATGGTCTAATTCAGCAACTCATACAGCGGGAAACACTCTTGACCACCAATTGATCTTCACCAATCTCTGTTCCGCCTCTAATCTGCCCAATCTTCCATTCCGTCTATCAGACCACCATTTGCTGATCTTTAATATCTCCATGCCCGAATCCAAATTACACCACCGTCAGGACATCAGTCTCACAGAACCCTCCACTATCTTGACCTACAGAGATTCTCCCCCAACCTCCATTTTTTTTACCCATCTCACCCGCCCAAACTCTGCAACCTTCCTAAACTACTCCACCCTTACATCTCAACTAGACATCATGGCACCTCTTACATTTAAACGCAGCAAGCGCCCCCAATTACAACCTCGGTACACAAAGCTGACTCGATACCTCCAGAAGTCTTCCAGAATGGTTGAGCCCTCCTAAAAAAAGTTATGCTGCACTCTTACAGTTTGGCTCTTTCCTTTGCAAAAAACAAACAAAAAAAGCACTAAGTATCAGCTATTCCTCACTGATGATGCCTAACAAGGCTGAAATGATCGACTGGGGTTGCTGTATCTCTTGTGCAGAGCGAGCTGGCCTGTATTTTGGATCTGTTCTGCTCTTTTGGGTGGAATCAGTCTGAGATGCATGGTCTGGTTCTCTCTGTAATGGCACAAGATGAGCTAAAACCAGCTTGAGAACTGAGCGGGGATCCACCGAAAGGCAGGCTGATTGAGCTGTTGTCCGTCCTCAGCACTCTCTTGTGACTTGTTTTTTTTGCTCTACCAAAAAACACTACTTCAATAATCTCATAACTATGCTCTCCTGCAAACCCAAACGCTTATTTCACACTTTTAATTCTCGCTGCCCTATTGCTCCTCCTCCTACCAACTTGACCTCCACAACCTTTGCAACTCACTTCACCGAGATTTATACAATCATACAAGAGATCTCTCATCTCTTTCCTTCCCCTACAAATACTTTCCCCAACCGCACCCACTCTGCTGTTCTATGCTCATTTGCCCTTGCTACAGCAGAAGGTTTCTGCCCTGCTCCATACCACTAACTTCTCTCGCCTAGACAACTGCAGTTCGCTTGCCCCGTTACAGTCTATAATGAATGTGGCGGTGAAGCTCACCTGCCTGTCCACCAGCACCTCCCCCACCTCCTCCCTCTGTCCCTGCATTGGCTTCTTATTCGATATTTTTTTTAAATTCCAGTACTGTTTACAACTCTACACAATAATGCTCTAACCTATCTACACTCCCTAATACAAAAATATGTCCTGTCTAGGCCCCTATGCGCTGCTGAAGACAGTCTATCCTTCTGCCCGCAGTCCCACCTCTAATACTCGACTTCAAGACAACTCTAAGGCTGCACCTAGGGTTCTTTGTTAGACTTTTACTCTGTCTCCAGTCCTTTAAAAAAATAAAAATAATATAAATATACATCTCATTGCGTACTCACTTCTTCAGAAAAGCATATCAATTAAACTGCTTTCACTCCCCACACCATGATTCTTCTCCTGCAACGGACATAAAAATCCCCACACTCAAGCCTTCAGTGAATACCATTCTAGCAACCTTAGTTTTCTACTCTACCCTTACCGTTTGTTTCATTATACCCCACTACTGCTAGCGTGTAATCTCATCGAGCCGCACCCTCAACCCCACTGTACAGTGTGCTTCCCTCCTGCCGGTCACCAATAGTGCACTTCCCTCTGTGCCACCTTATGGTAGCAACTTCCTTGTATGTACACATCTCTTCATTTTCTAGCCCAATAAAGATAGTTATCAATGATTTGAAAACCAACCTTACAATATTTACCTGTTGAGGTACATTTCATCTGTCTCTTATCTCTACCATGGTGGGCAATAAAATACATACAGGGTTTTTCACTAAAGTGAGAATTCAATGTGAATTTCTAATTGAAGGACAGAGTAGGCACGCTAAACAATATGTATCCAGATGGGTTATTTATCCAGTTCTTATTCAGAATTCTCACTTTAGGGAAAATACCCGGATAGACAAACCTACCACAACAAAACAGTATGAGGTTACCACTATAACTTCCCACTAACACAAACTATTTGCCTGTGAGCCAAACGTGATAAAAACAAATCTTCAATATGAATGTCAGATCAATTTAAAAGTTTAATAAGATACCCTGACTCTTGTTTATGCAATCGGTTGGAAAAAGTAACCATATAGACCAGGGGTATGCAACCTTCTAGCAGCACTGTGCCGAAATAGGATTGTGAAGTCCCGTAGCGTGCCGGTCTTATTTTTTTAATTTGAGGTGTGCATGTTGCCGTATTGTGCTTGTGTTATTTATACTGCAGTTGCTTTGGATCGTATTTGTGCGTATATGTCCTACTATATTGTATATGTTCATGAGTAGTTTGTGGTATTAAGTACCTATGGATGTGGGCTTTGTATGGGGGCTGTTTATGGAATTGTGTGTTTGGATGAATGGCACATTGGTAGTATGTGTGGAGCTGTTTGGGGTATTGCATGTGGGGTTGTTGGGGGGTGTGTGTTGGCTGTTCATATTATTTGAATGAGTGGAGAGTTATTCTGCAGCTCTGTATATCTAGCAGTGTGAGTGGCTTCCCTTGGGGACCAGGCACAAACAGCAGCTGCAACCTGCTCTACTCCAGTGTGGATTTCCATTCACAAGTGCTGGGAAGAAGTGATCTGGGTTTACTTCCTCTACGTGCTGCAATGGATAGATTGAGGATTGTCCTTCACCACCTTTTCACATTAGCAGATAACTGAAGTTTCACTGGGACTCCTGCTAGGGCAGAGAGGCCTCTTTGGCTACCCCTGATATAGACCATTATGCATATCTACACAATATCCATTCCTGGGACTCCAACATGTAAGTGCCCCAAAGATAAATAGTGCAAATGATTAAATTTGTATGTAAGCAAGTGCCATCCCCTGACACATACCCTGTGCTGGGTGCATTCACCTAACGACCAAACCCCCTCCCCCCTCCCATACACACACACGACCAAACACTCCCCGCCAGCCACACATACATACATGACCAAACACTCCCCGCCAGCCACATACATACATACATGACCAAACACTCCCCGCCAGCCACATACATACATACATGACCAAACACTCCCCGCCAGCCACACACATACATACATGACCAAACACTCCCCGCCAGCCACACACATACATACATGACCAAACACTCCCCGCCAGCCACACACATACATACATGACCAACACACACCCCGCCAGCCACACACATACATACATGACCAAACATCAGCCACACACATACATACATGACCAAACACTCCCCGCCAGCACACACACATACATACATGACCAAACACACCCGCCACCACACACATACATACACGATAAACACACCCGCCAGCCACACACATACATACATGACCAAACACACCCGCCAGCCACACACATACATACATGACCAAACACACCCGCCAGCCACACACACATACATACATGACCAAACACACCCCGCCAGCACACACATACATACATGACCAAACACACCCCGCCAACCACACACATACATACATGACCAAAAATACCCGCCAACCACACACATACACACACGACCAAACACTCCCCGCCAGCCACACATACATACATGACCAAACACTCCCCGCCAGCCACATACATACATACATGACCAAACACTCCCCGCCAGCCACATACATACATACATGACCAAACACTCCCCGCCAGCCACACACATACATACATGACCAAACACTCCCCGCCAGCCACACACATACATACATGACCAAACACTCCCCGCCAGCCACACACATACATACATGACCAAACACACCCCGCCAGCCACACACATACATACATGACCAAACACACCCCGCCAGCCACACATCCATCCATGGCCAAACACACCCCGCCAGCCACACATCCATCCATGGCCAAACACACCCCGCCAGCCACACATCCATCCATGGCCAAACACACCCCGCCAGCCACACATCCATCCATGGCCAAACACACCCCGCCAGCCACACATACATGGCCAAACACACCCCGCCAGCCACACATACATGGCCAAACACCCGGCCAACCAAGGGTGTGATACACAGAGCAGTCTGATACAGATCACATACAGGAGGACATTTTATAAGAAAATAGTTTAACATCCATGTGAATGAAGGTGACGCGGTGTCTGGGGCCCTGCGGATTCCGGTACCGGGGCCCGCACTGGGTCAGGACGAGCTCTCAGCCCCGGGCTTGTCTTTGTTTGGCCCCATGAAGTCTACTCCGTCCACGGGGATATCTTTATCCTTTATGGCTTTCTGTGTGAAGAGAGGGATAGTTAGGAGATACGGCGACCGATACCCAGGTCCCCCCGGTCCGCTCCCGGTCCTCCCTACCTGCACGCACAGCCGGTACCGTTGGAAGAGCTCCGTGCACGGGTCCCCGCTGCCCTCACCCTTCAGGAACTTCTCTGCGAACCAGCGATTGAAACACTGGTCGTACTCGTGCTTCATGTCCGTGCACTCCTCCCCCACGCTGTTCATATTGTTGGAAGACAGGATACCACCGAGCGAACGCGCTTCTTAACCCACGTGACCACCTCTACCGAGAACCAGCGGCCATTTGACAGACGGGAAGAAACACGGCGGCCATCTTCTAGTGGGGCAGAGTTCCGGCCGCCATCTTGGAATAGGGCACATTGCCGGGCGTAAGCTAGAGCCACCCTCTTTAAAAATGGCGACTCAATTAACTCGTCAAGGTCACGTTATAAAGCTCGGCCACCGACGTCACAAACAAGCGACAAGGGCAATAATGTTGCGGAGAGCTGCAGCTTTGTGCCGACACCGGGTTAACAGTGTGTGTAGGACTCTATGTATTCAGAGTAAGGTGAGATAAACTGCATTTCACTTCTGGTAACATACCCGTGCATTGACAGCATCCTAGACAATTCAGAGGTATTACTGGAGGGGACACAAAACACTCAGATAATAATAACTGCTTCTCTTATTTGAAGGTACCACAGAAACCAACATGGAATCTGGAGCCTGAGCCGGACAGACAGCTAATGGTAAATGTCTGTGTGAGATATATATATATAGTCGTCCTATCGATTAAAGTTATAATCTATATTATCACATGATCCCTCTATTCTCTCCAGGATGTTCACATTGCTGTAGAAGTGATTGATCACTTGGAAAGATTGGCACTGGTTGATTTCCGAAACAAGGAAGGTGTCCAGCGGCTGGAGAATGCAGTCCAATTCGCCAAGCAGCTGCATCATGTTAATACAGATGGCGTAGAACCCTTGGCATCTGTTCTCGAAGACAGGTACTCTTATTTATGAAAGGGTTTTATGTGCAACATTTAATTCTTCAAGCTTGTTTTATACATGTCTGCTCCTGACTACAGGCAGCTGTATATCAGAAGAGACTGTGTTACCAGTGGAGATTGTGCAGAAAGTCTACTTGAAAACGCCACCGATGTTGTAGAAGAATATTTTGTAGCACCTCCAGGTATGAACATCCATGTAAAATGGTATTTTAGTTCATTGTTAATTTTTCCCGCACATTGATGGATTGCTTACTCTACAAACGATAGCGAATTAAAACCCTAATGGAACAGCTAAGCTGTAAAAGACATTCCACCAATAAGATGATTGCATACATGGAATCATTGTGAGGGTCACAAGCAGACAGTTTCCCCCACTAATGTGGAATTAAGTATTGTAAATATGGGATGAACACTTACTGGCTACCTTTTACTTTATATTTTTATCTATCACCATTTGCATCTGAAAATATTGTGGTGGAAAAATATGTTCATTAAACATGTTTGGTTTTTACTAGCAGTCTTCTATTTTAAATAATTTGACCAGTCTTTCAAACAATTTATGCGAGTGATGCTCTTAATTCACAAAACGTACATACTGAAGGAACACTGTCAGCACCATAACTACTTCAATAAGACTGGCTCCACATTAATGGTAAATAGTTCATGCACGGTTTAGCAGTGATGCTTAATCCACTAGAACCTTAAATGATGTGGCATGAAGTTACAGTGAGACAGAGGACAAAAGAACACATTGCTGAGGACCAAGCATCATTGCTAGAGCAAGTAAATCATAAAACTCATCAAATCACTGCCCAAAATACTTGGTATAGTATAAGGAAAAATAGCATAGATTTAATCAATAGAGCCCAGGTTTCAAGGGGACTCAATCTGTGCTTAATGGCCGTTAACCATTAAATATCGATTTTAGGACCCTGCACCTGCAGAGAGAGATATACACACACAGTCACCATGTTTTGAGTGACAATTCTGTCAAATATTTTGAGGGCGGGGGGACGACATTAAAATGGTTATCCTGCAGGATTCTTCTTTCCCTAATTTCAGTCTTATACACCCGAGTTGTATATACCACAGGGTAAACCCTTTTCATGTGCTACCCATCAATATGTATACCCAATGTTACCCTAATAACATGGTGTATATGGTAACCCTAACCACTACAAACTGTTTCAGTACCCCTTTAATGTACCGTTTTGAGTTTCTTTTTATGGTACTATTCCCTTACTTGATCTTATTTATCCCCGCTTTTTCACACATTTCAAACACAAGTACGTTTAGATGCAAGACCCAACCAGCAATAGTTTCTTTCTCGCTTACACTTGGAAATATGTAGTATTTAAAGACTTAACTTTACAGAGTGATAAGCCAAGATGCCATAAATCCATGAAAGTTATGACTTAGTGTTAAATCTCTTACTATTCATCACAATATTCCAACATGTCCAAAAACCACATTTATACAAGATCTTCAAGCAAACAGTCCCCCGTCCTCTTTCAGGGTTATTCACAACAGTGTAAGTTGTTGCAGACTTTATTGTATGCAATTAGTCTACAGTAGCCTAGCGTTTGAAATTCACTTTGAATTCCTGAGAATTAACACTTTCGAGAATAACCGCAAATACATCTCCAGTGTCCCATCCTTTCAGATTGTAAAAGTAAACAGTGATCCCAAAGTTACTAGCAATCTGTTTGTCAGTCAGTCTTTTAATCTATCATTGGGGAAGGGGTTAGTACCATGTATGTTGTACGTTTTTAAACACATGACATTTGCTGTTTCTCCCCTCTTCTTTAAAAGGTAATATTCCTCTGGAAACAAAGTTTGACCGTGCCTGTTTGACAAAGTTTGACAAGACTTGATTAAAATCCAAGGACCAAAATTTCCATTTATTTGGACAGCTACAGATGGTTTGTTTATTTAACTGAAACACTTTCGTAATAAAAGGAAAATACATACAAACTTGATTTGAGAATTGGGTTAAAAGGGTATTTGAAATAATATTGTTCTAACAGATGGGGAGATGTAGTTAGAGGACAAGCATTTATTCACTTGTTTGTCCCAGTGCCATAACATTCCACTGGACTGTTGATCTCAGTATAACTATCACTCACTGTGCAAAATTAAGCACAGGACACCACATTAGGCACATATCTTCTGCCTTAGAATATACATTTTCCTTACTCTAAACTAAAAACAAAATCTCAAAAATACATCTGATGCCAAGAATACACACTGCTTAAAAGAAAAATCTAAGTGGGAAAATAATGGTATAAAAGACAGTTGATGAAATCCATCAGTTGTGGAATGTAAGAGCAGATGGCCTTAAGAATAAATTCATAGAAAGTGTCCCTGTGGCAGCTCAGTACGGTCGGAAAGGAGAGGCGTAGCGGGGAGAACGGCGGCTTTGATAGGGAGAATCACGCCCTCTTGAACGGGACCTGGATCGCGAGTAGCTGGTATTTCTTTCAGGGCAGACTCTAATGTAAGACGTTTCACCCTGCATGACAATAGAGTGTTAATCAAATAATACCCATTCTCTAGATAAAAGCGTAATAATAATAATAATAATAATAATAATAATAATAATAAAGCTCAGTAATATTACTTACCTCATGAGACCGGAATTTTGTGTCATCCAGTTTACGCAATGCATATTCCATGTCTTCTTTGCGTATGAATTCAACTATTCCCATTCCATCTTTGTGTACATCAGCATAACAGACATCCCCAGCTTCTCGCATGTGATCTTTCAGATCCTGCCAGCTGCCCGATGGAGGAAGACCTGATTGGATGAAAATAAGATGCAAAAGTCAATTTTGGCACGGGGTGTGGGGTTAGCTTAACTGTTTAAATCAGGCCTGTCCAGCCTGCGGCCCCCCAGATGTTGCTGAACTACAACTCCCATGATTCTTTCAATGAAAGAGCCAGGGAATCATGGGAGTTGTAGTTCAGAAACATCTGGGGGGCCGCAGGTTGGACAGCCCTGGTTTAGATCAACTGTTAATATGAAGTGTGGATATACTACCTTATCAATAATACTTTACAGACAGTTATGTCACTAGACTAACTTGTAACAATGTGCTTTAGACGTATTGCTCTGCTAAACACAGAACACCTATGCAAATATAAAAAGAGAAAAACCTGCCCATGTGAGACAAGATACAATTTTAAATGTCATTAAATCATTCTACATGTGAGGGAGATCCATGCTATAAATAAAATAGATGGTCATATCATTGGGAACAATCCTCTGGAAAAAGCAGCCAAAATGTGTATTCAAACCACCAAAACCATTACATTCTTTTAAAAAAAATAATTAAAGGAGCACTAGAGAGAGGGAGGAATACAAAACATAAAAGGAATCACTTTAGTAGCCGTCTGAAAAGGCAGCGTTTATATGTCAACGCCTGCAGGGACCGACTATACGCACAAGTACAACTACATTAAGCTGTAGTTGTTCATGACCATAGTGCCCCTTTAAAATATAACAATTTATCTGTAACAAAATGGCAATTCACAAAGTGTCAGTGCATTTGAGCTGGATAATAGGTGCATGTACACAAAAACCCAATAAACTGGGGATTCGAGACAGAATGATACAGAAACCATTACATAACATTGATTTATCAGACGCAGATGTCCATTTTACAGTATTTATAAGTAATGGAATAACCACCACAAATTACCTGAGACAAGGACTCTATATTCAGACCTACGAGAAGGAGGTCCATTTCTTCCACGAGGCCCTCCATATCCTCCTCCTCCGCCGCCACCACCACCTCCTCCACCACCACCACCAGAGCCCCGGAACGAACGTGGGAACTCCACCCTCAGTCGACTGGAGCCAAAATCATATCCATTCCGTCCAAATACAGCATCTTCTGCATCCCTTGAAGAGGAATAAGTTGTGGAAACAATGCAAAGTAAAAACCAACACATGTTAATTAAGAGTCATCCATGTCCAAAGATGATAAAGAAAGCAACAGCCATTCACATCATACGAACCTCATCTCTGTTTACACACATTAACCCATTCAAAACACTGGCATTTCATGGATGGAGTTAAAGACGTAGCTAGTGTGCACAAACCTACCTGATTGCCACCCACACCGTTTATTTAGACTGCACACCACAAAACAAGTGCACAGGGTGTGCCTACTCACAGCACATTCCCTTATTCACACTGTACGTGAGCAATAACTCATTCAAGATGTGCACACACACAGTGCCCCTAAACACAGGCCAACAACTCTAACCCACACCCTGTTCTCGTACACCACCCAGGCTGCACATGTATTCCCTTTTACTCTCCATACAAGTGCGTGTGTGCCTTGTACCCACACTCAACATCGCCTACAGCACAGACTAATCCTGGACACATTCAAGTGCTCGTTAACGTACAAACTCACGTTTTCTTTACCCACCCCCAGACTCCCACTCAAGCTGTATGCAATATCAGTGTACCCAATGACTTACAGAGAGAGAGAGATCCCCCGCATTCACTGCCCCCAGTGTACAGATCCAGCCTTGCACACAGCGTTCCACCATGGAAGGTAATGATTCTAATCTCCCCCCAGTCCCCCTCTAACACTGACCCTCGAGGCTCCAATAGGCTCCTGTATAAGGGTTCATTCTCCGGATTATTAGGATTCAAGGCCACCAGAAAGCGAAGACAACTCTGTTCAAATGAATATATAAAGCTAGTGACCTCCAAGCCTGCCTCCGCTCCTCCATTTCACGCTCCGGTATCCGGTCACACCATCCAGAGTTTCCATATTTATCCCAATCGCTCCCCTAGTCCTCCCAGTCACAATCCGCCTTCTCCATCCCCTTTGTCCAAATTCCCACCGGGCCCCCTCCCGTCTCCACACATCTCCCATTAGCTCCCAGAGTCTTTCCCTCACCGGGGGTCCAGGAAACTGATGAAGGCGAACGGTGCGGCGCTGCTCCCTCCGCGGTTTTTCAGTTCGACGCTCCGGATCCGGCCATAGCGGTGAAACAGGTCCTCCAGCTCCTTCTCCCGCACGTCGGCGGGCAGGTTACCCACATAGATCCGCCCGTCTCCGGACCCGGCCCGCGTGGCCTCCCGCTCCCAGCCAGACATCGTACTGCTTCCTGTTACCGGCCGCGCGGAGCACGGCGGGACACCACCGGAAGTGCCTTAAAAACGGAAAAGGCCGTCGGCGCGCGCTCGACACAGAATGGGAGGCGGGGAGAAGGCGCGCGCCTACTGAGGGAGGGAGAGGAGGGGGCGGGGCTTCGGGAAGTGCGTCACAGCTTGTACTCACACAGTAAACAACAGCGAGACAAGAAACAAAGGGCTGAGAGCGTGCTGCTAATACTGTGTACACCTACCTACCCAGTGTGACCCACCTACCCACTGTGACCCACCTACCCACTATGGCCTGCCTACCCGCTGTGATCCACCTACCCACTGTGACCTACCTACCCACTGTGACCCACCTACCATGACTTACCCACTGTGATCCACCTACCCACTATGACCTGCCCACTGTGACTGACCTACCCACTGTGACCTACCCACCCACCATGACCTACCCAGCGCCTGCTCATCCTGGATGGCAGAAACTGTATAGAGAGACAGCATTAGGATAACTAATAAATTGTTCCTGCTGGTTTCATGGTTACAATAAATCTTCCTCTGTACACAGCTCTCATGTAATAAAGCATTCTGACTATGTACTCATATTATCATATAACATGATGATCAGTAATTTTAGTAATGCAAATATTCAGGTATCCAGGGTGTGTGGTGACCACATGGAAATTGATAGAGATGTGTGTACACTGCATGGCGGTACATGGTGATAGGTGTACACTGCATGGCGGTAAATGGTGATGGACGCACACTGCATGGTGGTACATGGTGATGGATGTACACTGCATGGCAGTACATGGTGATAGGTGTACACTGCATGGCGGTACATAGTGATGTATGTACACTGCATGGCGGTACATGATGATGTATGTACACTGCATGGCGGTACATGATGGATGTACACTGCATGGCGGTACATGGTGACAGGTGTACACTGCATGGCGGTACATGGTGATAGGTGTACACTGCATGGCGGTACATGGTGATGGATGTACACTGCATGGTGGTACATGGTGATGGATGTACACTGCATGGCAGTACATGGTGATAGGTGTACACTGCATGGCGGTACATAGTGATGTATGTACACTGCATGGCGGTACATGATGATGGATGTACACTGCATGGCGGTACATGATGGATGTACACTGCATGGCGGTACATGGTGACAGGTGTACACTGCATGGCGGTACATGGTGATAGGTGTACACTGCATGGCGGTACATGGTGATGGATGTACACTGCATGGCGGTACATGGTGATGGGTGTACACTTCATGGCGGTACATGGTGAGTGTGGTACATGGTGATGGATGTAAATTGCATGGTGGTACATGGTGATGTGTGTACACTGCATGGTGTTACACGGTGATGTTACTGGCAGTGTGGGGTATTTCGGTGCAGTCTGCATGTATGCAAATCTAACTTTGAGAGCGGCACATTGAAACTGGTCTCTGCCAATGAGCTAAGCCCTGTGCAATCTGAGAGCCAGGACCTGTTCCTGTGGAGCCTAGGTAAGAGGGCATCAGTGCACCCCTGGCACATTGTAGTGGTTAGAATGCATGGAAGGGTTGCCATCAGAATGTTTGGGACCCCATACAGAGATTTAGTGTTCTAATTTGTTTGTGTCACAGTGACCTCCTGAAAATGGGGACATATCGGGGTAAGTTTCAGTTTGGGGGGGTGGCCATGACAGATTCATAATGGAATTCTTTAATATGTTTTACAGTCCCCTCTTATGTCTGTCACCCTGTGCCTATGTGAGGGCACGGGGCGACCAAGAAACCCAGGCTGCCCTGCCCCACAGAGTTACACAGACTGATCGGCTGTGAGCGTTCCATGCGTCAGACCTAAACCAACTTGGAAACGCTGTGGAGCCGCCAAGCGGATATGTACTTTGAAACAGCCCGATGAAAATTTTATCTGAGGTAGCTCAAACTCTCTGTGATGGATCACGGTGACATTTTACAGTTAGGGTGCTTGGGGACTAGCTATCCAGAGATACCACACATGTTTTTTTTTTCATGTTTATATGTGTGCTTAGGGGAAATTCTGTTAAGGCACCTTGTTGTATGGAGGCTGATCAAGTTATCTCCCAGACACAGTGGCACCTGGGTGGGATCTCCATTGTTTCAGTTAATGACCCCCCACTGGGGGTAAATATGTACATTTGAACCAAATAAAGGATCTTTTGTTTTCACCATTCATCAAGTCTAGGCTGATGTTTGGGTGAGCTGCTGTAATCACTGATGTTGTCCTGCTGGAAAAGGAGGGATATTAACAGAGATACTTACCCAGGACATACTTGAAAACAAGATAAATCTCAATGTATTCTTCCTGGTAAAATATTTTATAAATAAACAAAATAAACAAAGCTCAGTTACAAGCTCCTCTACCAGATACAAGCTTGTCTTGCGAGTCCCGGCCAGTGCAGTGTCGGAGTGTTGCAGTGGGGTCGGAATACACAAGTGTGCAATGGAACAGGAGGGAAATCTTTGTCAATCCTTTGAGCAATCCTGCTATCAAAATGGTTTGCTGCTTCTAACTAAGCCAGGGGCTCTTTTCCCTGTATACCATTCTTTTCTTTTATTATTATTTTTATGCATTAAAATTGTAGACTTGTTTTTAGTGAATCATTGTTGATGACATTACCAGTGTGTACCCGTACACCATAAACTCTATAATAATTGAAGTGTAAATGGATGTAAACGGTAACAGAGAACACCAGCTGATCAACTTCCAACTTGTTTTATCCCTTCCTTTTTTCATTTTGTCCTTCTGTGTTACCTACATGGTATTAGGGTATTATTTT
>OW240916.1:196247335-196270035 GCA_933207985.1 Pelobates cultripes
CAGAGGAACTCAAGGTCAGTCAATGAGAGGATCCACCAAATCCAACGGGCGACCGAAGATGCAGAAACAGTCCAAAACGGCCATACGCAGAAATAAACAGCTGTCCATGAGTAGACGGACGAAAGAGCCAGATCCTGGATCTACATGGTCGTGTACAATCTGTCAACAGAGCTGTGGCCTATCCGGAGAATAGGGGTACGACACAGAGGACGAATAAAAATGAAATATGTGTTGTGCAGAAGCCGATGTACTGAACGGCAAGAAGGAAGAAGACACGTCGATACCATGACGTCAGAACGCGATGAAATACAAGATGTACTGGGGGAAAACCGTAAGCGGAAAAAACTGTCAAGAGATAGGGCTCCCGTACGGTATACTCCTCTAGGTAGACTGCAGACCAAGAGATCCTTAGCAATGCCAGAATCTTGAGAAACGCACATGAGTCGTCCACTAGCTGACATAGGACGTGAATGGCCCCATACGATCCTACCCTGAGAGGGCAACTCAGCCAGACAATGGGGACAGCCATGATAAGGACCGCCATTGAGACCCAAACACAAGTCGTGGCAGGCTACCCCTGTGGATCCCAAGTGGGACATTAAGAGACAGGGAGTCGTAGATTGCCTTCCCATGGCAAACTCGAGCAAAAAGGGGGAAGCACGCAGGACTCCTCCGAAGTGGTTTGGCCAGGCGAAACGACACTTCCAGGAATTCGGTCTGAAGCAAAAACCCAGAGTATCCTGTAGGTAAACGGGATGCGTACGCCCCGAAGGAGACCAAGCTTGGAAAACTCGTCCCTCGCCTCGCTGAGGGTCCGGCAGCCAGTTGGAGAACCGCTCCATATGGCGGTTCGCACCGAATGTAATCATGCCAGTACTCTAGACCCTGGAGGGTGAGGCAACCAATCATTGGGGTCTCTCCATGGTCGGGTGAAGCCGTCCGCCACACGAGTGTCTCATCCCGCATACATTCTGTCACAAATGACGAATACTTGTCCAGAAGCTATAGATAGCGATCCTATGTGAGATCCGACTGCAGTCCGTAGTGGGCAACCGGTGAGAAGTCCATGCCGGAAGGTAGCGAGCAATACTGTGAATTTTGAACAAACCTGCAGGTAGTTCCATGCAGTTGGCGTAAAGGAGTCCCTCCTCCGGAGTCATCAATTAAGTCTTAAATGAGCTTCATCCGAAGGTCACATGATTTGGTCATACCAGGCCAAAGACCCGAGAAAGCGCCATGTTGGAGCGGCTGATAGTACCGGATCCTTGAGGTATGGCTTCCATGGCGAATAGGCACCGGTCAATTAACCGGGTTGGGCCCCTAAGTGTAACCCGCAGGTTGCGAAGCATATACCTGGTATTTTCCTTGAAGACGGACATCTTGGTCCTCGGGAGGCGGAGCACCGCCTGGACCGAATATTCCATGAAAGACCGGAAACTGGGTTGACTTGGAGTGAGTCCGATTCAATATGTCCATGTAGATGGCAAAATCCATGCGGGTTTCTCTCATATGCATTTGAGGGAGAGAACCAATCGTCAACGCCGAGCAGCTCTCAGAGGGGATGAGTGCCCTCCGTCTCAAAATGTGTCAACAGACGACATGCACTGGGAGCATGTAGCGTGGGGATGGGGCGGGAGTCCACTCCACCGCACCCTTTGCCCAGCAGGGCAACTGCGGAATGAGTCGGAATGGATGCCTCTTTTGGTCATGCGTATCTCTCATGGAACGGTCCAAGGTTCCGCAACCTTGATCTGGAGTCCGGGCACGGCCAGAGAGACCTCTGGGCTAGTTAAGGGGGAACCCTATGAATAGAGACATGTCGGCTCAATTTGTAGACGAGGGTAACTCCGGAGAGCAGACCCAGCACTTGGATGCTAAATCCATCAGTTTGATGTCCAGCTTGGACAGGGGCCGTTTTGCGGTTCTCAGGGGTAGAAACCAACTAGGCGATACCTATAAGTCATATCGGTCCATTCCCAGTGGGAATTTAGTCTTCTCCGCTTTCCAAGCCGTTCGTCCCAAGGAAACATCTGTTTCCGCGTGTCACCGACACCCACTGGTTAGTCCCAGATAGAGTGCAAACCCCGTGTCAGGTGTTTGCGGTGTCCTTTCCGGACTCCGTCATGAAGACTGATCCTCTTGATGAATCCATCCGTTAGCCAACGAGTACCAGGGGTGCTTGGTGTAGCGTCTAGGATGACCGGTGGAGTGTCCCTGTAGGGCACCGATGGTTTCTGGCAGTGAGGTCAGCGGAGCGGCAAGAGGACAGGCCAAGTGACCTTCTGGGTACGGGAGATTTGTCCTTCAGCCGTGATTGCACAAATGATACCTGGTGCGGCCAGCTGGGGGTCACCCAGTGTGCAAGAGGGGGTCACCCAACAAGCACAAGCATACCATGCAGTTTAGGCCAGCAGGGGAGGGGGTCACCCTCAGTCTGAACATAATCGGACACTGTAGGTACAGTGGTGCGGCCAGCTGGGGGTCACCCAGCGTGCAAGAGGGGGTCACCCAACAAGCACAAGCATACCATGCAGTTTAGGCCAGCAGGGGAGGGGGTCACCCTCAGTCTGAACATAATCGGACACTGTAGGTACAGTAGTGCCGAAGTGGTTAGCCGTATAATAAAGTAACCAAACATTGCCGGTCCAGCAGTGTAGACGGCAGGAGGGGGTCACCCTCATATAACCAGAACCGGGCATTGCAGATCCAGCAGTGCTGTAGGTAAGAGGGGGTCACCCTCAGTGTGGTATCATAGAGGTCTGTACACCCAGCAGTGTAGTCAGCGAGGGGGGTCACCCTCATTATGGTTATAACGGGACCCTGTAGGTCCAGCAGAGTAGTCCACAGGAGGGGGTCACCCTCAGTATCTGCGTATTGCAGGGCACTGTAAGAACAGAAGCTCAATCAGTGGGAGGGGTACCCTCTTTTATGGGAATACCCGGACGCTGCAGGTCCTGCAGTGCAGACTGCAGGAGGAGTACCCCCTCGGTATGATAATAGCAGGACATTGCCGGAGCATTAGTATAGGAAGCAGGAGGGGGTCACCCTCAGCATTAATCTTACAGGACGCTGTAGAGCTAGCAGGGTACTCATAGGTAGCCATGTTGCCAGAGGGAGGGGGTCACCCAGCCCACAATGGTGTCACACGTCCATTATTATGGTCCAGTAGCAGGGAGAGCCCCAGAAATATGGATGGGGGGGGTTCACCCCCCAGTAATAACAGGTCTGAATGTGAGGCCAGTAGCCCCGCTGAGGGGTAGGAGGGTCCATATAGCGAGAAGCTGACTCACAGACCACTCAGGTATTATATTAGGATACACTTTTGAAGTGTATGTGTAGTGGAAAATTTAAGTCCCTTGCAGGAAGGGCAGCAAATCCTAGGCAGGGGAGCTAGGTGCTGAAAAACAGGCCATTTAATTTTTATGAGAAAAAGACTGAACCTTAGAGGAAGACTTGATTAGCATATAACACATGTGGCATAGTCTTGTTAAACAAAGATTTTTATTTGAGCAGTAACATGTCCCTTTAAATCTGAGATTCACATGTAATAGTAAAAAAAAGTGTGACAAGTCTACTGCTAAGATAGAGAACCTAGTCACATTGCATCAGACATAGTAAGCTGCAGTTGTGAGCATGCCTGGGACAGATTCTGCTATCCAGGATCTGTTACATATGCAGCATGTGAGACAGGCACAGTAAGTAGAGGGATAGCTGAAAAACTGGGCTATCTTCCTTGATATAGGGAGAGAGGAGGGTGGCCACATGGCCAGCAGGCCAGTTCTTGGGTGAGACCTGGCTGTTCGCAACGCACAGAGCCCATGTGGCTCTGAAAAATGGCCGCCACGGCTCCAACAAAATGGCTGCCGTGGCTGCAAAAACAGAGCGCGGCCTACCGCGTGGTGATCGTGCGGCACTGCAAGCGGCCAGGGGCCACGGGGAGCAGGTGGGGAATAAGGGAGAAGGGTATGGGCGACAGAGCCCAGCAGGGGAACCCGGGGAGGGGGAACAGATTACAGGCAGAGCCAAAGCATCATAGCAGGGGCACCCATTCCCCATACAGCAGAGTGAGAAAACAGTATAAAGTAACCCAGAATAACAATAAATCAATGAGCAGTATACAGAATCTATCAGATAAATGGCCTCAATACAGCAACAGATGTTAACAAGTGATACAGCAGCTACATAGCATGAAGTGGTATAGGAAATAACACAGCAATAGACTGCCTAGCTAAACACAGCAATAAACTGCCTAGATAAACACAGCAATAGACTGCCTAGATAAATCCAGCAATAGACTGCCTAGCTAAACACAGCCATAGACTGCCTAGCTAAATCCAGCAAGAACCCTGCCTAAATAAATCCAGCAATTAAGCTGCCTGAACAAACCTAACACATAGACTGATTAAATAGACTGTTTAAATAAACAAGCAGCATGTAGGATAAAACAACAACCAAGAGCAGAGACAACTCTGAGTTGGTGAGTGCTCACCTGGAGGCAGCAGCAAAGAAAGAGGAAGTGGAAGAGCCTGCTTAGGGGTTTTATACTACTGTTGCTTTGTTCTGATTGGTTGTTTTGAAAAGTTCTGTTAACTGTTTCTTTGCTGCTGGAGGTTTCAGTAAAGAAGGTAAAGCAAATATGAAGCCTCCTGTCCTGCCATAAAATTTAGAGAACCTGCCTTGCAAAGACTTTTTGAGCTGCATTCGGAAGTCTGAGATGTACATCAACAAAAAGTCTTGTCTGGGGCAGAAGGGGAGGGCTTGCAAGGGATGCAGACAATAGAACTGCAGCTTTTGCAAGCTGTTTTTAGATATTTGCATTTGCATTTATTTTTTTCTACTAAACAGTAATTTATTTATTATATTATTTTTGGGGATTTGGGCAGTGGAGTGTTCCTTTAAGGGCATCATAGCTATGAAGACAAGGGCATGGATAATATCATGCAGTTTTCACAGCATTACTGTGAAAATCACACCTGTATAGGGCCATGAGGAATATATATTAAAAACCTATACTATTTATGAGTGGTTATTCATTTGTATTTTTTTTTAATAAGCATTTATATTTGTAGACAGCCACTAGAGGTGGAGTCAAACCTGCAAAGTTATTATTGCAGTTTATAAAAAAAAAAAACTGCAATAATTACAACTACATGATTAAGGGGCCTGAGAACGTCCAGCGTTAGCGGATCAAAAGTCCAGTAACATTCTGGAAGCGCCCCTAGAGGCTGTCTTAGAGCTGCAATGTAAACATTGCAGTTTGTCTAAAACTGCAATGTTTTACATTGCAGCACTAAGTGCAATAGGGGCACTGTACACAGACTACTTCAATGAGCTGTAGTGGTCTGGGTGCCTTTAGCGTCTCTATAAAGACTTGTGGAGTGAGACAGTTAATATATTAGGATGATGATCTAATGTTTAGCGTTATACACTGATCAGCCACAACATTGAAACCACGTGCCCAGTGGCGTACACATGATCCATGGGGCCCCGGTGCAAGAAATGATCCGTGGCCCTCCCCCAGTGGTTACACCGTGCGAGCAGGGTCGCAACACATGGAGACGGGCCCCCGGGCCCCCTAAAGTGACAGGCCAGGTCGCAGCTGCGATCCCTGTATGTACGCCACTGTACACACACATACATACATACAAACACACACACACAGAGAAACATAAATACAGACACACATATACATACATACAGACACATACATACACACACACGCACACACAGAGATACATATATACACATACATACATACAAGCACACATACATACAGACACATACATACAAAAACACACATATACATACAAACACAGAGACAGATATATACAGACAGACACACACACACACACACATATAGACACACAGAGAAACATTCATACAGACACACAAACATACATACAAAAAAACACACACATTTACAAAATATTCTAGTCACCCTCCTGTTTCCTACCTTTTAGATGCATGAGGGTGACTTTCCTGAGGTCCAGTGGTGGCTCGGCCTGATGGGAGTCAGAGTTCCCACTCTGACTCCCTCCTCTGTTCCCCCCACGCGGCTCTGTCTGAAAGCTGGGAGAAGTGACCGGGGCAGTCACTTCCTCCCAGCATCTGATGTCATCTCAGGGGACCCAGACGCGCTGTTAAAGCGCCGCAGCGCTGACCGGGCCCCCTGGAAATCCTGTGAGGATATTTATGGGGTGATAAATATTAAAAAAAATATTTTCATAAAAGTGATCAAAAATTAATTTAATATTTTTTATTATATCAAAAGTTTATATCTTGGCACTGTTCCCCGATTAATGATATGAAGCTGAGAATTACCCACGATTTTCATTCTCTTAGATCCTAGAGGAAGTTTTACCAGAATATTTTTATTCCACACATTAATCACAAATTAATTATAAAAATATAATTTATTGTGACAATAATAATAAAATAATATATGTAACATGCGTGACAATAATCAGTGAATATTTAGGTATAACATAAGTATACAATATGGCAGTGGTTTAACACAATGTAAACAGCTAAAAGCAACAGTTCTATGCACCAGTTGTCAACAAGATTTATGATGGGACACTTCACTTAGAAACCAAATTCACAGAGAAGACAGAACTTCACAGAACACAGCAGTGCAGCATAAAGCAATAAAAACTTTGGCTGACAGTCAAATCACACTGAATTAACTCTTTTACTGCTAGCTAAAATCCTCTTAGGCTAGATATCCTGTTATATTGCAATTTTTATAGCTACAATATTCTCATATCAGGTCATTTACCATTCATTCTTAAACCCATTCAATAAAAATAATTCTAACTAGATTTTACATTAGCCAAATTTTAACTTTCCTAAATAAGATTCACTATCTTATAATAGAACAAGTCAATACCTCTGGATAAAAATTTGGAATGCTAACATTTGGCAAATTTACCGTTAATACAGTGTTATCTTTAATCCACCTGCAGGAGTGGAATTTTTATAACCATATATTCCTTAGCTAATTATGATTTCTAATAATTGAAATCTGACCAATATTTATCCAGATATATATTCCTACTATTAGTAAAAATTTATTAATTTAATTAAATAAAACCAGCATAATTACCTGTTATGTTGTAGATTTTCTATCAGATGTGTAGATATATTCCAGGAATTTTGAATGCAAATATAAAAGTTTTCAGTTCTGAAGTTGTGTGAGTTTGAGTGAGTCTAAGAGTCAGAGTATTTTTTGTTTGAGTGAGGGTCTTGAGTATAGTCCAAGAGTGTAATTGTTGTGTCCCAGTGTGTTTCAGAGAGTGTCCAAGAGCCCGAAAGTCTCTTTTCTTCTCTTTGTCCTTACTTTTAAAGGAGAAAATTCTCTGCTCGTCACTAGTTGATAGGACTAATTGGGAACTGTGGGTGTGTCTTCCCTACAGACTATCATCTATATTTTGGTCAGTAGGTTATTAAATCACCGAAAATTTTTGTCAGGTGGTCCATTTACCTTTTTGTATACTGGGTTAACTGAAATTTGTGATGCTTTTTATGTCATTTTTGTTATCTCTTATGGCTGCTATACATCACAGAACCTGCCATTTTCAAAGCTTTTTCCCAGTCTGAGTGTCTGCAGTTTCGGTCATAATTTTAGATTTGACACCTCCTAACCTTGATTTCACCCTTTCTCTTACAATGCAACTTTGTAAGATTCTGTTAGGTTTTTTTTTTTTTTAGAAAGTAAAATTAATTACTTAGTGTTATCTGTCATTTGGTGTCTGGTTTTCTTGTGTGAAACTGTGTTTAAGATTATTTATACTCCACTAACATTATTAAATAATATGATATTTCTTCATTGATATTATATTCATGAATATTCTATATTATTAACTTAATACTAATTATATATGATTAATATACTTATAGTAAGTTATAAGTGGATAGTGTGTATATATAGCATTCAACCCCCCTTTTGCTTTAGACATCATGCCTTATCTCTTGTCTTGTTTACATTAGTCGCATTCCTTAGCTCGGACTTGAATGAATAGAGGGATAGAGAAAGAAATCTTGTGTCTGTCTTAGCCTTGTAATACAAAATGGAGTCACCTCTGTTCTGAATATGACTGGCAGTATACACTTTTAATTTCTGTCTTAACACAAAATGTCTGCCAGTATAAATATACTACAATCCATAGCCATCAGGTGGCCCTAACAGCATGGACCACCCGATGGGCCCCTTTACGTACGGTCACGGCGGCCTTACCATGTGGGCCGGGGCCACAACACATGGCGCGGGCACCCGGTCGCAGGGGTTCGCAGGATGGCCGGGCCCCCTGGAGTGATGGGCCTGCGACCATTGTATGTACGCCACTGCACAAGCCTAATACTGTGTAGGTCCTCCTTGTGCTGCCAAAACAGCTCTGATGCGTTGAAGCATGGACTCCACAAGACCTCTGAACATGTCCTGTGGTATCAGGCACCAAGACATTAGCAGAAGATCCTTTACATCCTGCAAGTTGCAAGGTGGGGCCTCCATGGATCGGATTTGTTGTTCCAGCACATCCTACAGATGCACAATCGGATTGAGATCTGTGGAATTCAGAAGCCATGGCAATACCTTGATCTCTTTGTCATGTTCCTCAAACCATTCCTGAACATTTTTTGCAGTGTGGCAGTGTGCATTATCATACTGAAAGAGGCCACTGCTATCAGGGAACACCATTGTTATGAAGAGGTGTACGCAGTATGCAACAATCTCTAGGTAGGTGGCATGTATCAAAGTAACATTCACATGAATGCCAGGACCCAAGGTTTCACAACAGAACATTGCCCAGAGCATAACAATGCATTTGCCAGCCTGCCTTCTTCTAATAGTGCACTCTGCTGCCATCTCTTCCCCAAGTAAACAACGCATACGCACCCAACTAATCTAACAGAAAATATGATTCATCAGACCAAGCAACCTTCTTCCATTGCTCCATGATCCACTTTTGATGTTCTTGTCCCCATTGAAGGCGCTTTCTGCTTGGACAGGGGCCATCATGGGCAATCTGTCAGTCTGCATCTATGCAGTAAGCTGTGATTCATTGTGTGTTCTGCCCCCTTTCTGTCATGGCTAGTATTACATTTTTCAGCAATTTGAGTTACAGTGGTTCTTTTATGTGATCAGACCAGACAGGCTAGATTTCGCTTCCCATGTGCACCAATCAGCCCTGGGTGCCCATTAACCTGACACCGGTTCACTTGTTGTCCTTCCTTGCAATACTTTTGGTAAGTACTAACCACTGCATAACAGGGAAAGAACGCAAAAGACTTGCCGTTTTGGATATGCTCTGACCCAGTTTTCTAGCCATGACTATTTGTTCCTTGTCAAAGTCACTCAGATATTTTTGCAATTGCCTATTTTCCCTGTTTCCAAGACATGAAATTCAAGAACTGACTGTTCACTTGCTGCTAATATATCCCACCCCTTGGCAGGTGCCATTGTAACAATATAATCAATTTACTTCACCTATCAGTGGTTTTACTGTTGTGGCTGATCAATGTATGTGATCATCTAAATGACCTTGAATGACCATTATTTAAAGAGTTATTATTGTCTGAAATTCAAGGTGAATTCAAATAGGGTTATTCACTTAAAGGATCACTATAGGGTCAGGAACACAAACATGTATTCCTGGGCCTATAGTGTTAAAACCACCATGTAGCCCCCTGGGCCCCTCATGCCTCCATAAATATAGCAAAATCTTTCTGTATTCAAGCCTAAAGCTACAGCTTTAGGCTCTGCATGCTGTTAGACTCAGAAAAACAAGCAGTCTGCTGACATCATCAGAAGTGGTAGCCTGATCCAATCACAGTGCTTCCCCATGGGATTGGCTGAGAATGACAAGGAGGCAGATCAGGGGCAGAGCCAGCACAATTCAAACACAGCCCTGGCCAATCAGCATCTCCTCATAGAGATGAATTGAATCAATGAATGTCTATGAGGAAAGTTCAGTGTCTGCATGCAGAGGGAGGAGATACTTAATGTTTGGATGCATTTTAGGCAGCCATGACCCAGGAAGGATCTCTAACAGCCATCTGAGAAGTGGCCAGTGAAATTATCACTAGGCTGTAATGTAAACACTGCATTTTCTCTGAAAAGACAGTGTTTACAGCAAAAGGCCTGAAGGTAATGATTCTACTCACCAGAACACATTTAATAAGCTGTAGTTGTTCTGGTGACTATAGTGTCCCTTTAACTATGAATTGTATCAAACTAAAATTTGAATTACAAAGTTGAGGCTACACTAGCTAAACTGTGACTACTGACAATAACTGAAATTTATAAGGTTATAGCAATGATAACATAATTGTCTTAAATCCAGAAAATCCAGGTTTCAATCCTGGAAAAACTAACTCAGCAGTAAATGTCCTTGGGCAAGACTCCTAATGATATTTATATCCGCCTACCTTATACAGTGTAAGGGGTGCCCAAAAGTTAGATCCCCAGATGTTATAGAACTACAACTTCCCTGATGCTTTTAGAATGAGAAAGCATCATGGAAGTTGTAGTTTTTAACCATCTGGGATCTACTTTTTTGGCTCCCCTGGTGTAAGCATTTTTGAGCAGGGCATCCTTCACCTTTAAATATCCCCTTTCAATAAATTTTAATAACAATTGAACATTGTTTCAGCTATCTTAGCCTCAGTTTTGAGTTTTTTTTAACCCCTTAAGGACCAAACTTCTGGAATAAAAGGGAATCATGACATGTCACACATGTCATGTGTCCTTAAGGGGTTAATTGTGGGCCAAACTAACAAACCTGAGTTGGAGGGCTTTTCCAGTGTGACTATTTTGGCCTCAAATGTGAAATTCACTATGATCTACCAAATCACACTTTAATGAACAGCCAAGTAAGTGTACCTAGGTTGCATAACATAGCTGTTCTTCTTGAATGTTAATTTCACTGTGTTTTTGTGCGTGGATTGTACAACAGGATTCCACTCATTCTCAGCTAATGAATTCATCTTAAACATGTTGTAAAGCCTTTGTGGTGGAATGCAACTTTACATTTTAAATCTGCTTTAATTAGTTTGCTTCAAAAGCCATAAGGCTGCAGAATAGCCAAACATGGGTAGCAGTCCCCTCTCACAACAGCAGCCTGTTCTTACATAATAGGAGTTGTATGCAGTGAGTCACTGACGGCTCTGCCTGGATCTGCCGCCCACATCCTCGCCCTCGCAGCAGTAAAAAGAAAGGGAGCTGCTGTCAAATCCACAGGCTGCCCCTTACTGTGTGTGTGTGTGTATCTATGTATAGATAAATATGGATTTAGATGGTCTCGATAGGGAGAGTGGTTTGTTAATATCTTTAGTTAAGATATAATAAAGAGAGGGTAATTTGTTAAACCCTGAGGGTGCCTCTGATTTACAATATAGTAATTCTGAGATTTACTAAAAGTGATTGGAGTAGATTAACACTAAATGTTTAGATTTTATTCAGTGAAATTTTGTATCTACAAAAAAATCGCCCTACATATATGAAAAGTGTAAGTACAAGGTGGGCCAAAATTCAGAGTAGAAACAGAAACATAGAATGTGATGGCAGATGAGAACCGTTTGGCCCATCTAGCCTGCCCAATTTTCGAATACATTCATTAATACCTGGCCTTACCCTAAGTCTAGGAAAGCCTTATGCTTATCCCACGCATGCTTAAACTCCTTTACTGTGTTAACCTCTACCACTTCAGCTGAAAGGCTATTCCATGCATCTACTACCACAAAACATCTAGGGTTTGAGGAGTCAATAACTTTTTTGAACCAATTTCAATAATATTACATACAATGAATGCTTATCGTATGGAGATTTGTCTGACTAGGTACGGAAGATGACGTCTTTTAAATGAGTTCCATTTACTGCCTTGCAAAGTCAGGTTATTTCGATTGCATTGTTCATAACATTAGTTAATGTCTGAGGCTCTAACGCTTGAATTTCTGCACAGAAATTCTCCGTGAAATGCTCAAGTTAACGTGATTTGTTCATGTACACCCACTCCTTTAGATATCCCCACAGGAAGTAATCAGGAGCTGAAAGTTTGGGCGAACGTAGTGGCCAATTAATCTGGGAATTTCTTGAAATTATCCACTCACAGCACAGTTGTCTCAGGTGGTTCATTGTGACCCTGTCTGTATGGGCGGTAGCCCCATCCTGTTAAAACCACATTTTAGGATGATTTTCACTACAGGACGTAAAACATTTTCAATCAAATCCCGATATCACACACCAATAAAATTCCACTGTTTTTCTTGTTGTTCCTTTTGTGAAATTACCAATGATGAATCTCCAAGACACTATAATATGTACTGCAACAACAAAAAAATTAATTACCAAGAAAAAGTTATTTACCTGTCAAATCCTACTATAAATTTTGGCCCACTCTGTAGAAGGATTTGGATACTTCTCAAACATTGATCTCCTTCCAAATTGTTACATAAATGTGTCTGTTCAAGGGCCGAATAAATAAATGCATACTATTATGCTTTTAACATGTAAACTAAAAGGTTAAAAAATCAATTGTGTCAAATAGTGTCACAGCGCACCAGGAGATGCAGGTGTGCCGCACTTACTTACCAAGCACCACATGGGTCTCAGTGTCCTGGGAGAGAGGAACGATCTGAGCCCTCTCCCAGGCGAAATCCACTGTTCTTCAAAGGTGCACCACACTCATACCTCACCTGCCGGCCCCTGCAGCTACTCCACATGACTTATGGCATGCAGGGCGAAGGAGACATGTCTTGTCTGACCTTCACCTGCCTCCCCTCCGGCGGGCATCCTATGCAGCACTTGTGGTATATCTCCCACGCTGCTGCAGGATCACCTCACGGTTTCAGAACCCTGGTTGATCCATCCTAGCACATCTGGGAGCAATGTGAGGAACAACTGGAGAAATGGGAAAACTACAATAGTGTCTGGCCCAAAAAGAGGGTGTAGACGCCTAGTGACCCAAAGGGGGTCATCTACGTAAATAGACCCGTAGACCCCTCCTCATGGGAGGGCTTCAATTTCCTCTCTCCTATTTAAAGGAACACTATTGTCACCAAAACAACTTTAGCTTAAGGAAGCAGTTTTAGTGTATAGATCATGATCCTGCAGTCTCACTGCTCAAATCTCTTCCATTTTGGAGTTAAATCCCTTTTGTTTCTGTCCATGCAGCCCTAGTCACACCTCCCTTGGCTGTGACTCACACACCATGCATGAAAAAAAATGGTTTCACTTCCAATTAGATGTAAACGTTCTTATTGCCTCCTCTCTAAAGTGAACTTTAATCATACACAGAATGCTTCTGTGGGGTCTAGCCATGGCTGGATTAACATAGGGGCTGATGGAGCTGCAGCTCCAGGCCCATGCCTGTGGAATAGGCCCATTGATTTAAAAAACAAAAACAAAAAAAAAGCTTTTTTTGTCAGTCTCAGTATAAACAGAGATTATTCTGCAATACCAGCGCTGGCGGGTAGGGATCGCTGTGTGTGTGGAGAGGGGCAGGGATAGGAAATTACAGCATCTCCCTCTCTCTACCCACTGATCCGCGGGGGAGCAGCTCTGCACAGAGAGTCCAGACAGCAGCTCTGAGCCTGCAGCTCAGGTAAGGGATGGGGTGAAGGCTGCAGGGAGACATGGGGACACTGAGACACTAGGGAAAACTGTGAGACATGGGGACGGTGAGAGACTTGGGGACACATGGAGACCCTGAGACACTAGGGACACAGTGGCCCCATGTCTCCCAGTAGCTCTAGTCTCTTAGTGTCCCCATGTCTCCCAGCCAGTGTCCCTAGTGTCTCAGTGTCCCCATGTCTCCCAGTGTCCTTGGTGTCTCTCAGTGTCCCTAGTCTCCCAGAGTTCCTTAGTCTCGGTGTCCCCATGTCTGTGTCCCCTAGTGTCTCAGTGTCCCCATGTCTCCCAGTGTCCCCAGGTGTCTGTTGTCACATATTCATCCGCTTATAAAAATGTGGTTATTGACATTTACTGTCCACACAGGAAAAGTTGTGCCGAGCAGCAACCAAATCCACAGAAGGGTTAATGCTGAGAAGCAATTATGCAGATGGAAACCTGGTAACTGCCTCTGGGGTCAAAGGCCGATTACAGCCTATCAGACCTAGAGGAGGGGTATTTAGGCCCAGTTCTCATCCTGCTCAGTGCCCTGTCGTGGTTTCGCTTGTGGTTGTTTGAAAGCGCGTTACTGATTCTGGTAATTCTGGTTATTTGACTTTGGCATTGTTTTTGACTTCCCTGTTTTCTGGCATCCCTGACTCCTGGCTTTTCCTTATCGTTGTGTCTCTTTCTGTTTCCCTTGACCTCGGCTATTCCTGACTATTCTTTGGTATGTTAGTCCGGCCAATTCTAAGGTCCGGTATATGTTACCTATCAGTCCTCTGTGTTACCCAATTCTACGTGCTGATCATTCTGTAATCCTGACATCTGTGTCCCCAGGTCTCCCAGTGTCCCCTAGTGTGTCAGTGTCCCCATGTCTCACAGTGTCCCAATGTCTCTCGGTGTCCTAGTGACATGGGGACACAGACACTAAGGGACACTGGAGACATGAGTACACAAACAGGTTAAAGGATACCTTGAAATGCTTCCCCAGACATTTCCTACAGACAGAGATAAAGTCCAGTGCATGATTTCTTTGCTGTCCGAAAAAGCCCTAGCTTGGGCAAAACCTCTCTGGGCCTTTGGGCGCCCTGTGCGAAAAATCTTTACAGAGCAGCCCCCCCTTCCACCACACCCTGTCACACACACACACACACACACACAGACAGCCACACACACACGCAGGCAGTCACACACAGACAGCCACAGACAAACAGCTACACACACACACACAGACATGGAAACATAGAATGTGACGGCAGATAAGAACCATTCGGCCCATCTAGTCTGCCCAGACAGTCACACATAGGCAGTCAGACAAACACAGCCACACACACACATACACAGGCATGCAGTCACACACAGACAGCCACACACAAACACACAGGCAGACAGCCACACACACACACACACACACACACAGGCAGACAGCCACACACACACAGGCAGACATAGAAACATAGAATGTGACGGAAGATAAGAACCATTCGGCCAATCTAGTCTGCCCAGACAGTCACACATAGGCAGTCTCACACACACACACACACACACAGGCAGACAGTTAAACACACACAGGCAGATAGTCTCACACACAGGCAGACAGTCATACACACAGACACAGTCAGACACTCACACAGGCAGACATTCAAACACACAGACTGTCACACAGACAAACACACACACACACACACACACACAAAAGGGCAGACAGTCACACACACAGGAAGACAGCCACACACACACACACACAGGCAGACAGTCACACACACACAGACACACACACAGGCAGACAGTTACACACACACACACACACAGGCAGACAGTCAAACAGACAGCCACACACACACACACACACAGGCAGACAGTCACACACACACACACACACAGGCAGACAGTCACACACACACACACAGACAGACACACACACAGGCAGACAGTTAAACACACAGACAGTCACACACACACACAGTCAGTCAATCACACAGTTACCTCTGATTCTGGTTGTTGGGGGATGCAGGGACTCCTTGCTGCTTCCCCTGCAGCAGTTACACAGCACTGTTAGCTCCGCCCCGCCGCATGGTAAGCCCCGCCCCGCCACGATTTTTTTTTTTTTTTTTTTATCCTGGCCGGCCAAGTGTGAGCTGTGTCGGCAGTACGGCGCCCCCAGCTCCATGGCGCCCTGTGCGACTGCACAGCTCGCACACCCCTAAGGCCGGCCCTTGACACAAACACTAGAGGATACTGAGACACTAGGGGACACAGAGACACCACAATGTTTCGACCTGCACCCAGTGATTTATCAAGTCTCCATTGTCCCCTATGTATCACAGTGTCTCAGTGTCCACATGTCTCCCAGTGCCCCCAATAGTCTCAAAGTCATCAAGTGTTCCCATGTGTTAGGGTTTCTATGCTGTTTTAAACAGCAACCCTTCCTTTTTCTATCAGTTTTCAGCTGATATTAACAATCAGCTCCTTCAGTATGTTGCCACGGTTACTCACCTGGTAGTAGTAAACAGCCCTGCTGCTAATCAGTGCAGCCTATTTAAGCAGCAAATCCCAGTACCTCCTTGCTCTTGCGTGGTTTCCTGTTCTCCAGAAGTCTCCTTGTTCCTGTGTTTTTTGTTTGTTCCTGGTTCCTGACTCTGGCCTTGTTCCTGACTCCGCTGCTCTCCGTTCTCCTGATCCTGGCTCGTCTGACTACCCGCTCTGGTGACTGACCCCTGCTTGCCTCCTGGACTTTGCTTTTGGTTATTTCTTTATTTGTTATTTATTAATAAAGGTGGGACCAGCAGAACCACCATTTGGACCAGTATGCCCACCTGGATCCAGCACCCGGCAAGCCTATGATTGCGGCCGCCTCTGCCTCACTTCCTGTTCTAGCACCGGTTGCAGCCTCCAAACCTGTTGCGGCTAGAGGAATGACTGGGTCTGTCCCGCTCCCTCAGTATTTTGGGGGCAACCCAGCTCAGTGCAAATAATTTGTAAATCAGGTTAAAGGATACCTTGAAATGCTTCCCCAGACATTTCCTACAGACAGAGATAAAGTCCAGTGCATGATTTCTTTGCTGTCTGAAAAAGCCCTAGCTTGGGCAAAACCTCTCTGGGAGGCAGAGAGGCCCATTATTTACAATTACCCTGCATTTGTTGCATCCTTTAAAAGGGTTTTTGATATTCCAGCTCGCTCCACCCCTACTGCCAAACAACTCATGTCTAATACTCAGGGCACGAGAACTATTGTCAAGTATGCCAGTGAATTCTGTACCATGGCAGCAGAGGTTGGCTGGAACAACGAGACTCTCGTGGCTGCCTTTGCACAGGGGCTCTCCGATGTTATTAAAAATGAGATTGCAGCCAGAGAATTAACTAAAGATCCTTTGTCACCCTCATTGATATCAGACTCCGAGAGAGATCCTCATCCAGGGAGCGCCTGCGGAGGCCTCCTGTATATTTGGCACAGAGCTTTTCTTGCCCACCCAAACCTCCCTCACCTCCCATGCCTCCTGGTCCTGAGCCCTTTGTCGGTGTGGAGCCGAGGTGGTTAGGCTTCTCACTCCTCTCTTTCGAGGAGAGAGCCTTTAGGAGGAGGGAGGGCCTGTGCCTATACTGCGGACACCAGGGTCACATGTTAAAGATTTGCCTGATTCGTCCGGTAAATGGCCCGCACCCAAGATACTGTCAGGGGCAGATCTTGGGTGGTCTTTCTGCAGACCCAGAGATATATGAGGACAAACCCTTGGTGCCTATTATCCTCTCCTGGCCTGATTCATCCATTAAAACCCAGGCATTGCTTGACTCTGGAGCCGCAGGCTTGTTTATACACTGTGCATTTGCATCGGAGCACTCTATACCCTTACAGCCTCGCAACTCTCCACTAGCTTTCGAAGCCATCGATGGCAGACCAATACAGTCAACCCACGTGACCCAGGAGAATGTGCCCATATCTCTGGCTGTAGGGGCTCTACATCATGAGACGATCCAATTCCACGTAATTTCCTCTCCATATTACCAGGTTGTTTTGGGATACCCTTGGTTACAGAAGCATAACCCCACAATTGATTGGCGCAAATCTGAAATATTATCTTGGTCCCAGCAATGCACATTTTCTTGTCTCCGGAAACCGGCCAAAGTTTTGGGCACATTTTCTGCCTCTTCCTTACCCGCTGAGTACCAAGAATTCCAAGATGTATTTGACAAGGGTCAAGCCAGCGTTCTGCCGCCACACCGTCCGTATGACTGTGGTATTGAACTCCAACCTGGTGCCATTCCTCCCCGTGGCCGGATTTACCCGCTGTCTGTAGCAGAGAATCGAGCTATGGAGGATGTTACCGATGTGTTGTCAAGGGAATTCATTCGGAAGTCATCTTCTTCTGCCGGGGCCGGCTTTTTCTTTGTGAAAAAGAAGAGTGGTGAGTTGAGACCCTGTATCGACTATAGGGGTCTCAAGCGCATTACCATTAAGAATGCCTACCCCATTCCGTTGATCACAGAATTATTCGACCGCCTCAAGGGAGCAACGGTCTTCACTAAACTTGATCCGAGAGGGGCATATAATCTAGTCCGGATAAAAGAGGGCCACGAATGGAAAACCGCATTTAACACCAGGATCGAGCATTACGAATATCTAGTAATGCCCTTTGGTCTTTGCAATGCTCCGGCGGTTTTCCAGGAATTTATAAATGATATCCTGCGAGATATGCTGCAGCAATGTGTGGTGGTTTATCTTGACGATATTCTTATCCATTCCACATCTCTCGAGAACCATCACACAGATGTTTATCGTGTTCTACAGAGACTCAGAGAAAATAATCTGTTCTGTAAATTGGAGAAATGTGAGTTCAACTGCACACAGGTCACATTCTTGGGCTATGTTATCTCAGATGCTGGATTCTCTATGGATCCAGAGAAACTTTCTGCTGTACTACAATGGCCTCGACCTACGGGTCTTTGCTCTATACAGCGTTTTCTTGGCTTCGCCAATTATCAGAAGTTTATAAGCAACTTTTCTTCCTTGGTTAAACCTCTCACGGATATGACTAGGAGAGATGCTGATCCACAGCATTGGTCACAGGAAGCCATTACTGCCTTTGAGTCTCTCAAAGTTGCCTTTGCTGCTGCTCCTATACTGGCACACCCTAACCCTGCCTTACCATTCATTCTTGAAGTCGATGCGTCTGAGACAGGAGTAGGCGCCCTCCTGTCTCAACGTCCTAACCCAGAGAGCTCCAGGCATCCGTGCGGGTATTTCTCAAAGAAATTGAGCCCGGCGGAATGCAATTACCAGATTGGTGATCGAGAACTTCTAGCTATAATTTTAGCTCTCCAAGAATGGAGGCACCTTCTTGAGGGTACTTCAGTGCCAATTCTCATCCTCACAGACCACAAGAATCTTACATATCTTTCCGAAGCTAAGCGGCTTTCCCCCCGGCAAGCTAGATGGGCTCTCTTTCAATCAAGATTCAATTATGTGGTTTCTTACTTGCCCGGTACTAAAAACATTCGGGCTGATGCCTTGTCCCGACAGTTCTCCCCTCCATCTAGAGAGGAGATAACCCCTACTCCTGTGATTCCTCCGGACCGTATCCTGGCCACCATCCACACTAACCTCACCTCACCCTTAGGTGAGGAGATTCTGGCTGCACAAATTAATGCTCCTCCAGAGAAACCTAATGGCCGTTGTTTTGTACCCATTCATCTCCGTACTAAATTATTAAGTACATATCACAACCCCAAAGCAGCTAGACATCCAGGCAAAAACCAGTTAATCTGGTCCGTCTCTCGGCAATTCTGGTGGCCTAGTCTCCATTCGGATGTCACTTTTGTAGCTGCTTGTCCTGTATGCGCTCAAAATAAAACCCCACGATGCCCTCCAGTGGATCTCCTGCAAACCATACCTAATGGTGAACAACCCTGGACTCACTTGTCCATTGACTTTATTGTAGATCTTTCGGTCTCCAGTGGCAATACAGTTGTTCTCATGGTTGTTGACCGATTTTCCAAGATGTCGCATTGCATTCCCATGAAAAAACTACAAACTTCTCAAGAACTAGCAAAAATTTTTGCTCGGGAGGTCTTTCGTTTGCATGGGTTACCCAAAGTAATAATCTCAGATAGGGGTAGCCAGTTTGTGTCCAGATTTTGGAGAGCTTTTTGCACACAGATTGGAATTCAGCTTTCCTTCTCCTCGGCCTACCACCCACAATCCAATGGTGCTGCAGAACGAGCTAACCAAGCCTTGGAACAGTTTTCTGGTCTGATCTACTACCCTGGGCGGAGTTCGCCCACAATAGTGCGATTAATGCCTCTTCCCGGCTATCCCCGTTCTTGGTGAACTATGGGTTTCAACCGTCCATGTTGCCTGATACGTTCATGCCACAAGGGATACCGGCATTGGAGGAACATCTCAGGGAACTCCGTTCCACTTCGGTGCAGGTTCAGAACTCTTTGCCAACCGCAGACGCCTTCCTGCACCTACCTATCAGGTTGGAGAGAGGGTCTGGCTGTCTTCTCGCAACCTACAGCTCCGTGTTCCCTCACAAAAACTGGCACCCTGATACGTTGGGCCATTTCGTATACTTCGAAGGGTTAACCCTGTAGCTTACGCACTTGACCTTCCTGCTAGCATGCGCATCTCAAATGTATTCCACGTTTCCCTCTTGAAACCGTTGGTATGTAATCATTACACCACCTCAGTGCCATGTCCACGTCCTGTTCTGGTTGACAATCATGAGGAATATGAAATACGCAGCATCATTGACTCACGAGTGTTTAGAGGACAGATCCATTACTTGGTGCACTGGAAAGAGTACGGTCCAGAGGAACGCTCCTGGGTTCCAGCCTCTGATGTCCATGCACCATCCCTCCTTCATTCCTATCACGCCCGCTTCCCCATGAAGCCTGGACCCACCAGCAGATATGTGGGGAGATGTTGAGGGGGAGGTACTGTTAGGGTTTCTATGCTGTTTTAAACAGCAACCCTTCCTTTTTCTGTGGCTGAGTTTTCAGGTGATATTAACGATCAGCTCCTTCAGTATGTTGCCACGGTTACTCACCTGATACTAGTAACCAGCCCTGCTGCTAATCAGTGCAGCCTATTTAAGCAGCAAATCCCAGTACCTCCTTGCCCTTGCGTGGTTTCCTGTCCCCCAGAAGTCTCCTTGTTCCTGTGTTTCCTGTTTGTTCCTGGTTCCTGACTCTGGCCTTGTTCCTGACTCCGCTGCTCTCCGTTCTCCTGATCCTGGCTCGTCTGACTACCCGCTCTGGTGACTGACCCCTGCTTGCCTCCTCGACTTTGCTTTTGGTTATTTCTTTATTTGTTATTTATTAATAAAGGTGTTTTTGCATCTAGTTCTGTCTCTGTCTGGTTCCTGGTCCCTAACACCATGTCTCCCCCAGTGTCTGTGTCCCCAGGTTTCCCAGTGTCCCCTAGTGTCTCAGTGTCCCCATGTCTCACAGTGTCCCCTTGTGTCCTAGTGACATGGGGACACTGGGAGACATGGGGACACAGACACTAAGGGACACATGGAGACACTGGAGGACTGAGACATTAGGGGACACTGGGAGACATGGGGCACAGAGACATTGTGATACATAGGGGACACTGGAGACTTGATAAATACCTGGGTACAGGTCAAAACATTGCGGTGTCCCCCAGTGTCCCTATGTCTTTCAGTGTCCCCTAGTGCCTCAGTACCTAGTGCCCTAGTGTTTGTGTCCCCATCTCTCCCAGTGCCCCTTAGTGTCTGTGTCCCCATGTCTCCCAGTGTCCCCACTGAGACATTTATACACAGGGGACACCGTGATACATAGGGGACACTGGAGACCTGGGGACACAGACACTGGAAGATTAGGGAACTGGAAGACTAGGGGATACTGGAAGACATGGGGACACTGAGACACTGGGAGATTAGGGGACTGTGAGACATGGGGACACTGATACATAAGGACACTAATACATTTTCTTTCAAGAAAGGTGGCAACCCTAACTACTTTTCACATACTCTTGCTTAAGTATGGAAACTTAAGAGGGATGTAGCGGAACAAAACTTGTGTAGACTGGCTGACAATGAAATTAGTTAAGGGAATGCTGACTTTGGTCTCTCTAACACTGTGGCATGTTCCCTTTCTTCTACACTCACTACATACACCTTTTCTCTGTCCCAGACTATATACCAGGAGCTTCTGCCTACTAGTAAGAAGGTAAGAAGACAATTGTACATGTGACTGCTAGGGGACAGTCCTTAGAAAAAGTGGAGCAAGACAAATTTATGCCAAGCTCAGGGTCCTGTCTGCATAGCATGCCCTTAGTTGGCCAGCCTGCATGCCTGGCAGGCAGCCTGACATGCATTCATGCCAGGCTGTCCTTCAAATTATTTGTGCAGGTATGCCCACTTTTTGGGTATGTTCACCCTTTGGCAGTTCTGGTTATGTGGCACACCCTTTTACCCTGTCCATAGACTTCCTGCTTCACTGGAAAGTGCTGTTAGGGGGTATGGATTTACTTGAAAGGTGAAAGCGTGAGATTAGCATAGGGTATGTGTTTTCTCATAGCTGCATCCTATGAGTTTCCCTCCAGCACCATCTCCTTCAGATACATGACACTTAGGAGCTAGGACTGTTTTAGTATTTTTGGTCGATAAGATTTTGTAATTAGGCCCATCATAATTGTCAGCACCAGGCCCACTGGGTCTAGCTAGCTATCAACAGTGCTGGGGATAATACATTTTACATTAAATAGAATTTGCAATGAAGTGTAAACATTAGCTGACTATTTACAGGAAGCGTGTAGGAAGGCTGTGTAAGTCACATGCAGGGAGGTGTGACTAGGGTGCATAAATAAAGTGATTTACCTCCTAAATGGCAGAGAATTGAGCAGTGACACAGCAGGGAAGTGATCTATACACCAAAACTGCTTTAATAAGCTAAAGTTGTTTTGGTGACTATAGTGTCCCTTTAAAATCAGACCATCCTGGGTTTATTTGTCTTGTTACAAGCCTCCTTTGCCTGGATTACTGATACTGCCTGGATCCCTGGTTAACCTCTGCCTGCCTGATCCTGTCGTGGCTCCCTGGTTAACCTCTGCCTGCCTGATCCTGTCCTG
>OW240916.1:196270135-196351061 GCA_933207985.1 Pelobates cultripes
CATTAAACTGACATTTTTAGTAGCTACCTAAACAAATGAGAACCAGATTACAATTTATGATATACTGCCTAGGTGCTAACTAGTGGCTAAGGTAACACCTTACCAAAGCAATCAAGGAAGGAAGTTATGTTTATGGAAAAATGATGAAAACCATGGATAGATAGTTTATCTAGTAGTTGCTTAACCCCTTAAGGACCAAACTTCTGTAATAAAATGGAATCATGACATGTAACACATGTCATGTGTCCTTAAGGGGTTAAAGGGCATGTGGGCATGCCACTCGGTTACTCCTGGGTTACTGCACTAGAAAATGTATACAAGTTGGAGGAGGTTTTTTGTTGTTGTTGTTAATTTACGTTGCTTTGTTTACAATAATTGTGGTTTGTCAGGCTGTTAGTGGGTATAGTGAGTGTTTTGTTCAAGATTCCTAATTGAAAAAGGAAAATACCTTTAAAAGATTACAAGTTAAAATAAGACATAGGCGGACATTGGAAACATTATTAGCCAAACCAAAACCATTCTTCAAAGCTAATATAATGCAGTCACTATGGATTGGTTGGAAGCAATTGTGCACATGGTGATAAATACAAAAATAATCTTCCAGAACTGTCTCCATATATTAGTCCTCTAAATAGGTATTTAAAAGACACCCTAGGCCAATGAGCTAGCCCGCAGAGGCATGATATATATACACCAAAACCACTTTATTAAGCCAAGTTCTAATGCTTTGACCCTCCTTTATATTTATTAAACAAACAGGATGGCAGTGATTGGCAGGTCAGGTTAGACCAGTGCTCTCATCAAATTACCATCATGCAGGTTGGATGAAAATTACATTGATATTGCAGAAGTATTAATTTCACATTGTAAATGTGGCCAAAGAGAGGCAGGCCTCTAGGTGCCGGTTAGAGACCCAGTTTATGTCAAAACATTCCTTAACAGTTTGACATTAATCCAGGGGACAGTACCAAAACGCTCCACTAGGCAACTTAATAACTACAGTTAGCTGTATTTTGGGACTTATTGAGTCCCTTCTCAGGATGCATATGTCCCTGCTGGTTCCAGGTGTCCTTTATGGCAGCATTGACACGGGGGCATTCAACAGGTTTCTATTTCTTTCGTTTGATTTCTATGGGTGTAATTTTAAGTGGCCAATATATTTTTTACTACAATTCCAGATGTAATGATTATCTAAGGTAGTGACATCACCCTGCAGTTCTTCACATATCCTGACATGCGCACCTTTGGGTCTGTCACAAGAAATAAGAAAGCAGCTGTATTCATATGAAGAGATTCTAAGAACCTGCGCTGTGAGTGGCCTGTGAGGACTGATGTTAAGAAACTCTGCTCTAGTAATACTTTGACCATGATGGGAATGGTTTTATTAAAACCATAAAAGGTTATATCAACTGAGGGTGGAACGAGGGTTGTGGAAACTGACACGCTTGGGTGTGATGTGTATGTTGATGAGTCTGAGGAGTGGCCAGCATGCTATACTAGTTTGCACGCCCAGATCGTTTTAGTCTAAACTGTCAACAATATTAGTTGTGTGAGTGAGCCCTTTTTCAGGTTCACAATGACAAATAAGTGGCTAATTGCAGGAATTACTACTCTGTCTATAAAAAAACCCCAAATAAATTCAAAATACCTTTTCATATATGCAGTAAATGTTCTTTTCTTGTCATGAATCATTATTATAAATCACAGGCACCTGCACACTGGCAAACATAGCACTATTAAAAATTATTCTTTCTAGATTATGATAATATGGAAATATGCAAATTGAGATTCCAAGAAGGACAGTACACAGGCATTTTCATTTTCTCATATTTTAATAAATAAATTAATAAGAGTGTGTGTGTGTGTGTGTGCGTGTGTCTGTGTGTGATGGTCCTTTTTTTTTGTCTTCACACTAGTCAAGCGTGAGTCTTATATGACTTTTTAATATGCAGAGTTCTCACTATAGTATGAACAGAGACTTGATGATTTCATGTATAAGTTAATAGTCTAGCTCTGTGTGTTAGAGCTTCAGTTTCAAATGCAATTTCAGGCATTATTCACTATAGCGTCCATTGTTGAGAATTCCAGGCACTGCTTCCTGCCTCCACTACAGCTATTGGAGAACCGAACGCTCTCTGTCTGAGCTAAGCCAGAGGTGCAGGGCTTAGCTCAGGAGAGCTGAAGAGCTTTTGGCTCTCATGGCTGTTATGTCTAGGGGCGCATTGGGGACCTCAGGTAAGAAGTCAAATATATTGAGAACTGAAATGGTGTACTGATGGTGTTTTGGGCAATGCAGATTTTTATAATGCTGACATAATTTAAACCTATATCTGTAAGCTGACACAATAGATATTAAACAAGAATTGTCACTTTACAGGATTTTAAATATAATGTTTAATTCAAACAAAAACCAAAAGGAGGCAAATGTAACATAAACAAATACACCGTGTGTGAAAAATAAATAAAAGTACAACTTCAAAATGCGGAACACAATAATAACAATATGAACTCAAAACTGTAAAAGAAGACTTTACATGCAATATATTAAAAGGCATGTGTAGCAGAGGGGATTGTGGGGGGAGAGGGGTAGGAAAACTCACAAGAAGGAGTATAAATCCAGGCCTGTTGCCCTTATGTAGAATGGAGCTGCACACTCAGAGGAATTTGTCTTACTATATGTATATAGTTAGTGGATAGTTAATACAATGTTAAACAAAAATCTGCACACCAGTCAAGCCATAAGACTTGCTTTTCCCACAGAAATTCCAAATCTGCAGTGATGTTACAACCGCTAAGGATTCTGGGTGGGCATATGCAAATTAGTTTAACAAAGAATCGCATTTTTGCCTCATTCCATTTTAAACATGGATTCCTTTTAATCTGTGTTTGCAGTATACAACTGCTTGGAACACAATTTAGGAAAAGATGCAAAACCAGTGAACCACTCATGGACGGCTGTTTCGTTGTTATTACAACTCATCAGCATGAGGTTGGTTACTGGTTTGCTATATATATATATACATATATATATATATATATATATACAGTGGGACCTCGGTTTATGAATTTAATGCGTTCTCCGGGACATTTCTTATTGCGAAAAATTTGTAAACCAAAATGCGGTTTCCCATAGGAATGCATTGAAAACCAATTAATCTGTTCTGGAGGTCAGAAAAAAGTCAAAATGAGCTGGCTCGGAAACCAACCCACAATGCAGAACACACAATAAAAGGCATGCAAACGACAAAGCTCCGCTCCCTACCTTTCCACAGCTTGAGAAATGCACCAAAAAGTCCCAAAAACTGCAAACAATTTCCAGAATGGCTCCAAAACTCGACGCCACGTGCTATCCCACAGGCTCCAGCATGCAAGGGATGGTGCTATAAACCTCCCAGGTGCAATGCATCCTGGGGAAGCTTGCTTTGTATTGCGAAAAAAATGTGTAAACCGAGGCATTATTTTCAATGGATTTTCATTTGTAAACTCAAAATTATGTTAACTGAGGCGCTTGTAAACCGAGGTCCCACTGTATCTATAAGGGAGAGAAAAAAGAAGCAAATAGTGCAGACAGTCAGCACTATTTGCTTCCTTTTGGTTTTTGTTTACATTAAGTTTGTAGGTATATTGAGGGTAAACCTTTTTGGGGCTTTTCTGTTTGTGTATACATTTAGAGTTTTTTTGTTCAATAATGTTTACTTCCCCTGTATTTCACAAGAAGCATGTTGCAGGTGTGAAAAATACAATTAAATTTGGAAATCTTTATATTGCATCTTGGCACCTCCATCATACCATAGTAGCTCCCTGTCAGTCATAGCTTTAAGCTATGCATTTTGCATATGAGCAAGCAGAGAACAGGATAAATCAAATCAATAGAGGTTTCACACAAAAATATTTAAAAAACTGTTGTTTATTTATTTTTTTACAATTTGAGCCATAATTTTCTGACTGCGACCATTTCTAATGTATAAAACCGAAATGCCACTCTCTATATACTGACATGTTTTTTTTGTTCTGCCAGACTTAGTGCTATGTAAAAAAATGGAAGTGGGATTGAGTCTCCTTTTTATTCATGGACAGTGCCAACACACAGCTATATACACACCCACACTACACAAATTAAACATAAACATACAAACAAACAAACAAACTCAAAGGCCTATAGCTATACTTCCTTGCAAAAATGCCCCTTGAAAGGACACTGTTGGTACTTTAACGGCTTCCTCTACTTTAAGTGTTTATAGTGTCTATGTACCGTGGTGCTGTGCTTCTATTCATCATTAAACCAATCTCAATGTTTTAATGCTAAACAAGAGTCCCCATCAACCCATCCCCTCTGTACTACTTGTGCTAATGAGGAAGCATTGGCATGAGCAGCAATGGGCAGCTGTGATTGGCTAAGAGAGTCAGCTTACCTCTTAGTGTATCACAGGTCCTACTGCAGGTATGAAATGGTATGGCTACAAGGAAGTGTGTAATCTCTCCATTAAGCATGCCTCCAGTGGGAATGGATCTAAAGTAAGCCAGGGACCCTCATTCAGTAATAAACTGCTTGAAAATAATTTAAAGCGGCACAGTTACATCCCTGAAAAATAAGTATTTTTATAAAGATAGAATCTTTATGAAATACTCATATTGACTGTGTTTCACTAAAATTCTAAAACCAGTCAAAGGATATACTGAGACAAAGTAGGGCATTTCCTACGCCTGACACTTCTAGACACTGGACGGAGCAACCGACATCTAAAAGTGTCAATCCCTCCAAAACCGTCACCAGTGACAGCTGCAAAGAATTGGCTTTATCCTCCATATACCTAGCATGTGTGAGAGTACAGCAGTCGGTTCATGGCGCCTCAGCAGAAGAGGACTGCCTGTAAGAAGATGTCATCACCCGTGAAGGACAGGTTCGGGTAAGTAAATCTCACCTTTTCCTGCCCCCCTGAACCATCAGCGGCATTGTCACCATCGGGGGTCCTTGCAAATTCTGCAAAGTCCACTCACGGTGACAGTGAGCTATAAGACTGAATGAAGAGACAATGCATGTGGACTCCAATTCAATGATGATGAAATGGTTATAGTGCCCCTTTAAAGAGATTATGTACCAATATTTTATCATAAACATAAAGCATACCAAATGTTATTTCACACTCTTAGAGACGCATCACCAAAAGGCACATGCCCAGACTGATAACCATAAAAAAATAAAATGTTATCGTATAATGAAAACATATTCTTAATTCAAACCACTTAGTCGAAAAGCGCCAAGCGTTTGAATCCAATACTTTCCCCTATGTTTAAGTAGTTTTGTTCTATCACCATAATTCCTCAAAGGGGGATCATGATCTATAATCTGATATCACAATTGGGAAGCATCTAGACAGGCATACCCATTCATAAAATTAGGTATCATCTCTCCCAGTCTTATTTGCTCTGTACTATCCTCAAACATTTCCCCACAAATTGTCATTTGACTACAACATTTTAATCACATACAGTGACAGCCATCTCCTACTTTGAGTGCTACAAATTGTGCCTGGAAAAATATGACACAAAGGGAAAAATGTTGGCACAACAAATGGAAAGTAAAGGTGCAAAATGAAAATGCAACATAAATGGATAACTAGATATGTGGCACGTTTTATACATGGCCCCCGACATTTGTATTTCTCCTGCTCATTTGATGTATTTGTTTATCATATCATTAACCTAAGTTTACTATTTATGTTTAAAATAACATTATCTAGCGGAGGAATATGGTTATAATGAATAGTGTAAAACTTTCCTAGTAATTGTAGATCACAATAGGCCTTATCTGGTGGGTCAGTATATATTTTAAAATGCTGTGGCCTGTTGGCACTATATTAAAAATATACTCAATATTAATATTTCACTATTGCAGCACAGTCCTAATGTGTATAAACTCAGCCAAGGATGCTGTATGTGTATTGCTATTAGTGAAAATCTCACATAGAGTTTAACACATCCTGCTTTTGTACAGGAAGTCAGTGATTATTCTATAATAAGGTATATTCAGATATATCTGCGCATTCCCCTATGCACGTATTGCAAACATTAAAACCCTGTCCCACTTCCAGCTATTTGCCCGGAGCGCCTAGCAACACTGCGCATGCGCCCTCCCACGGTGGAGGCTGCTGTTACTTTGGCGATGCCACCAGAGGGATACGAAGCGTTCGTTTCCAAGGAGACGGACGCCTAAACCGCGCTGCATTGTGGGTTGAAACAAATTGCAAAGAAAAGATCCTCGAGAAGCCAAAGTATTCAGCCAATGGTAAAGCGAGTGGAAGAGCTAGCAGCCATTCAGGAGGAGAGTGGGGGAAGAAGGGCGTCAAGTAAGAGGAGGTTTCCTGCGCGCCAGAAGGCAGTGTGCGAGAGAACGTGGTCAGTGCAGGATCAGCCTCTCCAGAACTACAAAGCCGTGAGTATTAGGGATGGATGGGACATGTCAGTGTACTTATTAAGGTTTACTGATGGAAGTTATATAAATATGAGGTGGGATATTTACTATATGGGATGTTATCAGACTCTAACCGTTCATATTGTGAGCTCAGCCTGTGTTAAGCTCTCTGCCGAGCAGTGTTTCGCACAATACACACAGATTGCTCATTGCAGTGGGATTTTCATCTTAGTCTTCGATAGCTAGATCACTCTTTCTCTGGCTTCTATAAACGTAAAGCCCCAGGACTCACATCTCACAGCAGTGTGGATCCACCTGGCTTCAGTACAAGTGGCTGAGCATCTTGTGGGAAATGCATGTCCCTTCATTGGTATAGGTTAGCCATTAATGTCTTAGGTGTTAGTGTGTGCAGGCCTGTCTTTGAGAGTGCTGATGGGGTGGTGAATTATTCTGATACTAGCCTCCTGTCACCTGCAGGTCACCATGTCTGAGAGGAAAGCAGTCATAAAAAATGCTGACATGTCTGAGGAGATGCAGCAAGATGCTGTTGAGTGCGCCACCCAAGCCCTAGAGAAATTCAACATCGAGAAGGACATTGCAGCTTATATCAAAAAGGTAATTTTCTTGATTTTGCGTCCTTACAGATTGTGTGGGTGTTGTGGGGGGGGTGGGGTAGTAGATTTGTTCGATGAGCCACAAATGTGGATAAAACCTCCTTGATTCATGTCACTTACAAGTGATGTTTAATGCCATATAGACTTGTGGTTCTGTAAGAATGAACTATAGTGAAAGAGGTTTCCACAATCTTGCCTATCCCTCTCTTTATCTTTTATTTTTCTCTCTCTGTTGTTACACAAGCAGGAGGCAGTGGTACGTTGAATGCAGTTGCCATAGTGACAGAAAAGCTAAGCTGTTTGTATGTTCCAACTACTGAAATTAATGTTTGCTCAAAATGAGACCAAGCTGTACCAAAATCTCAAGGCGTGTGTGTGTGGGTTGTTTACCTCCTATTGTATAACTAATTAATATACATTGATAGAAGCCATTTAAGAGGCTGCAGTGTTCTTGACATCACATAAGCAAATGGGGTTGTTGGTGTCTTCACTGTGCTGATATATGGCAGGGAGGTTTATACATGGTGTGTATGAGTGCAGGGAACAAAGACAGAGTGGTACTTTGTGACAACCTAAAGTGAAATCATGTGTAAATGTGTTTATTTTTGTTTTAGTCTTGTAGAACTGCATAATCTGCAAAAGATTACTGACAGTATTTCTCTTTTCAGGAATTTGACAGAAAATACAACCCTACATGGCACTGCATTGTAGGTAGAAACTTCGGAAGCTATGTCACACATGAAACTAAACACTTCATCTATTTCTACCTTGGTCAGGTAGCAATCCTTCTCTTCAAATCTGGCTAGAATAAAGGAATATAAATTCAAGAACTGTACAAAAAGAATTAAAAGACTGACTTAAAAGTTTGCTAAGGGAACAAACTCCCTAATTTTCCCGGGTTTCTTTATTATAATTTTTTTTTTTTTTTTGTGTGTTCCTGGGACTGGAACCTTATTGTGCTGGCTTGTTTTCATAATGGTTATAAAGCTGTTTTCAAACAATACTTACAATTGTATTTATTTTCTATTTTGTTTTCTAAACATTTTATTAAATGTTTCTTTTTAATAACAGCATTTTCATTTGTCTCTGGGTGTGGTGTGGCTTTTTTTTTTTCGGCTCCTTCAAATGAGTGGGTATAGTGTACAGTAAGCAGTCTGCAAGGTGCTCAGACTGACTTCTTACTGTATATCATGTGTCTACAGTAAAGCACTACCATATTATATATTTTTCTCTATCCATGAGGTCAGAGTATGAACGTGAATGACCATGGTTGGCTGCACAGGTTGCTGGTTCTGCTCCATCCATTTAACTCTGTTGGGAATGTTAGAAAAGGACCTTGAAAGAAGAATTCCTCAAACTCTAAAGTGTGGATACCATTCCTAGCACCATTAATTTATTTTTAGTCTATATAGAGCATGCCCCTGCAATCTCAAAAGCTTTAATTCTTTGCCATTTAGGCATAATTACTTTGTTTATGCAGCCCCATCCACTCCCCTGGGTGTGACTGATTCCAAGAAAATATTTCTGTTTTTAATACTTTTAATTTTTAAACATTGTTTACTCCTAGAATTCTCTCTTTACATAGTTACTAGAGGCTTACAACTTCTGAATAAACTTTCTACTGGTCTAACATACTTAATAGTTTAGTTTACTTTCTGCACACTGCACGTTATTAGATGCTAATAACTGGTTATACCTCATGATCCAGTATACACTAACTATATCAAAATATGACTCTGCTTCAATATCCCTAAGGACTGCTACTGTGGCCACTCTTGATTCCTCGATGGGTCAGAAGGACAAGCTGGGCAGACCTATAGTTTTCTTGGAGAAGCCCAGGTGTGCAACAATTTAATTGCTGGTACCTGCAATTACAGTGCCTGTAGATTGTTGCACATCTTCTCTATATGTTTCAGGACACATGCAAAATCAATGTGCTCCTCAAAGCTCTTTCCCAAGAAATGGCTTACAGAGCTTGATCTGGACAACTTAGGCTATCACACTTCCACTCCTCACCCCACTTGGTGAAATTCTGGGTTTTCATACAGGTCCTGTGGTACTTCCCTCAGGCACACTGGAATGCCCCAATTTATCAGCCTATTCCAATCCCTTAACTGTAGATACTCTACTACACAAAGAACTCCATCTAGGTTTTGGCTTCATAGTCACCTTTTCAGACCGGTCACACAAATCCCATCAGTGTTGTGACACGTAAATTTTCAAATAAGAAAAGGCTTCTCATTCTTCACACACACCAAGCATTAACTCTCTCATTCCTGCTGAAGAATTTTCCTTCCAGCACGCCACTGTTGACAACACCATACAGGCCATTTTACACGTTGGTAAGCATGCTTGGCTTTGCAAAATTGACATTTCTAACACTTTCAAGCTGCTACCAATTTACCCATTCCTAATGCATATTCACGGTGTTAAGTGGATGGATAATGATTACTTGTAGACTAGACTTCGTTTTTGTTCCAGGAGCAGTCCGAAACTGTTCGATATCTTCTCAGAAACAGTGGTGGCTGCTTGTCAATGTCCCACAGTGATTTACTAATTTCAGCACTACTGCCTTTTTCACCACATTAGGTATCCCTATTTCACCTGATAAGACTCTTGGTCCTTCCACTAGGTTAGTGTTCCTCGACATCACCTTGGACACGGTCGCTTTTCAGGCGAGCCTCCCAGAGGAGAAGCTGGTACTCATTAGGGAAGAGATGGACCATTTCCTACGGGCTGGTTTGTGTACTCGTAGGGAGCTTCAGTCCTTACTGGGGTCACTTAATTTTGCCATGCGAATCATCCCGCAGGGTGTTTATTTCCAGGCTTCTTTATCTATTACCTGGCTTGTCTGATCGTGTGTGCCATAGCTGATTTACGAATGTGGCAACGTTTCTTGGAATGGTATTTCTCTGTTTATTCCACCTCTTTATCATCCCCAATTATCATGACTGATGCAGCAGCCTGTGATGAAATCCACTTCGCCACTGGTTTTTGGAGGGGCCTGTTTGCCAGCCTCCTACCCTGGGACTATGGGCCCTGTGATAACCCATGTTCAAAAGTACTGTTTCTGCTCCTTGGACTTTTAATTGGAACAGATTCAAACGTGGCGGTGGCCATCTTAAATTTTCCAGCTGTGTTTTGTTGTTGAGTGTATGGAAATGCTTTGGGCATGGGACCATGTGAACTGTGGGGCAAAAATAAGACTTCCAGGAAATTCCTGAATCCCTGAACCGATCTGGGTGATTTTTGGATATGTTGTTCACCCAGATCGGGGATGTTGTGGGGATATGTTGTATTTTGGGGTTTGTAAAAATGAATGCTTTTTCTGTTTAGAGTTAATTGAGTAAGCCCATTGTCTTTGTTAATTGTATCACAGGCAGAGGGGAGGGATTGTGTGCTGTAAGTGGGAGTGTCGGACATTGTTGTATTGTTCTGATTGGTTTGTGTGCCTGTGTTCCATCAGGTCCAGGGGGTGTGCCTCTGGCCTGAGGAATTGTATATAAGCAAACCTGTAACAATAAAGCCTCAGACTTGTTCTACCCTTCATGAAGTTTCGGCTCATGTTTGGGGGATTGGAGAACTACCTACACTCTGGGGAGTATAGTGATTATAGCAATCCCCAGAGTATAATCACTAAGCCCTTGTAAGAGTTTGTTCCTGTTCCTCCTCTTTGAATTAAGAGAGGTTTACCTACTGGAAGCTGGATGCTGGTGTTGGGTCCAGACTAGGTGGAAGACGGTAAGACCACAACCAAGCAGCAGGCGGTTCATGGGGTCTGCGGTGGTTATGGTGTCTAGTGGAGTGCTTGGAGCCCTCGGAAAGTACCGCATCCATCAACGGAGGTACCCAGTCGGGGTGCCAGGTGATCCGTTACACAGCCCGTTCGGGGTTTGCTGCTATTTTTCTAAATCTTTGGTTCAGAGACTCATGGCCTACAGAGAGTCCTTGACAACCTTCAGGGAGACCTCCACTCTGTTCGAGGTTTACCCCATTGTGGCAGCTGCACACACTTGGGGTCATCTTTGGACAGGGAAGGCTATCCGATGTCTCTGTGACAACATGGCAGCATGCAAAATCATCAACAAGGGGCACTTATTGTCATTAACCATCATGAGGTTGGTCCGAAGATTGACTGGCTTGCCACCTCGTACCAATTTTATTTGTTCTGTGACGCACTTTCACACTCTCAATTTCAGGTGTTTTTCGGCTTCACCCCACAGCAGACAGGCTCCTGTCAAGAAATCTGCTATTCCACAAGCTTGTGATGGACTAGACAGGCTTCTGTCTTACAGCCTGTCACTATCACGTTCTGCACTCTCTGCTAGCCCAAAAACAGCTTATGATAGGTATGATGGATGGCCTGATATGTTTGGCACAAACTCGCTGCACCATATTTGTGACTGTTTTCCATGTACTTAGCTATCTCTGTGTTACAGACATCTGTGTATTGTGTACTTGTATTTTACAGAGTTCAGTGTGTGTCTGTATATGCAGCTGCGGGTCAACAGACAGCAGCAGCTCTATAAAGTATAGTTAGGTATGAAATGTATTCTGTGGGTTAATCAAGTTAAATGCTGCACTGTGAGTGACCACCGGCTGTGCTTGCTCTGAAGGGACAGTGGGTCCAGTCAAGATAACCTTTTGTTGTTTTTATGGTGTATTGGCACAGGGGGAGGTGGTAACTAGTGTAAGGAATCAATTTTTTGCTTTGTAGTTCTTCTCCTGTCCCCTGTTCTGTATTCCTATTGGTGAAAGTTTTGTGTAATATTTATTTTACTGTATGCTGTGATCTTTGTAAGCTGGAACTGAATACAATAAACAGTCGGAGTGAGTCTGAGTTCTAAGGAGTTGCCAAGAAAGAAGCTGATGTTGGCTCTTCCTTGAGGTCTCCCAAGTTATGGCTATTCATTGTCCTCGATAGAGTAATTACTAATAAGAGTATTGACAGAAGACTGGATGGATAGAATATCATATAGTAACCAGATATCAGCTCAGTATATCCTACATACGCTACCCAAGAGGAGTCCTAGCATTTAGTGGAGCAGTTGAGTGCTGCACGTTATGTAAAAAGAACACCCACGGACGATATATTAGGCTGTTTTGTCATGGAATTTCACGTCCAGGAGCATTTCTCCATAGAATCCATGGTTGCTTTTTCGTCTTTTTGCCACCTTCACCTTAAATTAGCACACAACACGATTAACCCCTTAAGGACACGTGACATGTCATGATTCCCTTTCATTCCAGAAGTTTGGTCCTTAAGGGGTTAAACTTTCTCTCACAGGGATTCAACATCACGTACTCACCACGTATCCCAATCATACACCTTTCCTCAAGTCCTATCCTATTAAAAGTATATTGCGGGGTATCAATAAAACAGACCCCTACTTCATCCAGGTTACCAATCTATGGTGCGATATTCCAAGCCCTCTCTGATTTAGTGGACACACGACCATTTGACAGTCCCACAAATCAAGTAATTAAAACCGCTATTTATATAGCTTTCTACGTTTTTTGAGACCCCGAGAGTTTACAGTAGCTAGACAGACAGACAGACATCATCTCTATCTTAAAAATATCTGATATCACTAAACATCAGGATCACAATATACTCTCTACAAACCTCAAAAACAAACCAAATGACTCATCCATCTGCTTTACCACTTTATCCCACCGCAAACAAGTGGTATCCAGTTAAAATAATCGATTCCTACTTACCCACACTCAATCATGTCACACACAATTTTCCACTTCTCTCCCTGCAAGGACTCCCTCTGACTACTGCTAAGTTCATATTCTACATCAGAACATTTCTCTTAAAGGGACACAATAGTCACCAGAACAACTACAGCTTATTGAATTTGTTCTGGTGAGTAGAATAATTACCTTCAGGCTTTTTGCTGTAAACACTGCTTGTTTCAGAGAAAATGCAGTGTTTATATTACAGCCTAGTGATAACTTCACTGGCCACTCCTAAGATGTCTGTTAGAGATCCTTCCTGGGTCATTGCTGCCTAAAATGCATCAAAACATTCAGTATCTCCTCCCTCTGCATGCAGACACTGAACTTTCCTCGTAGAGATTCATTGATTCAGTTCATCTCTATGAGGAGATTCTGATTGGCCACGGTTGTGTTTGAATTGCGCTGCCTCTGCTCCTGATCTGCCTCCTTGGCAGTCTCAGCCAATCCTATGGGAAAGCATTGTGATTGGATCAGGCTACCACTTCTGATGATGTCAGCAGGCAGTGGGCAGGTCCAAAGGAAACAGGGGAAAAATAAGCAGCTCCAGACTTGAATACAAGTAAAATTTTACTATATTTAGGGAGGCCTGGGGGGTTAGATGGTAGTTTTAACACTATTTAGTACTCCTTTGTTCGGGTCATTCATTTAGAATAGGGGCAGCTTCGGCCGCTTCCAGCACTGACACTTCAGTGCATATCACCAGAAAAATTGGGGAGATGGAAATCCTCAGTTTACAGTTGTTACATACCTCATCCGAAAAAGAAATGAGGAAAGCTTTTAAAAGTTTGTCATTGTAAATGTGATACACTGAAGTGTGTTCTTCTTTGATATCTTTTTGCCCTCTTTTATTACAGGCCTACCCGTATGTTGGTTACGGCACACCTCAACCAACTTTGTATTAACACGCTTTACGTATATTACTAATATGTTTCCGACCACAGTTTTTAAGGCCGTAGGCCTGTATTTGTGGGAGGAGTTTAAGTCTATCTTATGCTATAAAAACTCCCACTACCCTCTTACATGGGCTGTTCTTTTTAAGGTCATCCCACCCACCTCACCCCATATGTTTTATTTTATTAATACCTTTATTAACACCTTTACTCTTGGTGGGCCCTCTTTTATTACAGGCCAACCCTTACGTTGGTTACGGCACATCTCAACCAACTTTGTACAGTATTAACCTGATTTATGTATATTACTAATATCTGTCCAACCACAAATACACTGCTCATAAAAATAAAGGGAACACAAAAATAACACATCCTAGATCTAAATGAATTAAATATTCTTCTGAAATACTTTGTTCTTTACATTTGAATGAATTAAATATTCTTCTGAAATACTTTGTTCTCTACATAGTTGAATGTGCTGACAACAAAATCACACAAAAATTAAAAAATGTAAATCAAATTTTTCAACCCATGGAGGTCTGGATTTGGAGTCACACTCAAAATTAAAGTGGAAAAACACACTACAGGCTGATCCAAGTTTGATGTAATGTCCTTAAAACAAGTCAAAATGGGGCGGGGCTTGGACGCCATACTGGAGGGTCGTGGGTAGCTTGTGCTCTGGACTAATTTCTAAATAAGCATGATTTTGGGGGTGAAAAGACCCTATAAACTACCCTTTCCTTCTTGGTACCCACGTCTGGCACCACTTGGGCACCTGTAAAGCAAGCTACAGACCCCGTTGTTCTTGTGACAGGCGGTTGCAGCTTTCAGCTTGTTGTGGCCTGGCTATTTCTGGGCGGGAGAAGCGGCCGTTCTCTCAGTCCGAAGCTGCCTTGGCTTAAATCTCTATAGATCCTCAGAGTCCTTGCACCCCTCCTCCCGGGCCAGTGGGGGTTATCCCACCCACTCCATCAAGAGAGTACTCACCTACATTGCTGCAGAGTTTCTTGGGCGAAAGCAACCTACACCCGGCAATGGGAAGAAGAATTACATGCATCATTCAATGCCATGTGCCAGTGTTTTTGGAAGGGCTGGGAAGACCGGAGGAAGCAACCTATACTACCCATGCCTCAACACGGCTTCAGATCCCAGAGAGCGTTCAGAGTCTGCACTGGCAGGAAACCAAGCCGGTTACTAAAGCCTCACGAAGCTCACGCACTGGGGTGGAACATGGTGGTCCAAAGTCCGGGAACCTTATCCTAGCTGAAGCGAGGGGAGACGATGCACACTGGGCACAGACCCCGGAGGACACCTGGGGCCACAGCAGAGCCGCATGTTGCAGCATTGAGAGAAGCACAAATCCCCTGAAGCTCCTGTTAAGACCCAGCTTAGCCCTTACAGGTGTGGGCTGATCGGACTATAATTGCCGATCTGAGAGGGTACCGCTAACTCTTGATCCTAACTACAGCCTTATCTTGCAATTTTTCTCAGTCACTCTCTGTTCTCCTGATATACCTTATAGTAACTAAGCATGTTTTCTTAATCACAAGAAGTCGTCTCCAATCTTACAAATACTCATTTCATATAAATTGCTGGTTTAAGCTTGTATATCCTGATACTTCTTATAACTACTCAATATACTGTCAGTCAGCTAAGCATAATATATTTACCATTTATGTTTTCGTATCTCATGACGTATCTCGAGCCCACCATGTTTATTATATAAAAAAAATGTGCAATTTACATGTGCCATGATATTGTCGTTGATGAAAAGCCTATGTGTGCTGTTGTGGCACTTTACACATGTTTGTCAATCACTTGCACAGAAAAATAAAGAATAATAAAAAAATAAAAAAAACGAAAACAAGTCAAAATGAGGCTCAGTAGTGTGTGTGGCCTCCACGTGCCTGTATAACCTACCTACAACGCCTGTTCATGCTCCTGATGAGGTGGCGTATGGTCTCCTTAGGTATCTCCTCCCAGACCTGGACTAAAGCATCTGCCAACTCCTGGACAGTCTGTGGTGGATGGAGCGAGACATGATGTCCCAGATGTGCTCAATTGGATTCAGGTCTGGAAAACGGGCAGGCCAGTCCATAGCATCAATGCCTTCGTCTTGCAGGAACTGACACACTCCAGCCACATGAGGTCTAGCATTGTCTTGCATTAGGAGGAACCCAGGGCCAACCGCACCAGCATACGGTCTCACAAGGGGTCTGAGGATCTCATCTCGGTACCTAATGGCAGTCAGGCTACCTCTGGCGAGCACATGGAGCGGCCCCCCCAAAGAAATGCCACCCCACACAATCATTGACCCACTGCCGAACCGGTCATGCTGGAGGATGTTGCAGGCAGCAGAATGTTCTCCACGGCGTCTCCAGACTCTATCACATCTGTCACATGTGCTCAGTGTGAACCTGCTTTCATCTGTGAAGAGCACAGGGCGCCAGTGGCAAATTTGCCAATCTTGGTGTTCTCTGGCAAATGCCAAACGTCCTGCACAGTGTTGGGCTGTAAGCACAACCCCCACCTGTGGACATCGAGCCCTTAGACCACCCTCATGGAGTCTGTTTCTGACTGTTTGAGCAGACACATGCACATTTGTGGCCTGCTGGAGGTCATTTTGTAGGGCTCTGGCAGTGCTGCTCCTTGCACAAAGGCGGAGGTAGCGGTCCAGCTGCTGGGTTGTTGCCCTCCTACAGCCTCCTCCATGTTTCCTGATGTACTGGCCTGACTCCTGGTAGCGCCTCCATGCTCTGGACACTACGCTGACAGACACAGCAAACCGTCTTGCCACAGCTCGCATTGATATGCCATCCTGGATGAGCTGCACTACCTGAGCCACTTGTGTGGGTTGTAGACTCCGTCTCATGCTACCACTAGAGTGAAAGCACCGCCAGCATTCTAAAGTGACCAAAACATCAGCCAGGAAGCATAGGAACTGAGAAGTGGTCTGTGGTCACCACCTGCAGAACCACTCCTTTATTGGGAGTGTCTTGCTAATTGCCTATAATTTCCACCTGTTGTCTATCCCATTTGCACAAAAGCATGTGAAATTGATTGTCACTCAGTGTTGCTTCCTAAGTGGACAGTTTGATTTAACAGAAGTGTGATTGACTTGGAGTTACATTGTGTTGTTTAAGTGTTCCCTTTATTTTTTTGAGCAGTGCATATATATTGCTGTCATTTTAGAAACTAACATCTCTGTATAAAATTCTAATGCAAACAGCCCTATCTATATTGGTGCCTTTTCTACTCATACTGTATGGTTTGATATCCTGGTTCCTGACTCTGCCTTGTTTGACTACCCTATCCTTTGTACTCCATCACCTGGTTTGGCATATTGACCTTGCTATTTTACCTTACTATAGGCACTGTTAAGCCTGGCCACCCTAAGGACTGATAATAAGCAACTGATTAACTGATGCATGATTACGGCTCATTTGAGCCAAAATATTGCACCTTTTATGGGGTGGCTCACCCTTGAATAAGCTTACCATCTATATCCTGGAGCGTTACCTGTGTTCATCTGTTCCTGTACTACTTTGGTGGATATTGCGCGTGTCTTTAAAACAAATCACTTTCTTTGTGATTGGCCAGACCATAGCGCAGAATCTTTGTGCACGGTTTGTTGTGGAAATACCTACGTGATTATCCTTTGCTATATTCATTAAATAGATTCAGTTTAAGCTCTGTGTGGTGGGTTATTAGGTGTGTGGAGTGTCCCTTCAAGCACACCCTGCGATATGGAAAAATATATGACTTAGGCCCTTTTAAGGAAGTATGTATAGATGATGTGTGAAGCACGGGCAAGATTTGTCTCTGACCCAAACAAGCAACTTTTTTTTTTTTTTTTATTGCAGTGAATCTTAATTGAGAATTTCTTATTAACTGCTCTGTTGCCTGCTTGAGCAAGAAGTGTGTGTGTGAGAAATCAAAGTTAAATTAACAGAGCAGGGGGACAAATAAGTAAACACACTGCTGAAAGGTCAGTTTGAAAATTAAAGAAGATGTTTTTTATTCTCTCTCCCCCATCATGGTGCACCTGTTTTTTTTTAGCAAGGGTTGTATACAGCAGCTTGGCCTTGGAAATCCATTTCATGAAGCTCTGGCTGCTCAGTTCTTGTGCTGATGTTGCTTTCAATGAGTGATGCAACAGTTAAGTGATTTAAAAAAAATTAAATGCTACTTAACACTCAATACCCCCAGTGTGGGTATACATGGCTTGGAACTTGTTGGGCTGCTGTTGCTTCTAGAATCCTCCATTTCATAATGATAACAGTTTAACGGAGAATATCTAATTAGACAGAAATTTTACAAACTGACTTGTGGCCAAAGTAGTATCTCAAAGACATTTAGTTTTAAAAAATCTAAATTATTCAACCCCCATTGAAAATCAGGTTTTAAAAAAATGGTTTAAAACCAGTTGGAATAGAACCCCTCACAATGGCATGGATATGCAAATCAGGTGTTGTCTCAACCACACCTGATGCAACTAATCAAGGGCTTAATAAGTTGTACCAAGTGTGCTTGAGCTGGAACCCCAAAATAGACACACAGATGTGGAACTACTGGAATGGCTGAGGTTATCATCACGGATGATCTCAACTGGCTAAGGGGTTGTTGATTGTCACGTTTGACTGCATGTTAGAAATAGGGCCAAGTCAAAAGAATGGTCCACAAGGTTAAGGGAAGAGGTCGCCCTTTACAAACAAGGAACAGGATACAAAAAGATAGCGAAGGCACTAAATGTTCCTAGAGACACAGTTGGAAGCATAGTTTGCAAGTTCAAAGTTGAAGGAACAGTGGTTACATTATGTGGAGAGTGCAGAAAAAGAAAACCATCAATGCCTGCAACCAGAATTCTGAGAAGGCAGTTTGTGAAAAAAAACCTTGAGTGACTGCAAAAGACCTGCAGTAAGACTTAGCAGCAACAGACACTCAGGTTTCAGAGAGCACAGTAAGGCGCGTAGTAAACACAGAAGATTTCCATGCCAAAACTCCATGACGTACATCATTACTGACACAAAAGCACAAGAATAGTCGGCTCCAATATGCTCAAAATCATAAATATACCACAGAGATTTGGGGATTCCTGTTCTGTGGAGCGATAAAACAAAACTGGAGCTTTTTGGCCCAATGAATCAGTGGCATGTCTGGAAAAAATAAAAAAAGAGTAACGCATACACTGAAAAGAACACTGCCTTCAGTTAAGCATGGTGGTGGCTCAGTGATGATCTGGTGCTGCTTGGCATCCTCTGGCACTGAAACCTGCATTGTGTGGAAGGCAAGATGGATTCACTAAAGTATCAGGAAATCCTAGGAGAAAATGTCATGCTGTCTGTGAGGTAGCTGAAGCTTGGGTGTCATTGGACCTTCCAACAAGGCAATAATCCCAAGCATACCTCAAATTCTACCAAGGCTTGGTTGCAGAAGAAGTCCTACAGTGGGCATCACAGTCAACGGATATGAAGATCTCTGGTGATATTTGAAGAAAGCGGTTACAGCACACAAACCCAAGAATATTACTGCATTGGAGGCCATTGCTCATGAGCAATGGGCTAATATTCCTCAGTTACACTGCCAGAAGCTTGTGCCTGGCTATGCATTTTATTAGAAGCAGGAAATAACAGCAAAAGTATGCTCTACTAAGTACCAAAGACTCTTGCCTTTAGAAAGGTGCAGTGTTAATTTAAATTTAGTTTAGTCTTCAATCGACACGACTAAAATCTAATGTGTTTAGTTGAAGCCCCTATATGGCTCTTTTGCAGCCCCTCTAAAGTGTCTGTTCCTTCCAGTCTTTTGTTCCTTCCACAGTCCCTCTGTGTCCACTGGTGTCTGCCCCAAGCCCCTGTCTGTCTTTTGCCCCTTTCTCAGCCCCTCTGTGTGTCTCTTTCTCCACCAGCCCCTCTATGTCGCTTTGTGCCACCCCCCAAGCCACTCCATGTGCTCATTCCCCACCCTCCATGTGTCTCCTTCTCCCAGCCTCCCCATGTGTCTCATTCCTTCAGCCCCCAATGTGTCTAATTTCCTCTCCTCCATGTGTTTTACCCACAAATGTTAATTTTGGCAAATTTCAATTAAGCTTTAGTCATAGTCTTTTGGCTAAAAGCCATTTTAGTTTTAGTTGTATTTTAGTCATCTGAATTGTTTTAGTCTAGTTTTAGTCACCTAAATATCACATTTTTAGTAGACGAAATTGGACTAAAATTGTTAGTCAACAAAATTAAAACTGCTCTGGTGTGTAGCTCCACCTCTTTGGCTGAGAGCCAATTCAATCAGTTAATTAGAAATAGAGGAGTTTTATTCCACTATTTTGCAGTGGTGCCTCCTTATAACTCCTGCAAAATGGCAATGTTTTCAGCTGCGGGGGTTAAACAGGAGGCACATGGCACCCAGGCCACTTCATCTCAAGGAAGTGGTTTGGGAGCCTATATAGTTGACAGAAAGGAAAAGTTTAGGGGCAAATAGCTGATCTGGAAAAATTATCCAACTCCAGTCACAGTGTGGCTATTTTTAATACATTTTGCTATTTTAAATTCCATCTGATACAACTGAACCATATACAGAAGGTGTATTTGTTTATGGAAGTCCCACATTAAATCAATTGTGAGAAAAAAAAAAAACCCCAGACATAAACATTAAACTGTCCTGTGGGAAATTAAGTGTGAATTTAAGATTTTAGGAAACACCCAAACTAAAAAATAGCTAAACTATAAATAGCCAGGGAAACATTTTCTTTTCAGCTATTTTGGGTTAAACATGTAAATTCACATTTAATTTCCAACAGTTTGTACTCTGATGAATAATCTAGACAGCGGCTAAAGTAATATCCAGGGGGCATACATTCGATTTAACCCCTGAAGGAACAAGGACCATGGCTTAGCCAAATCCCTGGCATGTGTTTGGTGCCTAAGGGGTTAATCCTTGACAAAGGCCCTAAGGGATCGAAACGTTGTTTTTTGGTGCTTCGGTCCAATAAAATTGCCTATCTTTTTGAATACCTTGGAGTGCCTGGATTATTTTCTATATTTAAATAAGGGGATAATCCTGTCCGAAATTTTTTTTTCACCTACTACAATTATGTGTATATGCAAACGCTTGTAGGTGTGACTCAATTGCTTAATCGGAATAATTTCAAAATACTGGTTCACAATATAAAGAGAAAAAAAAAAATATAAAATTATTTTCATTTTAGTACAAATAAATTATCTTCCAAAACGGAAACTATAGGTTTTCAGTTTACAAGCGTGACATTCTCTTCAGTGTAGAAAATATGCTACTCATAACTTAAACCCGGAGTGAACTGCAACAATTCCAGATGTCAAGTTATGGTATTTCACCTTGAAAAACCCAGCATCTTCAATCATGGCCTTAAACTCCTCCTACAGGAGAAAAAAAAACAAAAAACGGTTTAATATCAAATATATAATTGCCGGTTTTTAGCTATGTACAAGCTAGCTATTCAGCATTATATGAAATTTCTGTTTTAAAGTAAACCAAATTGTTGACTGGTATTACAAAAATGTTTTACCTGAGGAGGGAAGCGTCGAATGCTTTCGACTAGGTATTGATAGGACTTCCAATCACCAGCAATGATTTCCCCAAGCACTGGAATCACTTGGAAACTGTACAGGTCATAAGCCCTAAAGAGGATTAAGAACAGGTCCAGACACACAATGTAATATCAGACATACTCAGAATTCCTGTTATTGGAAGATATATTTTAATGCATCGAGATGTCATGTGACACACAGATGAACAATGGAAGATATGGAAATGCTATACTACAATGAAATGCTATATACACTGAAATGCTATAATACAATGGTCTACTCTCTAGGTTAACATGTGTGGTTGATGTACTTAAATAATACTCAAATTCTTCTTTTGTATTTTTTTTAAAATATTTTTTTTAAAATAAAGATACGAGAGTAACTCCCATGAAGAATGAAAACTCTAGAAGTTTCTTCCTTTTTTGTAAACATGACACAAGTTCTGATGCAAAACTGATGCATTATCAGACTACTCTACAACTGCCACAATTAAAAAAAAACAAAAAAAACCCACACACACCAATTACTGAATACTCTGATCTAGCGCTGCGTATCCTCGATACGTTGCTGCACTAACATTCTATAATTTTCACTAAGCTGTAAGCTTGACTAGAATCATGTCATGGGTCACTACCACAGTATTTTGAATTGCAGCGCTCAAGATACAGAATGGTGTATGTAAGCCATGTAGGCTGTCTTCCAGTATTGCTGTATAAACTTCTCTCTCTCATTGGAAAATCATTCAGGGTTATTCACAAAGGTGAGAATTTCTGGGAATTCAAGGTGAATTTAAAATTCAAAGCCAAAATAGACACACACAAAGCAGAATTAACTTTTTGAATTTTTCTAATTTGTCCTAAATGTTTAATTTCCTGCATACATACGAACACCCGAATATTTCCTGATGTGGCACTATTGGAATGGCTGAGGTTACATCATGGATAATCTCACCAAGGCCACCAGAGCAGCCTTGGAGAGACTGTTGCAGTAATAAACTACAGGTGTGTAAATCTTCTTCATGTTTTATTGGGGATAGGTAAGAAAGCGTTCTAATACTCAAAATACTTTGCATTTCTAGTGTTAGAGGGATAAATTAATCATAGTGCGAAAAAAAAGGGTTCTAGGCGAGAAAAATGTCAAATAGTCAATGGTCAATTATGAAAAGGGAAAAGGCACATATGTGGATTATATCCCAGAGCAGCCTTTAGGTTGGTCTCACTGGGTACTTTTTGAAAACTTTGCACCATTTAAATAATGTGTGAAAAAGAGATAATTTTAATCCATAAACAAGGCACTCCAGTGGAAATTTATACAGTTAATGATAGACGCTTTGCATTGGAGTCAAACTGTCACCATGGTGCAAGGGCTCCATTTATCTCAAATAAAAAGATTAAGTTGCTTTGGTGAGAGTGTTTGGTGTTCAGGAGTATCCCTTCAGCTGCTTAATTACAATTCCCATAATTCCAGTGTTTACTTTTAAATAAAACTTTCAAAAAAATATATGGGACTTGCAGGACATAATGCATAGTGATATCCCATTCACAAGTATACTTGAGGTCATGTATAGGAAGAATGGAAAGTAGCTATTACTGTAGCAGTAATGGCTTTACCCCTGTAGCTGATGCACAATTTCCTTCAGTAGCTGCGGTGTCCACGATTTAATAAATGACTTACCTGGCCAGCAGAGGATTGTTCACTTGACTAAATTCGAGGCACAGAAACCTTCCTCCAGGTTTAAGCACACGATATGCTTCCTGTAATGCCTTGCATTGATGAAACAGAAAGGATAGATATGAAAAAAAAACAAAAAAAAAAACACACACTTAATGTTATAATACACAGTATCTATGTAATGTAGCTGGGAAATCCAAGCATTTTACATCTTAAAGAGACTTAAATTGATAATTGTGTAGCATATACCCTCACAAACCCAATTTTTAAAAAATTTTTTTTTGTAAATATGATTTTTTATTGAACGGTTGTTGTATCATACACAGACTTATGCATGGGGATCACCTAAGTGGAGTATCCAGGGTGTCCACCTTTCCACGTTTGTCGCTTCTCCCTTGGGAATCTGCTATTTTCGCCTCTGCTATCCTTATGTCTTCTACCCTGCATGTCCATTCTTCTATTGTGGGTGGGTTTTCCTTTTTCCAGTGTAGTGGGACCAGGGACTTGGCCGCGTTTAGTAAGTGCCTCAGTATTGACCTCCTGTAGGAGGGTATTGGTCGTTCTGTATGATATAGAAGAGCGTCCGCCATCGTCAAATGTGTGGGTTCGTCTAGTATCTGCTTGATTTCCTGGTGAATGCTCTCCCAAAAAGGTTTTATTTTATTGCAGTCCCACCAGATGTGCCTTAAGGTGCCGGGTTCCTCCCCGCATCTCCAGCAGGTGTTCGGAATTGTCGGCTTGTATCGGTTGATCAGTGACGGTGTACGACACCAGTGTGTCAATAGCTTATAATTTACTTCCTGGTAGTGGGAGCTGGAGGTGCTTTTGTGTCGTAGGGTTAGTATCTTTCCCCACTGGTTGTCCATGAAGGTCTCCTCTGTCCAGTCCTCCCATTGTCTTTTGTATAAGTTGTTGTTAGTACGGTTTGACGTCAGTAGGTTTTGATATAATGCGGAAACCCTACCCTCCACCTCTGGTGTCTGTGTGCATAGGTTTTCGTACCATGTTAGTTCTCTGTGTATCTTGCCTCTGTGTGGTAGGTTGTGATAGTAGTGCTTAAGCTGGATGTAGTGGAATTGATGCATTAGCGTGGGCGTTTCTTCACCTGAAATTACCCTTAATGATTGGACTCCCATATTGTTCAGGACTGTGTGTATTGGTATGTATCCATCTCGGTCGTGTTTTGGCCAGGCATTCGGTGGAAGGCTGTCTCCCAGGTTTGGGTTGTCTGTGATGGGTATCAGGGGACAGGGTTTGGGCGAGATCTGCTACTCCTTTCTTATTGTGGACCAGTGCGTCAGGGTGTGCGTGAGGGGAGAGGCTTCCCCTAGCAGCGTCCGGGCATCCCTTTCATTGTACCACACCAGTGTATGGAGTTTTTTGTCTACAGTGTCCCTCCAAAGCTGGACACATAGTTTATGTGGCGTGTCCGTGTGTAGTTCTTTGAGTCTCTGTAATACCGTTGCCTGATGATATCTTTTGATGTCAGGTAGAGCCAGCCCACCCCAACTCCTTGGGAGGCAGAGTTTGTCATAGCTGATCTGTGCCCTTTCTCCCTTCCAGACATATTGTACGAATGCTGTTTTGAGTGCTATAAAGAATGTGTGGGGGATTGTCTGTGGTGCGGTGTGTAGGAGGTATAATATCTGTGGTAAGATGTTCATCTTTAAGACTGCTATTCTCCCGATCCAGGTTATGTGGGGGTAATTCCATCTTTTGAGGTCTTCTATGATGCGTGTCAGGAGTGGAGTGTGGTTGTGGGTATAGATGTCCTTTGTTGTATGTGTTATCCAGAGTCCGAGGTATCTCATTCTGTCTGTGCACCAGTGGAATGGGAACTTCCGCTTTAGTTGATCACATTCGTTATCCGGGGCCGTGATGTTGAGATTTTCACATTTGGGCACGTTCAGTTTCAATCCGGCCATAGTTTTCGAATTCTTCCATTAGTGGTGTATTTGAGTCTAGTGGATTTTCGAGAAAAAAAACATATCAGCGTATGCGGCGACTTTGTGTTCCTGTTCTCTATGTCTCAGTCCCGTTATCTTCTCGTTTCTCCTGATGCTTTCTAATAAAGGTTCTAGGGTGAGGGCGAATACCAGGGGCGACAGTGGGCACCCCTGTCTCGTGCAGTTTTTGATGTCGAAACCGTCTGTAAGTGCACCATTCACCCTGACTCTGGCGGTCGGTGGACTGTAATGTGCGGTGATCCATGTAAGCATACCCATGCCCATACCAGTCGATCGTAGCGTTTCCGTCATGAAGCTCCAGTCCACCCTATCAAAAGCTTTCTCTGCATCTGTGGAGAGTAACAGCAGTCTCGCCTCCGTTTGTTTGGCCAGATGTTGTATGGCAAACAGTCGTAGGGTGCAGTCTCTTGCTTCACGTCCTGGTATGAAGCCTGTCTGGTCTGGGTGTACTAATCGTGCCATATGGGTTTGTAGTCTCATCGCCAGGATTTTGGAGAAGAGTTTGATGTCTGTGTTAAGGAGCGATATTGGGCTGTAATTACCGACTTGTTCGGTGTTTTTTCCTGGTTTGGGGATCACTGTGATGGTAGCCGCCAGTGCCTCCGTCTCTTATGCTGTTGAGCGCCCTGGTCAGATACAATAATAGTATGTGTCCGAATTTCTTGAGGTATTCCACCGGGAAGTCGTCTGGTCCCGGGGCTTTGCCCGTTTTTGCTGTTTTTAGTGCCTGTCATATTTCCCCCTCAGTGATAGGCGAATCTAATTCCTCTGCTTCAACCGGTGTGAGGGTGTTTTGTTGTAAGTTGGTCAGGTATTCTATCATGTCCGCCTGCCTCGTGGTTGGGGATTGTCCGTCGTTTCCTTCGGGTGTTGTATAGTTTCGTGTAGAACTTCTCAAATTCGTCTGCGATTTCCTTTGAGAACAGCGTTGTTTTACCCTGCGCTGTTTGGATGGTGTGGACTTGCGCCCTTTTTTGTGTGCCTCTCAGCATCCGTGCAAGGAGTTTGCCTCCTTTATTGGCGTGCCTGTAGAAGAATGCACGCAATCGCTGTATAGTTCTGGCGTGTTTGCGTTCAAGGAGCTCTGCCAATTATCTTCTGGTGGACATTAGGTCTCTGTAGGTTTGCTCCTGTTGATTGCGTTTGTGAGTTAATTCCAGGTCGCTGATCTTCTGTGTGAGGTCTATGATCTGGTGGCTAGTTTCTTTCTTCCTTTGGGTGGCTATTCGGATGAGGTGACCTCTGACGATGCTTTCATGAGCTTCCCATACCGTCATGTCTGATACTCCTTCTGTGACATTCTCCGCAAAGTACTGATTAAGGTGTTCCGCCACCTGTGCCTGTATTGCCGCATCTATCAGTAAGGAGTCATTCAGCCTCCATGAGGTTCTTTTGGTCTGAACAATGGTGATGTCATAGACACTTGCACCGTGCTGTGGTCCGACCACGTTGTGGTGAGGATGTCAGCCCTCTGGAGATATGTGAGCCCCTCTTGTTGCACGAATATATAGTCAATTCTGGTGTACCTATGATGTAGCGTGGAGTAATAGGTGTAGTCCCTTCCCTCTGGCTGCAGTGCTCTACAGGTGTCTACCAGCCTTATGTCTCTAAGAGCTTTACATATGGTTTTAATCGCTGAGTCTGGGATGCTGCTTCTTCCCGTGGTGGTATCTGTTCGAGGGTCCAGGGGTACATTGAGGTCCCCTCCAAATAGGAGGGTTCCTTCCATGAATTGAGATAGCTTCGCCATTGTTCTTCTAAGGAAGCTGGCTTGTCCACTGTTTGGAGCATAGACCGTAGCGAACGTGTATATTTTCCGTGCTCTCTCTCCTTTAATGAAGAGAAATCTACTCCCCGTGTCTTCCATCTTGTCCATAAGGGTGAATTGTAAGTGAGATGCCGGTAATATCGCCGTCCCTGTTTTGCGGGCCGATGGGTGGGAGGGAGGGGAGGAAGCAGTGGGTTTAGGAGTAGTGTGTAGGTGTGTGTAAGTGGTGTGACTAGGTGTGGGTGGTAGGTTGTGTTGGAAGCTGTGTGTGTCCCCGATCTGCCGATGGTTCTAAGGCGTTGGTTTCATGAGGTCGTTCGGGGGTGTTAGGGGTTTTGTGGTACCCCGGTATAGGATAGCTCCGTGTGTTTCTGGGTAGATAATCAGTGCCGTACCGCCGGTCAGTTCCCCGGCTAGGCATCGGCAGTGGTCTCCCAGTGGGTATTCTACACGGATTGTGTGTCGGGTGGTGGCCTGTGCCTTTCGGGGTGTATCTCTCCCGTTATGTCGATTGGGGTAGTGTGTGGTAAATTATTTGCGTTCCCGCTAGAATTATCGTTTGATAGATGCACTCATGCTATTTCGTTTTGTTGTCTGAGATATAACCTTGTCAGTGGGGTAGTTGTCTGGTTTGCCGTTTGTGGATAGATGTCTGGCTAGTCTGCTGTTGAGGGTCTTTAGTGAGGTATCGTCTCCCTTCGTGTCAGTTCGTCGTCTTACGTGGTGTGTGTGCTGATGGTTTGGCTTGTGGTGGTGTGAGTCCAGTAGGACATGGGATGTAGCAACCATGTGCATGGTGGCCCCCTTTAACGCTGGCTGTGCAGTTCCAGGGGGTGGGACATGAGTGCCCTAGGGAACTTGAAATTGTCTTGCGTGTTTTCCTTGGGTCATCTGTTTCTGCCTACAGGCAGTTGACCAGTCTCTATGTGTCCCTTTATGCTGGGGTTGGGCAACAGCTCGGTGGGGCTACGCATATGGTATGTGCTTCAGCATATTTAAACACTTGAAAAGATTTGCAAGTTTATCATACATAGACATTCTGAGTAGCTTATAGCTTCACTCCCTCCCCCACTTCTTTAGATCACATATCCCCCCCACCCCTCAATTACCAAACAATCAGGATTATTATCATATTAAGACACTATACCTTCTCCTCTTCCTACGATGTCCCCACCCCTCCCATCTAGGTCTCTTCTCCCTCCTTCCCTTCTCCCGTCGTATTGTACGATTGACTTTCGGCAACTTATTCCATATGGTAGGCATCTGTCTCTCATACCCTCCTTTCCCCTTCCCATCTCTTCCCTCCCAGCCAGCCATCTTCTTCCTAGGTCTCTGTCCCCTCCCTCCCCCTCTCCTGACCTCTGACCCTGTTGTTCCCTATCTCCCTATACCCGCTGTCAACAACCCCACCATCGAACAGTGTCACATAGTCCCTGCTCAGGAGCTGTGCATCCGCGTCTGATTGTAGTCAGTCCATGCAACTTTTTTAATCCATTGATAAAGCCTATATTGGTGAAACGCGTTTGGATATTGTACTGCTTTTTAATTACTGTTAATAAATAGATTTTGGTCATTTTATTCTTTTGCACCATTATCTTTTATTTATTTACTTTTTTATATATTTTTTTTTTTTTATTATAACCACCTGGCTTTTTTCCTAATTATCTCCTATACTCCAAAGAATCCTTAGGTGGGGATTATACCACCCGTGCCTGTATCATAGAGCAGTTAGCCTGCCCTATACATTGTGAGTATATTTTACATACACCAGCATTATTTTAGCACTATTGCGGTTTTATTATCTTCTCCCTGAGCTCCTGCTACCATCTTAAAGAACTATTTCAAAGAACGCTCACCATATATCCTAGAGGCGGGGATCATACCGCTGTATGCCTACTACACTAGAGCTAGTATAAGCTCTATTAAATGTGAGTGTATCTACTATATTCAAATACTTTTTATCCACTTTTGGAACATACTGCACCATCACTGCTTTTTTGTTTTTATCTCCCCCCTGGCTGTCTGTCAGTCACTACACCGAAGAGAAGACTCACCGCATATCCCATAAGCGGGGATTATACCGCTGCAAGCTATTCATACCAGAGCTGGATTAAGCTCTATAAAAAGTGAGTATTATCTCTTCTATTTTATTTGGATACCTTTTGGATCACCCTTTACCACTATTATTTTCATCACTCATCGCCCGCCTCCATACACCTGTAAGGAGCAAAATTCTACAACTCCAGAGACCAACATAAGATCAAAGTTCCATTATACTGGACTCTATTTCAATATTACCACCTCAACCAGGCCCTTTAGTTTCATTTAATTTGCCCATTGGCGCAGTCCCATCCCTTTGTTTGCATGCAAGTGTTCCATATGCTGGGGTCCCATCGTTTTTTTTGTTTTGTTTTGGGTTTTTTTGTATGCCCTCTGCCCTGTTCCCCCCAACCTGCTGTGGTTCCCTGGGGTTGATCAGGAGGCGAAATCTCTCAGTGATGGTAGTGATCCAGTGTCTCTACTTGTAAGGTGGGGGGTGGTGCTTATGTTGCCTTGAGTCTAGGAGGTACTATAGGCATCCTGTGTCCTGGGATCATTTGTCATTGTCACTGTCATTGGGTGTCCAAAAGTCTAAGTGTGTATTGTACTTATCTGTGTGTCCTTGGTCTTGAAGTTCGTCTTGTCTGCTGCGGGAAACTTTATACCTCTGCTGGTTCGTGCCATGGGGTCCATCTCTTGTTCTGAGGCCTATTCTGCTCCGGGGTGTGCTTGTTGCGCTGGCTGTTGGTATCTGCGTGCTTGACGTCCTTGCGGCGAATCTTCTTTGCGGCATCTGGATGCTCTAGGTGCCATTTGGTTGTTTCTCTGCTCTAGCGGGCCCAGGACCTAGTCTAATACTTCAGTGTGAGGCAGACCCATGGTTAGTAGGAATGTGGATACTTCTTCTGGCCAGTATAGGGACTTCCATTCGTTGCCATGTTTAATGGTCAGGCAAAAGGGGAAGCCCCATTTATATGGTATATTTCGGCTTCTCAGTAGCTGCGTCACTGGCCTCAGGGCTCTTTGGGCCTCTAATGTGAGGGGTGATAGGTCTTGGAACAGGGATATGTCCGCTCCCCGGAACCGCCAAGTTTGTTTGGTTCTAGCCTTGTTCATTAGAAGTTCCTTTATCCTGTATTCGTGTAGGCAGCATATAATGTCCCTTGGTAGGTTTTCTGTAGTGTGGGGTCTCAGAGCCCTGTGTGCTCTGTCGAAGTCGAAGCGCTGCGGGGCATCTGGGCCCAGGATTTCCCTGAATAGGTCTGTCAGCATGGCTCCAACATCATCTTCCCCAGGGTCTTTAGGTACGTTGCGGATCCTTATGTTGGATCTGCACCCCTATTGTCCAGGTCTTCTGTTTGTCTTCTTATTTGCAGCAGTATTGCCCCCTGTCTACCTACTGCTGCGTTTGTGGCCTCTATTCTGGTCGCAGCGGTTTGCTGTGCACCTTCCAGGGTCTGTAGGCGGCCATCTTGGGCTGTGAGGTCCCGCTGCAGTGTGGCTACCTCTGATCTTATCACTTTATGTAGGTTTGCTGATAGGGCTTGAAGGTCAGATTTTGTGACCATGGCTTCTGTGAGGGCCCTAATATCTGCTAGGGAGGGTTCCTGTGCGTCAGGTACCTGTGCTGGAGCTCGGCTGTCAGCCATCTTGGATCCCAGTACAGCGCGTGGCTGTCTGGTCGGTGTTCTTAGATACCCATCCAGCGTACCAGTCTGCTGTGACTGCTGGGGTCCTTTCTCTGTCGGGTGAGAGTCGGACCTTTTATTGCGGCCCATCAGGTAGGTTATGCTGCCATATATGCGGTTTAATTGCTGAGCGGGACGGAGCTCCTCTGTTAGGTGGCCATCTCCATCCAGGCCACGCCTCTCTCCCCCCCCACCCCCCCCCAATTTTCTTTTTAACCATCCTGATTTTTCCTTTCACTCTGATTCTCTTTTGCCATCACACAGGTTTATATTCTAAACTCCAATATGTAGCAAACAGCAATCTGAATGATGAAATGAAGACTAAAGTAGCTATTATAGAAGGCTTAGAGAATTTATTCAAACCATCTGTATTTGCCATTTTTTTCCATTTGGATTTCATTTCGGAGTTTAGGGATAAACCCTTTAATCTGTCAAGATATGTAATCTCAGCATTCAATTTTGTTTAATTCCAATTTGCAAATTAATGCATTCTTTACTTAACATACACCTAGAAAACATCTTCCAATAGTAACTTTGTTAAGCATACCATCAACATGTGCAATGTATGAGGTGCCAAAATGTCTAGTATTTAAATATAGCACTCCTGTGTTCTATGATTTTATGTGTGCCACTCACTTGGTCTATGTGTGTCACATTGCGGATTCCAAATGCAATGGTATAGACATCAAACTTATCGTCATCAAAAGGCAATTCCTCAGCGTTGCCTGCAACCCACGACAGTCCTGGCAGGAGAAGAAAAACAAAAACAAATTACTGATGTTTGCTGCATTCTAGCCAGGCTCTGAAATGTATGAGGTTATCCACATAATGGCTTTATGCAACCAGACAATGTAGAACACCAAACATCTTGTGGGAGTTTCTTCCAAAAGCCTGTAACATATTTTACAGGCCTGAAGTCCATGCGACCTAATACTACTTTGTGGATGATGGCCACAGAGACGATGAAGTTTATTATTAAAGGGACACTATAGTCACCAAAATAATTTAGCTTAAAGAACCAGTGTTGGTGTATAGATCAAGCCTCTGAAGTCTCACTGTTCAATTCTCTGCCATTTAGGGGTTAGATCACTTTGTTTCCACTAGAGGTGGCCCTTGACAGCAGTGTAAACACTGCATATTCTCAGTTTGCAGGGGCAGGCTATTTGCCCGAGCACCATTACATTAAGCTGCAGTGGTTCTGGTGCCTATAAGATCTACTTAAGAATGCAGGTAGAATAAAATATTCATTAATTTATTTAAAGGAAAACTATACGCATCATAACTACGGAATGTTTTGGTGGTTATGGTGCTTGGAGTGTTCCTTAATTTGATTGCAAAATGTATTATGAACAACAGAAAGTCTCCTTTGCATGCCTATTTGCCATAAGTATTAATACAAAACTCACCTTCTGAATATCCCAGTGTCAGTGATTTCTGCTTCCCAACCTTAAGCATCTCCTTGTTTATATCACAGATGACAGCTCGGGATCCACCCAAGGATCCTTGTTCCTCCTGTTGGTAGGCTCTTGAGATTTCTGACCATGACAGATTCTGCTGGTACTTCAACTTATGCCTGATCATTTTTTCCTTTTGAGCACGGATGTAATTTACAAAGCGGAATGCGATATCACCTAAATAAAAAGATTAATCATACAAGTGTGCCCTGAAACACTTACTAAATAAAATTGGATGTTCTCTAGAATAGGGTAATTCTCCATATGTAGAGTATTTCATAGCAAAACGCAACACATACAGACTTCAGGCACCATGACCACTTTAAATCACTGATATTGTCATGGTGCCTGAAGTAACCATTTGATTGTTCCTAGTCGCATTTGTATATCAGCTGAGGACCCAAACCAATTTATATGTATGGATCTCATTTGTTTTCAAGCATATTCATATGAGCTATAGAAGAACAACTCCATTTATTTAGAAATCTACTTTAGCAGGTACTGTTCGAATTAGTCACACAGAAATTGCTAAATGCAACAATAACTAGACTGATACATTTCAAGAGACAGATCAAGTTTTAACATTTTACCATTTACTGCGGGTTGTTTGGGTTTGCCCAAGAGTAATAAAAGTTTGTGCCCTGGGCAGCACCTGCCATCATTATTTCAGCGGACTTGAAGAGATGTAGACAATAAAAATTCTGACTTACTGGGAGAGGGGCTGAATTGATGTCACTGCCCTAAGATTAAAAGAACCCTAAGTGCTTTATTAAGATGTCTGCCGAAATCATCTATGAGTATTTGTATTAGAGATAGATAATGTATATATATATATATAGATAGATAGATCTATCACACATACATATAGATATATAGAAAGAGAAACACACACAGGCACAATGTTGTTTGTTTGTGTGTTTTGTTTTTTTTACTTTGTCCTGTTGATCACTGAACAACTGATTGTTCAAAAAAGTGTCAACAATTCCAAACAACAAATGTTGTTAAGGAACTAAAAAAAACAAAAAAAAAACAAACTCCTATTTGAAAGCCAAACAATGCAGGAAATTCTGGTTTTACACCCTGGAGAAACAGCATTATCTCCAAATATACACAGTATAACTATTAAGTACTTACTACCATCACTCATAAATCTTCAAATAATTTTAGGTCACTCATGACGGTGTCATTTACTTGCTGGCATTATGGGATTTATACACTTCACTTTATTCACTAGAATCGTTGACATGCAAGCCAAAATAATTGAGTAGGAAAAATACATAATACAAAGTAGTCCCTACTTTGTTTTCCGTTTAAAAGAGAACTAGACCAGAAATAAAAAAAGAACAGATTCTGAAAGAGGAAGAGCAGAGGAAACAATAGGAGAAAGGTAAGAGCCAGTTTAAGTACAGACAGCAGAGCACACCATTAGTAGATTAAGGATCGTTCAGGACAATGCAGTCATAAGATAATATGAGGGGACACAACCCTCAAGGGTAAGAACAAATACAATTCAAACAGAGCTGTGCAACCATTTACGTCTCCTGTACAACAAAAGTTCCATCCCGGAACTAGGTTATTCATCAGTGATTTAAAGCATCGGCATGCGTAGGTGTTTCTTATTAAGTTCTCTAGTGAACTTGGATTTATTTTTCACTTAGGCTGTTTTTTGGTTTGGAATTACTTTCACATTTACTTTATTTTGCTAGCTCTATCTGTTCGTGTCACTCTGAATAACCTAGTTCTGGAATGGAACTTTTTGTTGTACTTAACTTAGGGTTAGGCCCTTATCATTTGGAGGACACTACATAGGGATCTCACCTCTATATATTTCCCATTTACGTCTCCGGTGCTATTTATTTGCTGTTTGAGACTTTTTTTACTATGATGTTTGATGTGTGTACTTTTCCTGCCCTTGCTTACCTTAACCTTTATCCCATGATTTTCATGTTACCTTTATTTGAAAATTCGTATTAAATAATGAATGTTAAAAAAAAAATAATAATATATGCTTCTGTAGTAAGAATTCAAAAAAAACAAAAAAAAAAAAAAACAAAAGGAGGGATGTAAAGGTGGAAGAAACATTTTGAGAAGACAAAAAAAATAAAAAATAAAATATGAAAACCATAATAGATTTTTCAGCTGTAGTAAAGATTCAAACAGACTGAATAGAAATTGGATATTTTACCTGTTCCTCCTGCCACATCTAGTAGTTTAGTGCCAGGTGTAGGGTTCATGTACTGTATCAGCCAATCTTTCCATAGTCGATGTACCCCCAGACTCATAGAATCATTCATTAGATCATATTTTCTGGCTACATTTTCAAACACCTGATAAACTAGGAAAAGAAAAGAGTAGAGAGAAAACAGATGCATTAAACACGCAATATTTATTTTTATTAATTTACAAAGTATTTTACAAGGAAGGATACATTGAGATTTCTCTTATTTTTACGTTTTTCCTTTCCCCACAACCATTACATTGTTAAACAAGATACAATATTAAAAATAATACACATATATAAATTTAACACATAACAAATAAAACATAGAATATGATTAAAAGTGCATTCTGTATTGAGATATATTGGCAGACATATCTTACAGGATTTTAGACTGACAGAAGATTTGATTGTTTCCATGAGGTTATTCCATAATTGCGGTACTCTGTAGGAAAATGAGGATCGAACCACTTTCTTTTTGTATTGTGGTATAAGAAATAAAGTGCTGGTACTGAATCGGAGGTTATAAGAGGAAGGAACAGCATTTTACTCAGGTAGGGTGGAAGCATCCCAGAAAAGCTGAGCCAAATGTACACATTGTGATCAAAACAAAACGTAAAAAAAAACTTGAATTTGCGCTATATGTCAGTTCAGGCATAATTCATGTGCACCCACACATATTATATATCATTTTATTCAGGGGAAACAGTGCTTTCATTTAACATCAAATATTTAGGTATGAAACATAATTTAATATGAATAAAATATAAAAAAAATGGGAGAAAATAAGAATTTTAATATTTTTTTTTAGTTCTATGTGACATTCTAACTGTGAATGTCATAATACTGTTTGCTTTTACTGCAATAAAATACACATATTTGTACTGAGCAATGTCTCACGTGTAAAACAGTACCCCCTGTGTACAGGTTTTATGATGTTTTGGGAAGTTACAGGGTCAAATATAGCATGTTACATTCTTTAGTGTTTTCACATTGAATAGTAGTGAGAAGCTCAAAAACGCCTTAAAGTGGTATCCCCTAAACCACTTTAAAAAATAAACATACGTACTGGCCAAAATTGGTTTCAAATTTGTTTTTTTGCATTTTTCCACACCCAAACAAATATTAACACTAACTTTGGCCAGTGTTTGTGACCAAGTGGCTACTAGTGTTAATATTTGTTTGAGTGTGAAAAATGCAAAAAAAATAATTTGAACGCCAATTTTGGCCAGTGTTTGTGACTAAGTGGCTACTAAAAACGACTGGACATACCCCATTTGCAATACCTTGGGTTGTCTACTATTGCAAATGGTATGCCATCATGGGGGTAAATTTCATTCCTCAGATACCATACGGTCTCAAAAGCAACGTAACCAATCTGGCGAATTTCAATGTGAAAAAACTGAAACGCAAGCCTTATATTTGACTCTGTAACTTTTGAAAACACCATAGAACCTGTACATGATGGTTATTGTAATACTCAGGAGACTTCGCTGAACACAAATATTAGTGTTTCAAAACAGTAAAACGTATCACAACAATATCGTCAATGTAAGTGTCATTTGTGTGTGAAAAATGCAAAAAATTTCACTTTCACTGAAGATATCATCGTTGTAATACATTTAACGGTTTTGAAACACTAATATTTGTGTTCAGTGAAGTCTTCCGAGTAAAACAGTACCCAGTAAATATAGTGCTAGCAAATTAAATTCCCTGGACTTTTGGCCTGGGTTGTCAGGCAGGTCCCGCAAATTGTAATTATTAAAATGACCTACTTATGTAAATTACATAAATATATATGTAGAATTATTATATACATATACACACACACACACACACACACACACACACGTGTGTGTATATATTATATATAATACTGTCTAAGTGTACACGTAGAATGATATTGTGTGTGTATATATATATATATATATATATATATATATATATATATATATATTAAAATAACTATTTTAAAATGAATATATATTGATATCAAAATACATGTAGAACGAAATAAGCTATATTTATAAAAATAATTTAAAATTTTTTATATATATATATATATATATATATATATATATATATATATAAAAAATTAAAATTATTTTTATAAATATAGCTTATTTCGTTCTACATGTATTTTGATATCAATATATATTTTAAAATAGTTATTTTACATTATATATATATATATATATTCAATATCATTCTACGTTTACTTTGAGATATATATATAGAGATATATATATGATCTAAGCATATATAATGTAATTTTAAACTGTTTAGCATTTATATATATATATATATATATATATATATATATATATATATATATATATATATATATATATATATATATATATATATAGACAGCAGGGGGAGTACCTGTCATTACAGGCGCTGGCTATGCTGTCCATGTGATCGCGAGGTCCTCACAAGGACCTCACAATCACATGGCTCAGGAGGGCCAAAGAGGAAGGAGAGGGCGACCGGATAAGTACCCTGGACAATGGGGACGTGCTATGCCGCTTGCCGGCCTTTAGAGCCGGTTCCCTAAGGATGGCATAGCACGCCCGCCTTCCTTAAGGGGTTAAACACAAGGCTTGAAAGATGAAGGGTGCATCGGGATTCCAGCCAGTTTAGTTCTTTTAACATTTGTAGAAAATGATCAAGGCACTCCAATAATTTCTAATTCTTAAGGCAATTTATTTGGACCAGGAACTACAAAGCAACGTTTCAGCCCTAACAGGGCTTTTTTCAAGCTTGAAAAAAGCCCTGTTAGGGCTGAAACGTTGCTTTGTAGTTCCTGGTCCAAATAAATTGCCTTAAGAATTGGAAATTATTGGAGTGCCTTGATCATTTTCTACAAATGTATCTACTTTGGTCCTTTTGGGTACTGGGACTTTTCAAGAGCACCATGGATTCCTCAGTGAGGGGCTGAGTGCACTTCCAGCTCTGATTATATAGTTCTTTTAACATGTCACAATGCTGGGTCATGTAATTAAATTGGAGCACACAGATGCAGAATGAGTTATACAATGTAATAAACTTATGGCGGTTGGCGACGCAGGTGCACACACTACATCCCCATAATGACTGATATTAACATTTGTTGTACAATCTGTTTTCTTACTGTGGGGCTTAGGCAGGATTTGTTTCTGTACAGGGCACCTAGTTTTGATGAGAGTTTTTCCATGTGGAGGCCAAAAGATAGTATGGGGTGTAGCAACATAACTAGATATTTGAAGGAACGGACTGTCGTCAGTGTATTTGATTTTGTTCTGATGCATAGATAGGAATTTTGTAATGTATGTAGTTTAGGAACTGATCCAAAGATCATTGTGACAGTTCTGTCAGTGTTTAAGAAATGTTTACCTGTGATCCATTGTTCTACCTCTGTGAACTGATCTTGGAGCACAGCCTCAAGCAGTAGAAGATGAAAGATAGATAGATAGACAGATAGAGATATAGATATATATATATATATATATAGTCAGAGTCCAAAAAAAATATGTGTTCTCATTCCAAGAGTAATAGACAAATGCATACATTATAATGCAGAAGTCCAGAAACCTTCACAGCAGAGAGCAATGCAAATCTTAAAGTAACACTGATGTTATAATGCATTAATGCGGCACTGTCATGGCCGAATCCCGTAGTTAAAAAAAATAAAAAAAAATAAATAAATAAAAAAAAATTTAACCCCCCCCCCCACTCGACTCCACTACATCTAATGGTCCCCCTAGTCACCCCCAAAGGCTCCCAAGCCCCCATCTTGCCTATTTTTGCATCTTTAATTTCGTGCCCAGACCTAGGTCCTGGGCACTGCCGTCTTTGTGTGGGTAGATGAAATCCCTGTGGGACACGTCATATGCCCACACTAGATAGCGCTGTGAAATTCCCGCGCATGCCTATTTAAACACTGGGGCATTCGAACGGGAATTTCATCTATTCATTTATTTGTCAGAAAGACAAATAAATGAATAGAAATTTCAATTGAATGAACAAAGTCCTCTTCGTTCGTTTGGTTTATTACAAGGAGGGAACTACCGGCACGCAGCTACCTACTTGTAATATGTAAAAATAGAAGTGGCAGGGAGCAGTGTTCCCTGTCACTTCCTAAGCCCCCTATGTCCTCCCTCGCTCTATGGGGGTCACTATGACCCCCATAATAGCATAAGGAAGATTAAAATCTCACTAATGCCCCTATACGCTATGCCCCCGAGTAGGGGCATGTCTACTAAACAGTGAGCAGCCAGTGGCTACTCACTGTTATAAAAAAAAAAAAAAGCCCCCTAGTGTTCCCCCTCCCGAGCTGCGCGAGTGGGGGCTATTAAACTGAAGGTAGGACCTAGCCTTTCCCTGCCCTTCGGAGTTCAGTCTGCATGGTGCCCTCGCTGGGTGAACATGGATTACTTTTTTACTGTCGAGTTTGTTTTGTTTTTTTTAGCTTTTTTTTTTTTTATATTTATTTTAACAACTGCGGCGGGTATTATGAATTTTTATTTGGCCTTTTTTGGGGCTGAAAAAAAAAAAGAAGATATCACATGGTAAGTTATTTTTTATTTACAGGTATTTAGTACTCTTGTTACCCCTCACTATTTTTAGGGTGAGTTAGGTAGTTAGGTCTTTATTAAAAAAAAAAAATTGTGTGGGGAGGGGTTTACATTTACCCCCACCCCATCACCCATGGGTGGGGGTCGGGAGGACAATAGGTCCCCCCTATTTTTTAATTTAGGGCCGCCACTCATGGGTGGAGGCCGGGGAATTAGGTGTCCCCCCATTTTCATTTAGAGCCCCCACCCGCCACTCATGGGTGGGGGCCAGGAATGCTAGGTCCCCCCTTTAGTTTAATAGCCCCCAACTCACGCAGCACAGGTGGGGGGACACTATAGGCACCCAGACCACTTCAGCTAATTGAAGTAGTCTGGAAGCTGTGACCCTTTTGCACTTAGTGCTTCAATGTAAAACATTGCAGTTCCAGAGAACGGCAATGTTTACATTGCAGCTCTAAGTCTGCCCCCAGTGGCTGCCTACCTAGTCGCACTTGCAACCTTTACAACCACGGTAGTTCTGCCATTGCTTTATGTGCTTTTCTGCAAATTCCAAGTTGGCTTTATTGTGTCTTGCAGTGAGGAGAGAGGCTGAACAGATGAGTGGAGTGTTACAGTGATGGCTGTCCTTATGCAAGTTTCTTCTGTTTCCACCTCTGAAGTTCACAGAGAATGTCCATTAGGTCATTGGTCACATCTCTTATCAAATGCCAGGTCTATGAAGAGTCCAGGGTACTGCAAACTTCTATTTTAGAATTAAGTGATCTTGGAAACATTCAATGCAGCTACATTTTTTGTAACCTTTCCCAGATCTGTGCTTCGACACAATTATTTTTCTAGGTCTGCAGGTGGACCTCATGGCTTGGATTTTGCTCTGATACCGGTTTACAGCTGTGAGACCCTATAGGAGTGTGCATTTCCACATCATATCTAATCAATTGAATATGCCACAGGTGGACTCCAATAAAAGTGTTAAAACATTATTTATATATTCACACATTGCCCCAATGCGGGGCTTTTCACTAAAGTGAGCATTCACAGTGAATTTCCACTGTAAGGTCAGAACAGCTGAGCTGGAAACATTCTCTAATTCAGCTCTGCTTCGTGAAAGTCTCGCACTGAATTCGCACTTTAGTGAATAACCCCGCTAGGTCTCACCTCTCTCTCCCTTCTCCTCCTCGGACACGGTCTGGAAGCCGAAGTGAGTCTCCTTCCTGGCCTGTTCGGTGTGTCTCCACCTCCTCACCCCACTGCAGGCTCCTGCCAGGCGGGCCCGAAGCAAGGCTGTCATGGGCGCCGCCATCATGGAGCTGACCCCGGCCCGTGCCACGGCTAGGACGGTCTGTTAACCCTTTAACTCGGCCTGGCCCTGGGGAGGGAAGGAGGAACTACAACTCCCGGCAGGCCTCGCGGTCCGGCCCCGCCCCCCCTATATAACCACCTCATCCGGGGATCTGGCACCGTCAGGCGAGCAGTCGCCATTACGAACGCGGCTCGGAATATCAGCCCCGCTCCCGGGAGCGGAAACACCCAGCCCCCGACACCCGCCTGGGCCCCAGACCCCGGGCCGTGACCCACCGAGGGCCCCTCCCCCCCTGCTCCCGGAGCCGCCCGCTCCTCCCAGGCCCCCCGCCTGCCCCCCGCTTTCTCTGTTTCCAGGCCCCCCGCCCGGTGATTTCTTCCTGTGTCGGTCTCTCTCTCGGAAGATGTCGCCATGAGTCCCGCTCTCCGCTGTCCGCCGCTCCTGAACGCCATGCTCTTGGCTTCCAGCTGCCCCCCGAGCCGTGCTGCCCCCCTGCTCCCCCCGGCCTATGCCCCTGAGCTGCCCCGGCTCTGCGGCAGACATGGAGCCCGGATCCAACAACAAGAACCAGAACCGCTCGGGCTCCGCTGGACCTGCCGGGGAGTCTAAGCCCAAAATCGGTGAGGGCTGTGTGTGTGCTGGGCCACTGTTATACAGAGCCCCGAGCTGTCCAGACCCGGCCCCTGTGTGTATGGACTGATTGCTGCTGTCATGGCCGGTCTGTAGTGCTGGGACTGACTGTGTGTGTCTGTCTCTGTGTGTGTCTGTCTCTGTGTGTGTCTGTCTCTGTGTGTGTCTGTCTCTGTGTGTGTGTCTGTCTCTGTGTGTGTCTGTCTGTGTCTCTGTCTCTGTCTCTGTCTCTGTGTGGGGTGTGCTGGTAGGGCCCAGAGCTGGTCTACTGTGTCCCACACTGGGTCCCATGGCTTTATAGAGCAGCTATGGCATGCATTGTGTTACTGCAAGTGATAATACAAGTTACAATAAAAGGGGTTTTCCTTCTCCTGGATTATGGGTACTCTCCCTCACACCTATTTTCAGATCAGCCACTTGTTAGGTGTACCATGCTCCCTGTAATGAAAACATTAACTTGGACCTACATCTGCTGAGGGTTAATCCAGTGATGCTTAGCAAGTAGAGTGTGAAACTCTTAAAATGGATATTAAAGGAACACTATAGTGTTAGGAATCCAAAACTCTCAATCACATGCTAATCATATAGAATCTTGTGATTGGACCATATCGCTGGCTCAGAGCGAAACCCAATGCTGCATGGTGGGAGGGGAGAGCTAGCTTATCATTGCAGGCGATCTGGTTGGTCTGAAGCAGAGTTCTGGGCTGCCAATGTCACCCGTGCTGGGGATGCAACTTTTCCTAGCACATAATTGGCAATATATCTGGCGTTCAGTGTTTTTTTCAAGATGACACTGCAGCATCCAGGCTCATTCCACTATAACCACTTTAAATAACTGCTACTAGTGGTTGGAGACGCCTTTAAGCTGTAGTGGTTCTGGTGACTATAGTGTCCCTTTAAGATTATCACAGATTTAGCTATACAATCCAGTTTAGCTACAGTAAACATGGCAAATGAGTGGGAATAGAAGCATAGAGAAAAGAATGTTGAGTGCCATGTGCAAAAATACAGCTTTTAACTGATGGGAAGATATGATAGAGGCACTCAGTTGTAAAACACTGCTGTAAATTTCTGCATTTAATTCTATCTTTCACACCAAATTTATTTGTAAACATAACTTTAACTCCTTAACGAACAATGACGGTTCAAGACAGCCATCAGAAACATCCCCTTGATAATGGTCCTGAACCGTCAATTACTTGCCTGGTCTGTGTTGCCTCTGGTCTAGGGGGCTTGACAGTCCAGACAGTATCCCCACTGCAAATTAGGTCCCCGCGGCCATGTGATCGCTCTAACAGAGCGGTCACATGGCTGCAATAGGTGTCCAAGTATCTGCCTGCATGGGGATTGCCTCTGCTGTCAGAAAGTCTCCCTGCTGCTGGAAAATATAAATAAAAATGTTAGTAAAGTGTGTGTGTGTGTATATATATATATATATATATATATATACACACACACACACACACAACAAATTGAGAACACTCATTGTATTTAGTAAACAAAAAAATATATTAAATCAAACGCATATAAATCAACGTTTCGACCATCTAGCAGTCTTTATCAAGAAGCTTCTTGATAAAGACCGCTAGACGGTCGAAACGTTGATTTATATGCGTTTGATTTAATATATTTTTTTGTTTACTAAATCCAATGAGTGCTCTCAATTTGTTCCATTTGTATATTTTGCATGGAGAGGCACCTGGTCATTGCTGAATTAATGCTTTTGCTATGGGATGAGTGCCAGAAACTATTGTGAAAATATATATATATATATATATATATATATATATATATATATATATATATATATATATATATATATATATATATATATATATATATAATTTTTTTGTTTTTTTTTCCCTCATACGAAGTGTAATTATAGTAATAGAAAAATACACATATAATTAAACGTGTGTGTGTGTATATATATATCTATATTATAAAATATAAATAAATACAAATGTAAAAATTATTTTGTGTAACTTTATTTTAACTAATATATATATCTCAAAATAATTTGGAATGAAAAAAAAATATATATATTTTTTTTTATTAAGTCTATATCCACGTAGACTTCAAATATATAAATATGTATATATTTTTAAATTCTACGTGCATATTTATGTAATATTTTAATTACAATTTGGCAGATACTTTTTACTGTTTTGAAACACAAATATTTGTGTTTAGCGAAGTCTCCCGAGTACAAAAGTACCCCTCATGTACAGGTTTGATGGTGTTTTCAAAAGTTACAGCGTCAAATATAAGGCTTGTGTTTAATTATTTTCACATTAAAATTTGCCAGATTGGTTACGTTGCCTTTGAGACCCAAGAATGAAAATTTACCCCTATGATGGCATACCATTTGCAATAGTAGACAACCAAAGGTATTGCAAACTGGGTATGTCCCGTCTTTTTTAGTAGCAACTTAGTCATAAACACTGGCCAAAATTGGCATTTTTCACACACAAATACTAACGCTAATTTTGGCCAGTGTTTGTGACCAAATGGCTACTAAAAAAGACTGGACATACCCCATTTGCAATACCTTGGGTTGTCTACTATTGCAAATGGTATGCCATTATGGGTGTAAATTTCATTCCTGGGCTACTATCCCAAAGGCAACGTAACCAATCTGGCAAATTTCAATTTCAAATGTAACGTGCTATATTTGACCCTGTAACTTCCCAAAATGCCATAAAACCTGTACATAGGGGGTACTGTTTTACACATGAGACATCGCTGAATACAAATGTGTATTTTATTGCAGTAAAAGCAAACCGTATTATGACATTGACAGTTAAAATGTCATGTAGAACTAAAAAATTTTTTTTAAAAAAATCTTATTTTATCTCTTTTTTTTTTTTTTATATTAAATTGTTTCATAGCTAAATATTTGATATTAAATGAAAGCCCTGTTTCCCCTGAATAAAATGATATATAATAAGGGTGGGTGCATTTAATAAGAAAGAGGTGAATTACAGTTGGACAGACATGTAGCGCAAATGCCAGGTTTTGTTTACGTTTTGTTTCGTTCACAACGTGTACATTTGGCTGCGTCCTTAAGGGGTTAAACAGAACTTGCAATAAAGAAAGCCTAAATTCTCTTTACAGGAAGTGTTTATGGAAGGCTGGGAGGTGTGACTAGGGTTCATAAACAAAGGGATTTAACTCCTAAATGGCAGAGGATTGAGCAGTGAGGCTGCAGGGGCATGTTCTATACACCAAAACTGCTTCATTAAGCTAAAGTTGTTCAGGTGTCCCTTTAAGTAAAGGTCAAAAAAACTTTTTTTTTAAAGTAAATTATGACATGATACAAATAATGGTATGTAAAGAAAGCCCTTCTTTTCCTGAAAAAAACCCAATATATAATTTGTATGGGAACCGTAAATGAGAACGGAAAATTACAGCTAACCACAAAAGTGTTAAAACCGCTCTGGTCCTTAACGTACAACATGGCCAAAACAGGCCGGTCCTTAAGGGGTTAAAGGTTCAATTCCATGTCATATTCTGCCGTGTAATTAGCTGCTATCACAATGTGGTTAAGGCAGACTATTTTGGTTTTTCTTATACCTCCACCCTTCTCTGCATACTCAGATAACCTCACCAACTCGCATTTATGTTGACTTTATACCAGAGCTATTCATTAATTTGAGAATTGAAGGTGAATTTAAAATTTTAGGCCAGCGTAGCTAATTGGAATACATAGGTGACTTAGATAATTTTTCCATTGTGGCTATTTTGACCATAAATTAGAAATTCACCTTCAATTCAACTTAAATTTTCTATGTTTAGATTGTTAAAATTGTTGCATTGAGTAGTGTTCCTGTACAGAAGACTTGCTTTCTGCTTAGTAGCAGTCTGTGTGGGTTGTTTTTTTTTCTTCATTTTTTTCTAAAGTCTCTTTTTTTGGGGGTAGGGGTGTGTGTGTGTGTGTGTACACTATTACATTCTCACTTATTGGACTATCTATTGCAGATGGGAAAAACGGCAGTAGCTCGAAACAGCGCTACAGCCGAAAACGTGAAAACCCCAAAAATGAAAGCTTCACAAGTCAGCCCCGCCGCTCCGGCCCACAGAAAAGCAAGACTTTTAACAAGGTTCCACCTCAAAGAGGAGTCACCAAACAGTATACATATGGAAGGAGGGAAGAGGTAAGCAGTTCAATTTTAGGGATTGAACTCATTGTTGGAGTCAATGTTCAACAATATTCAATTTTGCAAATCCCTTTACGTCTCAGTTGTTTGCTTTCTTTACTATTTGAGATCTATGTAATGGCAGAGTTGTATTTGGGGCATTTGTGCCAAAGACCTGATAATTCCTGCTATCTGGTACAAAACATTTCACTTCATCAGACGTGCTGATTTTGAGGCATTTAAAGGATCACTATAGGGTCAGGAACACAAACATGTATTCCTAACCCGATAGTGTTAAAACTACCATGTAGTCCCCCCCTGGGTCCCTCATGCCTCCGTAAACATAGCAAAATCTTACTGTATTAAAGCCTGAAGCTGTAACTCTACATGCTGTTTGCCTTAAAAAAAAAAAAGTCTGCTGACATCAGAAGTGGTGGCCTGATCCAATCACAATGCTTCCTCATAGGATTGGCTGAGACTGACAAATAGGCAGATTAGGGGCTGAGCCAGCACAATTCAACCACAGCCCTGGCCAATCAGCATCTCCTCAGAGTTGAATTGAATCAATGAATCTCTATGAGGAAAGTTCAGTGTCTGCGTGCAGAGGGAGGAGATACTGAATGTTTGGATGCATTTTAGGCAGCCATGACCCAGGAAGGATCTCTAACCGCTACCTGAGGAGTGGCCAGTGAAATTATCATTAGGCTGTAATGTAAACACTGTAAAAACAAAGAAAAACGTTACCTGCGCTCTGGCCTAGATCCCCATGTGCATTTGAACAAAAATGGAGGCTCTTTAGTTCTATTCTAAATGGCCTTTAGAATATATAAGCTCACCAGCCACGTCAAGGCAAGCCTCAATAGGTGAGTTCCTACACTAGCCATTAGATAACGCTGATATAAGCCAAGAGTCTCCAATAAGACAGGAAGGGGTATTTTATAAACCCTTTAACATTTAACCCTTTATAGGGCTTCTGCACATACAATAAACTTTGCTGATATCAAAGTATAGACGTCTCTAATGAGACATGAGAGGGTGTTTTATAAACCCCTACATACTTTACCCTGAATAGGGCTATAACATACAAATCACCTTGCTGGTATCAGCTAAAAGGCAAATTTCTCTGAGACAGGAAGGGGTGCTGCCCCTACATACTTATAAAGTCTTAATAAGACAAACGTGGGAAGGCTGGCAGCAATGTAATGTAAATACTGCATTTTCTCTGAAAAGACAGTGTTTAAGGCAAAATGCCTGAAGGAAATGATTCTACCCACCAGAACAAATGCAATAAACTGTAGTTGTTCTGGTGACTATAGTTTCCCTTTAAAGGATTGCTGAAAGCATCATGCACGCAGAAGTGGGTGTGGAGTCAACTCGGTGCAGCATTTTGCTATGAAACACTGCAGATAGGGAGTTTTTCCCGTTTGCTGCCAGAGGTGTAACTAAACTTCCTTCAGTATCATTAGGATGTCATTAGCTATCCTGGAACAAGAATTCCAGGAGGAAGTTTCCAGTATCCACTAACATTACCAACAGACATAAATGCATGTGTTTTACGGCTATTGGATGTTTAGTCCCTGACAGCGTCACAAAATGTGTACTTATTGCTTGTTCAAGGCAAGGGTGTAGTCTAGGTGAAAAGGAATACATCTATGCTGTATGTGTGCTATAAAGGTACATTTAGCACATTACATGTCAGGAAGGCTAAAACTATCTAGGTTAGAAAATATTGGAATAATCTTGTTTTTTTGTTTGTTTTTTTAATAAGCAAGCACTGATAGAGGAGGGGAAAACAATGTCTAAAAATAGCTTATCGATTAGGAAACTGCAGTTAAGGGGACATAAAAAAATATGTATTAGAGCTTGAGACTTGGATAGCTTTTAAAGTGCTACTCCAAACCCAAGCAATACTTCAGAAATTGCTTGAGTATCATCCCATCAGAAAGGCACTTTATAAAAGTGCCAATTTCTATTTGTGCACTTCCTGATTCTGTTAGAGCATGCATGCCACACTCAGGGGTGCTATTTGAGCACACCTGCCTCCTTCTTGCGTACCTCCATCTCCGATCAGAACATCACTCTTTCTGAATGCAATACAGAGTGCAATACACTATAGTGCCTTGAGGGTGCCCCCACCCTCAGGGTCCCCCTCCCACTGTGCTGAATGGGGAGGAAGGGGTTAAACTTGCCTCTTTCTCCAGCGCTGGGCGGGAAACTCCTCCTCCTCTGAATGCGCATGCGCGGCAGGAGCCGTGCGCGCATTGAGCCAGTCCATAGGAAAGCATTATCAATGCTCCAGCGGCTGTCAATGAGACAGCCACTAGAGCCTGGATCAACACCATTATAAACATAGCAGTTTCTCTGAAACCATGTTTATAGAAAAAAGGATAAATCCTAGCTGGACCAGGCACCCAGACCACTTCATTAAGCTGAAGTAGTCTGGGTTCCTATAGTGGTCCTTTAAGGATTTCATACCCTGCCAAGTAACATCCGATGTAAGCACAATGATTAAGAACTAGGAAAGTACAAAGGTGTATTTGAAAGAGGCGTTGACGACCAGTGAAAAGGATGAGCTCAAGTTGAGATCAAATTATTTTGGCAAATGTTAGTGTCTAGCACTTCATTGACTCTCATGCTGGAGCAATGAAATCCTCTATAAAAGTTTGCTTTAAATACAGTCTCACAGTAGGTTTAGTGTTTTAAAATACTCGAAAGTGCTGTACCCACAACAATCCTCCTATGCCACTCAATATAGGAACAAGATAAAGGCATAGTCTAAGCACCAACACAAATGCAGCTTAATTTAGTGTTTTGTTTTGTTTTAGTGGTTTTAGTTCATATATTTATTTTTATTTTTCCCAATACATTTCTTGAAAATGACAAATGTTTAGATTTGGCTGAAAAATTTCTAGTGTCTTTCACCCAGCCACTAGAGCCGCTTCCTCCTTATATCCTTTGGCTTTCTATGGACATTTAGTGCCACCATATGTGACAAATGCTTGGTATAGAGAAGCAGTGGATTCAGTGCTTCTCTTTGAGATCTATTGGATTGGTGTATTATGCCAACCGTGCATTCCTCCGTTTCACTTTAGGAAGCATCTAATAGGCAAATGTCATAAAGATTGATGACTTTACCAGGAGAGGGTACATTGAGACTGTTCAACAACTCCAGAGTTAAGTTTTATGATAACTTAAATTTAAAGGGGGCTCTCCGTTTAGTAAAATTTGTGATAATGTAAAAAAATAACATTCTGTTTCTTTAAAAGGCAAAAGTTATTAAAGGGTCAGGTTTTCATTTTATTTGACTTATTTAAAGGGACACCATAGTCACCTGAACAACTTTAGCTTAATGAAGCAGTTTTGGTGTATAGGACATGCCCCTGCAGCCTCACTGCTCAATCCTCTGCCATTTAGGAGTTAAATCCCTTTGTTTATGAACCCTAGTCACACCTCCCTGCATGTGACTTGCACAGCCTTCCATAAACACTTCCTGTAAAGAGAGCCCTATTTAGGCTTTCTTTATTGCAAGTTCTGTTTAAATAAGATTTTCATATCCCCTGCTATGTTAATAGCTTGCTAGACCCTGCAAGAGCCTCCTGTATGTGATTAAAGTTCAATTTAGAGATTGAGATACAATTATTTAAGGTAAATTACATCTGTTTGAAAGTGAAACCAGTTTTTTTTCATGCAGGCTCTGTCAATCATAGCCAGGGGAGGTGTGGCTAGGGCTGCATAAACAGAAACAAAGTGATTTAACTCCTAAATGACAGTGAATTGAGCAGTGAAATTGAAGGGGAATGATCTATACACTAAAACTGCTTTATTTAGCTAAAATAATTTAGGTGACTATAGTGTTCCTTTAAATGGCCTATTAAAAAAATAATAAAAAAAAATTAAAAAAAATGCTACTTTATCTGAAGCATGACACTTTAGAGCTGGTGTGGTGGTTAAGGTTGGCATAAAACTGGAGTAGTTTTTGCACGATGCACTGAATGAAAGAACAGTCCAATGCTGTGTGTATGTATAGACCCAATAATTATCCCCCCCTTCTTGTGTATCAGAGAGTTGCTATGTTGCGATATACTAATTGGTACCTGCATAAAACTGTCATGCTTGCACCTGCACACTTCAGCCGACACACTAACCTGTTGCATGTAGATTGTTTGTGTGCCAGTGCAATGTACAATTGTCAACTGCATTGGCAAAAGCAATTTTTCAACATAGGCAATTTGTCAACACTAATATGAAGCAACACTTTCTAACTTTAGCTGTCTGTCTGTGAATGAGGAAAACTTTAAGGTGTAATTAAATATTTAAAATAAAAACAAAAGAAGAAAAAAAACTGCCTTCAAAGTATTTCTTAAAGGGACACTATAGTCACCAGAACTACAGCTTAATGTAGTTATCTGGTGAGTATAGTCAGTCCCTGCAGGCATTTTAATGTAAACACTGTTTTTCATTGAAAAGGCAGTGTTTACATTAAAGCCTAGTAGGGACACCTCCAGTGGCCACTCCTCAGATGGCCACTAGAGGTGCTTCCTGGGGCAGTGCTGCATTGTACAGCACTGCCGTTCAGCATCTCCATGCAGAACTCCTCTTTATGAGCATATGCTGATTAGCCATGGCAGTGTTTGTGCCTCCACACCTCCTTGGCGATCTCTGCAAATCCAATGTTTTCTTCTCTGTGGGAAGGGGCAGGGGCCTGTGCCTGCAGACTCATAGAGAGTTGGAAATAAAGTGGATTATAGTGCAAGGAATACAGCACTGTACTCCTGGCACTTGTAGTATCCCATTCTTGTACTGTTTCTTGGCTCTGCATGTTGACACTTTCTTATCCAGGAGAGTCATTTTTGCCATGAATGCTTTTACAATTTGAATGGTAGGTTTAGATGCAGTAATAATGACATAGGTGTTTAGCAGCTGGAAATGAAAGTATATCTTCTCTTTTAAAGCATGTTATCTGTTAAGTGGGATTTTGAAGAATTATTGCTGATTCTCTTCTACAGGTAGCAGAGGCTCAAAGGGCAGAATTTAGCCCCGCCCAGTACTCCGGACCCAAAAAGATAAGCCTAAACCATCTTCTCAACTTCACTTTTGAACCACGTGGCCACCCAGGAACCCATCGTGATGGCCATGCAAACTGGGGACGGAGAAATAAGTGGGGACACAAACCCTTCAACAAGGAGCTCTTTCTGCAAGCAAAGTGAGTCATATACTGTAAATTCTCTCCTTGTTATTGTGGTACAGATCTAGCTTTAAACTGCCACTGCACTCCTTTCCAGCTCTATTTTGCATGTAGTATTATACCTATATACATCTTTCCATATCTCTTCCCAAGTTTGTAAAAACATAGGTCTCCTTGTAATGTTAAGCTTGTTTCCCACTATATCATTGTGACTTTCAAACAGTCTGCAAAGCAAGAACATTTCTTCTGTGCTTGCTAACCCATATTGTTTTCTAGCTGCCAATTTGTGGTGTCTGAAGATCACGACTATAGCGTCCACTTTACGGATCCTGATACTCTTGTTAGCTGGGACCTTGTGGAACAAGTGGTCAGTAAAGAAACACATTTCTTGACTCCCTTATCCAGTAGCACAACGAGTTTCATTCCCACTAAATGTTTGTTAATTTTTGCAGCGTATCTGTAGCCACGAGGTACCATCTTGCCCTATCTGCCTGTACCCTCCCATTGCAGCAAAGATCACTAGATGTGGACATATCTTTTGTTGGGCTTGTATTTTGCACTATTTGTCTCTAAGTGAGAAGGACTGGAGTCGTTGTCCAATTTGCTACAGTTCCATTATAAGAAAGGATCTCAAAAGGTGAGCTCTTAAATACCTGTTATGAAAAAAAAATAACTTCATCTTTAAATGTTTAGTGAGTCAGTTGTTAACATGTCAAGATTTCTCTAAAATCGGATGAAAAAAGTTCCCTTCCTGACAGTCTATGCAGATCAGCACAGAGATAAGATGTCCGCTCTAAATGTCTGTTATTAGGGAAACACTCATCTTGGCGTCCTGGAAGGGGGAGGTGGGGCATGAAGAGACACACAAAATGATTTATTGCATCTTCTTTGGACATGTTATCTGAGAATAAAGAGAGAGCACAGAAGTATGTGGTTTGTTTGGCTCCCCCCCCCCCCCATTTTTAAAAGCTATTTATATAGCGCCAACATGTTCTGCCGCACTGTAAAATAGGCAAACCTTAAGTTCTAATTCAAGACGTCATAAAAGAACAGTAGGTGAAAAGGGCACTGTTCAGACAAGTTTACAATACTAAAGTTGCTTTTTATTTATTTTAATTCATTTTGTATTGCATAAAGATACAAAACAGGCCTCCAATGCCCCAATAGCATAAACAAGCGCAACAGTGTACATAAGGTAACAGTTGAGTGGCACACCACAAGAAGACTGCTAAAACCATCATAAAGCAAAGTTAGTTATAGACCCACATTTCTTCATAGGGTAGTTCAGGGGTAGGGCATAGTCCCATGGTGTAGTGCCTGGGAACAAGCCATGTGCTGCAAGTATTGAAAAGACAATAGAACAGTCCAGTCTCTGTTATTCTCTTGGCACATACAGCCTTGCTTGATGTTTGCAGTGTCTGTAATAGCCTTCCAGGAAGAGGAATCCTCATCGAGGAGTCTCCATGCTAGATGCAGCACGAGAGAGGCCTTCCTATCTAGATCTAGACCCCACCACCGGCTTGTTTTACTTTGATCTTTTTCCCATTGATGAGTGAGGGTACTGGTATCCATCCATAAGTGCTTCAAAGACAGTTTGCAGGAAGTTATGGGCTCAGAATGCCTGTTGGCTCTGCCCACATATTGTGGACTTTAACCTGTTATTTATATTGCATACGTATACTCCACTAATACCACTTATCTGTGTTGGCCAACAAGTGAAAGTGGATCAAGAGGATTGACATGCCTCTCTATGTATGACCTAATGTAGATATTACATTCCATCAAACATAACAGATTGTTCCCTCTCTTGATTGCAGTGTTGTTGCCACTGAAACTCGTCTTTATGCCGTGGGTGATATAATAACGATGCAGCTCATGAGGAGAGAAAAGGGAGTTCTTGTGGCCATGCCTAAATCAAAGTGGATTAAGCTTGATGAGCACATTCACCTTGGAGGTGATAATATAACATCATTTACTTGTTCTAAAACAGATATTTTCTTCCCTTAATTTAATATAACTTTGAAAAGGTTTGGAAACAGAAGGTAACTTTCAGCATTTAACTTGACATGGGAAAGGAACGCGTAATATTCACTCCTGCATTTACACACTTGCTCTCTATGAAAAAGCCTGGTATCGGATGGATTTAAAATGTAAAGTATAGTGTATGCACCAAAGTAATAAGACTATATGATATGAATATATTTTATATTCCTTAGTTGTAGGTTTACTTTTAAAGGGATGCTATAGTCACCCAGACCACTGTATCTCAATGCATTTGTACAAAGAGGAAGGGACAGGGATCTCAAAGCATTTTTCATATGCTCTTCAAATTGGCGTGACTGCTTTAAAAAAAAAAAAAAAAAAAGAATGGACACACCCATCCATTTTGAATACCCTGGGTTGTCTACTTTTGCAAATGGTACACCATGATGGGGAGATAACGTTCATTCCTTGGCCGCCATACAGTCTCAAAGGAAACATAGGCTCAACAAACCAATTTGGCAAATTGTGTAATAACTGGGCAAGCTCTTTGACTATGTAACTTTCCAAAAAAACAATGAAACCTGTACATGGGGCATTGTTGTATCCATTGGACATCACAACATACAAATTTATGTTTCATTGTAGTAATTTGACAGTATAACATTCAGTTACAATGCCATGCAGAACTTGGAAAATACCAATTTCTTTTATTTTTTTTTATTCCTATTAAATGGCATCATATATTTTGTGAAATGAAAACCCCATTTCTCCTGTACAAAACTATCTATAAGTGTAGGTGCACTTAATGAGAGGTACATTATGGTTGAACAGACCTATAGCTCAAATTCTAGGTTTTGTATTGATCGGAACTTGTAAATTTGCATCTGTCTTTAAGAGGTAAATACAGCTCCCTATCTCTAAAGCTATAGTGTGTAGGTTTTTTGTGTGTTTTTTTTTTTTTTTTTTAAATGTAATGCTTTCCTTAATGACTCTTTTGTTACCGCCTCAATGAAAACTATACATATTTTATATATAAAATTTCATTTTTATTTTGTTATAGATGTGGAACATTCTGAGTTTTCAAAACTTCTCCTGGCCTCCCAGGATCAGATACTTAAACAAGTAATTTGTAAGGAAAAGGAGGCACTCTTGGAGCAGCACAATGCGGAGAAAGATACGCCAGAGGCCTGTTTTATAGAGGCAGCTATTCAAGATTTGAAGGTCAGCGAGCGTTGTTCCATTTCTTATGAAGTGTCAAGAGTACAGAGAAATGGGGTTGACTGTGTTGCCGGCTTAGTTTGTTTGAAATTCCACCACATTGCTAGAAAATATGCAACCACTTTTTCGTACTTATTTGACTAGATTACTGCCCATGATCTTAACAAAATTTATTAAACACTTTCTGATCTTGGCAATGCAAGACCTTTTGGACTTTGTTAATGTCACTAGCACAAAATGTAGATTAAATTGATCACCTAAGGCTGACTTTTATAGTCCACAACTTCTTCTGGATTCCAGTTTAAAGTTAAATTCTCTAATGGACGTTAAAGTTTCTTCTCATTTCTGTTGTTTGGTGTTTTTTTTTTTTTTTGTTTGTTTTTTTCCCCCCTCATATACAATGAAAAATTGTAAGAGTTAGACGTGATACTCTACCCACCATAGAAACATATGCTTCTTGCATAAGTTTTTGCACAAGTAGCAGCTTACACTAGAATACTCTTGACAATTTCAGAGAAGCTGCAATGTGCTAACCAACCAAGACTCTTCTATTTGCATTTCTTTGGTTTCTTGCACATGCTTTAGTTAATATGCTGTACCGTAATTACTTTGCCTGTAACTGTAGTAATTTATTTATGGTAATTTGTAAAGATTGTAACGGTGCTAGTGACTTGGTTAAAGTAGGCTTTAGTCCAAGCATCTCAACTCTGGACCCTAGATGTTACTATTCTTACTGTTCTCTATTCATTCAAAGAATTCTGGTGGTTGAAGGCCATTACCATCTGAGTTTGAGATTCTTGCTTTTGTCAGTTTAATGTTAACATACTACTAGGTGGCAATGTTGTATAACGCATGATGTTCTAGGCAAACTTTATATTTTTTTTATTCTTTATGTGCTTGGCAGAACAAAGTACATATTACACATTGGGTAGTCTGACATGAAGTAACATTTCATAGTCTAGTTTTGAAGTGTACATAAAAAAAAGCACATTTTTTATTTAAGAGAGAAAGATGTATAACAAGAGCACCGTGCATAATAAGAAAAGTAGGATAGGAAGTATGCAGGCTTCATGCACTGGGAATAAACTGTATAGAGAAGACCGCTCCTAGCTGTGTAGGCAGACAAGCAGTTTAGCTTGGAGTGTAAACCCTTCTGAGGCCCCCCAGACAGGCTTTTATAAATGAGAGCCCAACAAAAGAGATAAAAAGCAATAAATGAAAATAAGCACATTAGCAAAACGCATTGCCAGGTTATATGGTCAAAAAGGGGTAGTCCCAGACCCGGTCTTGGACTCAACGTATGCCCTGTAGGGGCCGTGTAAAGGCCCTCCGTGGAAGTCAAAGTATGAGGCTCAGCAGCCCACTTGAGAAGCGATGTTGGATAAGTCCCGTGCGGTCCGGCATGCTGTGTTGTGTGCCACGGGCCTCTGCCAGTCTTTGCCTGGTCACGGCAGGAGCCTCCCTCCTATCTCTCAGCTGCGGTCCACTCACTGCGCTTGTGTGGTTCTTTGGAGCAGCAGGCCCCAGATACGGAGTCTGAGTATGTAATTTGGATGGTGCAGGACATAGTTAGGGCTGTAGTGTGGAATGAAGGTGCACGTGGCACCCGCCATCTTGTTTGTGTGAGTGCCAGTTGCTTGCTCAGTGGGGAGGCTGTGTCTGCAGCTTTGTCAGGGAGCCTCCAGAGAGCAGACTGGGATAATTCTTCCCCCTCCCCCCAACTACAATGGGGGCCTGCTCAGGTTCCTCGGTAGCGTGGACACCCAGCGGCATCAATACAAGCTCCAATAAAACCCTAATCGGTTTGGGAGTATCCAGTGTCGATGAAGGTAGTTTGCAGGAATAGCTGCACTTGTTAATTAATTGCCAGAGCTCCCACTAGATGCCTTTGTCTGGCATGGCAGTCAGGCCCTGCCCCTCCAGGCAAACTTAATTCAAGACCAAGATGTGTATCTTACCATTTTGTATGCCTTGAGTTCTGCAAACTGTAACATTTATGGATGTGTGACGAATATCTACTAACTGGCATAGCTAACAACGTTGATATAGCAGAGGAATGGACTGATGTATACAGTCTTAATTTTTACTATTTTTTTTTTTTTTTATATAGGATCGTGAAATCAGTCTCTCTACTTGCAAATCAAATGCTGATGCAGTCTCCATTCCTATGGAGGCTTTGAAATTGGATGTGATGCCTGAAGCAAGGCTTCCTGGCCTATGTTCACAGGTTGTGCAGTATCGCTCTGCATTTGATGAGGAAATTGATGAACCGTTATGTAACGAACAAGAACCTGCCCTGGAGGTCACACCAGAAGAGATGCTGGCTTTGGAAGGTGCAGCATCTCTGGAAGGAAGTGATCTTGTACAACCTGCAGATGAAACGTGTACTTCTTACAACCAGCAGACCACTACCAATGAAACAAACTCACATTATTATTACTTTTACCAAGGTATGTGATTACCAAAATACAACAAAGCTATGGGGGGTGGTGTCTGCAGGTGCTAAATTCCAACTATGTTTTGCTTTAGCTGAAGATGGACAGCATGTGTTTCTCCATCCAGTGAATGTACGATGCTTGGTGCATGAATATGGCAGTCTTGAGCGCTGCCCAGAGAAAATTACTGCTGCTGTTGTAGAGATTGATGGTTTTACAATGACTGAGGTAAATCCGGTTTGTCTTTTGTATTATCTTGTTACTCACTAGAAAACTCTGTATTCAAATAGACAGTTACGTTTTATCTTGTGTGACAGGAGGTCCGCAGACGTCATCGTTATCTGTGTCACCTGCCTCTTACCTGTGAGTTCAGCATCTGTGAGATGGCACTTTTACCTCCAACAGTCTCTCCTGAAACATTGCTGTTTTTTGCAGGTGAGTTGGCAATGAAACCACTACACGTTACTTCAGCACGTCATGGCCTAGAAACCTGGACATGCGGAACAATTGACAAAGCCTATATATTTTAAGCCATAAAAAGTGGGTCTTTTTACAGCAGTGCTGGGCTATGTGTTTGCGTTTTTATATTGCTAAAACACTAATGAAGTGTCAGGAAAGTTATAGGCTTTATTAGTTTATATCGCCCATTACCATCTCACAATCCCTCCAGTTGGACAACTATTCTAAACGAGTACTGGACAAATGTATGTTTGTTTTAAAGGTCACCCCAGGACTGATATCTGCCAGGTACATATATGGTACAATGCTTTAAAAAGAAAACTGTTCATTTGAGCATTCCTTTTTTTGCAGGAAGTCTCTTCCCTTATGATACTCCATTTGGCAGCACGAAGGAAGTGGCTGAATAATTTCAGTAAATTTTGTGCTCTTTGCTAGTCATATGGCATTAGCATGGTGTATACATCCCAGATGCTAATGAACATTACAATTCATTATTTATTTATTTTTTTTAATGGGCACAAAACAAATGCATTGATTTAAATGTAAGCTTGTCAGTTCCTTACCTGACAATACCACAATGTCTGCAGCTGCCTTCAGCAGTGTCTTTCCAGTTGGAAAATAAAACTGAAGTGATTTTCATCAGGTTTTACCTAAAAATTTTTTTATAAAAAGCCTGTACTACTTCAACAAAGGTTAAAGGACCACTATAGTGCCAGGAAAACAAACTAGTTTTCCTGGCACTATGTAGTCCTTAGGTCCCCCCTCCCACTGGGCTGAAGGGGTTAAAACCCCTTTAGCCGCTTACCCTTCTCCAGCGCCGGTGAACTCTCCTCCCCCTGCCGACGTCAGATCCGAATGGGCATGTGCGGCAAGAGCCCTGCTTGCATTGAAACTGCCCATAGGAAAGCATTACTCAATGCTTTCCTATGGACGTCCAGCGTCTTCTCACTGTGATTTTTCAAAGTGAGTCGCGGAAACGCCTCAGTTTCTCTGAAACTTTTCAGCTGCAGGGTTAAAATTAGAGGGACCTGACACCCAGACCACTTCATTGAGCTGAAGTGGTCTGGGTGCCTATAGGGGTCCTTTAAATTATCTTATCTTATTATGTATTAAAATGTTTTGCATTCAACCTGCTTAATTGTAATGTTCTCAAGGCCCATGTGGGAATCTCCATTCTTGCAAACTTTTTGTATTATCTAGATGAAGTGGAGAGGCGAAAACGCCTGCGTCAGCGGAAGGCACGTGATGAAAGACGCAGGGAGAAAAGAATAGAGATTGAGGAGAACAGGAAGCAGGGAAAGTGTAAGCTCTTCCTTAGCCTTGTTTTATGCTGCATATGATTTTTTTCATTCTTGTAGCTTTTTTTAAAATTCTTTTTGGTTTTGCATAAAATTAGGTAAGGGGGAGGGGGGTGGGTAAGGATTGTTGCAATGCATTTCAGTAAGCTTGAGTACCATCGCAGGGTACACATCTGCTTTTAGGGTTACATTTGCTTATATCTGTAGTAGAAGCATTTACATAAGTTATCTTCGGTTTGCTTGTTCCTTATCGGTGTGCTTCGTCCGTCTGTGTGTCTTTTCAGTCTGTGTCCTGCTCTGTGTTTTCATTCTTGTATCTTGAACTCTTAATTTTGCTGCTGTGGTGTATTTACAGATCCTGAGGTTCACATGGCATTAGAAAATCTGCAACAGTTTCCTGCAGTCAGTTCCACAACAGGGATCCCTGTGCCAGGAGAAAGCACCCCGATATCCATAGCAGAAACACATGGCTCATTCTCCCCCTCTCCTATAAGCAGCAGCCCAGTCTCCCAGATAGGTGAGGGACTGTGTATTTGTACAATTCATTTAACGTTTTAGGTCTGTTTATAGCATGGAGTTATGGCACACGTGTTTACATATCGCGGTTTAATTTTTTTTAATCTGTTTTAGTAAGATTTAATTACACTTCTCTTAGAATACCCTTTTTAAAGGTGAATATAATTTTACAAGCTTTTTAATTTCTTATTCCCTGTATAACATATGTATGTAAGTGTGAAAAATAAAACTTAGAAATCTATAACCTGTGATTGGGTGCATTGTATTATCTCCCTGTCAATCATTGTTGTGAGCTCGTCCTTTGCACCTGCTATCTGCTTAGAGAGGGCATAAACAGAGGAGAAATTAAATCCTGTTTCTGCAACTAAGAAACCTGTCTCTTGTTTCATGCCTAGGTGCAGAGTCTCCTGCTGACCGTCTGCTAACCCTGGAGGAGGATTGCAAGTCTCCTTCCTTTGCACAGGTTAGCCTAGACACCTATAGATTACTTCCTTTTGCATTTTTAGGTTTTATATCGCGTATCAGCTGATGCCTTCAGCAAATGAATTTCAGCCAAAGTTAACATGTATTGAGCAAGGGGAAACTTCTGCTTTAGATATCACAAAGGCTTGACCTGTGGTGCTTTGGGAGAGGTAAGTGTCATAGAGAGATTGTTTAATTTCTTACCTTATGGGATCTCGCCAGCGGCGAACTGGCACTATGACTAACTGTAACTATACAGTCCTGCAGCAATTATGCTTAGACTGGCCTTTAATAAAAACAAATCTGAAAAGAGTATTCTGTTTGAAGCTCTGCTATGTGTAATGTAAATTGCAAATATTGGAGACATGGGTGTCTGCTAAAGCAAAATGCCTGGACTTCACATTGTGCTTCAGTTAGATTAATCCAGTGAACTGCAATTTTATTTGTAAAATTCAGAACTACAGATCAGGATGTTGCAGTGGATGTAAATTTAATTGAAACCAATGCTTCTCTAGACAAAAGAAAGCATGACTTACCACAGTTTAAAGAGAGTAAGGCACAAACCCCTCCCTGCTGTTAGAGGGGGATATATTTAAAAAAAGTGCCAATTAACTCTGAAATGGGCATTTATTCTAAAATAAGAGTGCATGGACATGCGGTTAACCCATAAAGAATTTCTTCAAACTGTATTTGTCACTTTAAACAGCGTAAGAAGTTAATAGAACTCTTGTCAAATATGAAAATTATTAGGGGTTTAGTCTTTTCTTGTCTATTAAAATAGATTTCTGACCATAACTAGTTTTATATTGCCTCTGTTGCTGTAGTTACTGCTTAATATATCTTGGATTGCGAGAATCCTAATTAAAATCTTTGAGAAATGCTGTTTAGAAAGACTTCTGTCTGAATGTAACTGCCAAAGTTCTGCATACTTCATCCCCTACAACCCTCGGTTATGTTTCATAGATGCTGATGGTTGGTAAAGCTAAAGCAGAGTCTTGGCCCAAAGTGGTCCCAAAAAAAGGTGAGTTGAGTGTTTCTACTATAATGTGCACATTAATGTATGTACAGGATACTAACTAGTTTTCACTTTGCACAGAAAATACTCTGATAAACCCAGCTCCTGCAGATAGTGATGGGGAGAGTGACAGCTCTGAGAGAGTGCCAGTACCTAGCTTTCAGAACTCATTTAGTCAGGCAATGGAGGCAGCTTTCCTAAAGCTGGATACTGCCTTGCCCACTCCTTCACCTTCAGGTAAGATGGATATTTTGGGACAGGGGATGAGCGGTCTAGTTGATTGCAAGCTAATTCTAATCTCTTGTTGCAGTTGAGAAAGGAGGGAAGAAGAAAAAGAAGCAGCAGAAACTTCTGTTCAGCACCTCAATGGTCCACACTAAATGAGCATAGAAGCCCTCTATCACATCTACCCAATTGAACTTCTAATTGTATCTTAACACTTTGCTTTCAATCACTTTATCTGCAGTATTTATGGTTGACTACCCCCCCCCCCTTTTTTGGGGTTGTCTGGTGTGGGTTGAGCCAACACACACTATTAAACAAAGCTAATGTTTTCAGGGGAAGAACCCTAATTGGAACTGTAGCGTTTAGTTGGACTGACTTGCAGTGGAGCAGTGCCATTTAGCTGATTTAAGGAGGCACACCAAAATGTTTTTTTGTTTGTTTTTTTTAAGCTGCTGAAACCCATGTTTTTCTTTAAATGGACCTTTATTTCCTGTTCCATGTGATTTGACAGGAAAGGGCCAAGTCCAGTATGAATTTTTTTTTTTTTTTCTCCCTCAATAAATTGTAGATGAAATTCTAATTGGTTTTGGTTTTTTTTTTTTACTTTCAAGCTACTCCTAGTTTGCCTTGTACTTTACATATTGATATACCTTGCTTTAATTACTTGCGGGACATGCTAATTGATCATTAAAGGGATACTCCGGACCCCTAAAGCAAGCTGAAGTGCTGTATGTGTGAAGCGTATGTCCACCTCATTGCAGATTTTAATAGAAATTGGCACTTTTTATAAATGAACAATGTTACACACCCATGGCTGCTATTCAGACCGGCTGTACGGTTACTTCCTGGTAGTTCAGCTCAGTGCAGCTAAATTCAAGAGGCAGGCAATTGCTCAGAGTGCCTTCTTTGAAAACTTCTAATTGAGTTGCATTGGGAAATCTGTAATTGAATAGCCGTAGAAAGTCTGGAGCTGAGTTTGGAGAGGGCTTAAAGGCTTTAGGCAGGAGATGTGCAACTTTTTTAGATATGCCCCCAATGAATAAAAAGCATATTAAATACATGCATGTTTTCAGTTGGGGTATATCTACTAGACAGTGGAGTGTTTATGCCTACTTTAACAAAGGCATGCTCTCAAAGAAACACTGGTGTTAGAATGCAGTTTTGTGTATATATACACACATCTGCGGTGCCCCCATGCAAATGGTTAATAACTTTTTTTTTTTAAACTTACCTGATTCCAGTGATGATGGCCTTTGGTCACAGCAATTATGAAATAAAAAAGCCACGCATTATGCCTTTCTTATAGGAAAGTACTGAATTAATGCTTTTCTATGGCTTTTACTTTTTTTCTCGAAGTTGGACGTCCTCATGAAAAGCGTGAGGACATCCAGCGTCAAACATTTTTGAAACTGCAGAACTGTCTCTAGTGGCTGGACAGCCAAAGAGTTAATCATGCAAAAAAATTATTGCAGTTTCTTAAATTTAAAGTTACCGTATATACTAGAGTATAAGCAGAGTTTTTCGGCACATTTTCTGTGCTGAAAAAACCCCAACTCGGCTTATACTCAAGTCAATGTCTGTATTGTGGCAATTTTGCATTGCCACAATACAGACCAGGACCGCCGGGCTCATTACAAGCCCAGCAGTCCTGTTGGGGGCTGGCAGTGAGCTCTTACTTACCTTCCTGCAGCTCCTGTCAGCTCCCTCCTCCTCCGTGCAGCTCACAGTGTAAGTCTCGCGAGACTTACACTGTAAACAGAACGGAGCTGCACGGAGGAGGGAGCGAGCTGACAGGAGCTGCAGGAAGGTAAGAGCTCACTGCCAATGCCACTGGACCACCAGGGATTTAATATTTTTAAAAAATATTAATATTTGCATTATTTTTTTTAAAGTTTTTTTTTGGGGGTGCCTATAGTGTCCCTTTTAACTCTAAACTGGAATTTAAAACTGACAATGTAAACTTTCCTTTTTTCAGTACTAATCTGGAGTGATTCTGCTAAGTGACTTATAGAGTCAATTATAAAAGATCCCTAGTTTTCTGCTACTGTCATACAGCATAACTCTTCTATATTAGTAAATGTTCTTCTTTCTTTTATCACAGTAATAGTGACTTCAGTTTACCAGGGTGAATAATGCAGCAGAGGAAAACTTAGAAAAAATAAAATGACGATTTGCTGACCTATGCCTCCACTCAGGCATCTAACAGAGTAATGCTGTATGTGGATTTACTTTGCGCCATATGTAAAAGTGGACCACAAATTCTGAACCATTTTAAAATGTAAGTGCAACATATAGCTACGTTAAATGGGAAAAGAAGCAGTTAGAGAATTGAAGTTTTGAGGTTCCAATGAAGAAACATTGCCACCCCTATAGTTTAACCACTCTTGTTATAGGAGAAAGTGTCCGGACAGTTATGTTCAGAAGTAAAAATGGCCTGGCAACAGTTTAACCCTAAAGTTGGGTCTCTGACTCCTGGCTCTCCCCCCCCCCCCCACTAGAGGTGGAGTTAACCCTGCAAGGTAATTATTGCAGTTTATAAAAAAACTGCAATAATTAAACTTGCCTGGTTAAGAGTAGTGGGAGTTGGCACCCAGACCACTCCAATGGGCAGAAGTGGTCTGGGTGCCTGGAGTGTCCCTTTAACAATCATGAATTTATGTATTTCCCTGTTGTAATACAATGGAGAAAACCAGGACTGGTTTGGGAATCACTGCCCTAGATAACTAATACTTGGGCTGTTTGGTTACACAGCTTATTTTATGTCCTGTTTTCCATTTATGATTCAGGCTCATTTCAGTGCATGAGTAGAGCATATACAGCTGAATTGAGGTTAGTATTTATCATATGTAGAACATTGTCCAATACCACGACTTGATATCACAACCTGCTTTAATTTCACTTATACTATTCCACATTTTAGTACAGTCACTGGGTATCAGAGTCTAACTATACCTAGTACTGCTCCAGTAAGCCATGTGTGCCAAATATGGAGACCCCCATAACTAAACCTAAAACTTTAACATTTATTAAATATAGCAAAACTTAACTGAGCATTACAAAATAAGTTTATATGCAAGTCTTTTTACCCTAAACAGAGCATTCAAAATATATTGCTATTTTTGCCACAACTAGTGTGGAAATTGGGTTTACTATAAACACTATGCACACATGTAGATGGTTGCATATAACTGAACCTTCATAGATCAACGCTGTCACTGCCAGATCATGCAGTGTTGGAATCTTATGCAGCAGCAGTCACTCCATGCTGTTGTCTTCACTGCCCATTACAAACTCAGCTTCTTCCACACTATGTAAGGTGCAGCTGGCTATTGACTGTTGGATTGCTTTTCTCTCTGCTGGAAAATTACAGAGCATAGTTCCCATGGAAAAGGTTGTATAAAAGAAAGTATAAACAATCAATAGACATAACAGATGGCCAACTACAAAATGGTTATTTACTTAAAAGTGAATTTCAAACTAAGGCTAGAGTAATTGAAAGCATAGCTGCCTTAGTTTTTTTTTTTTTTTTTCCAGTTTAGTTATTGACCGTAAAGTTATTGCAAGCACCATTACCACTTCATGGTGGAGGGATCCAGTATAAAAAGTATTTCAGCTTGACATTCTGCAATAGTTTAGTGTTGGGCTAGTTCCACTATCATCCGTGCTATTGGTAGCCCAGAACTCTGTTCCAGGCTGATGTCAATTCTGTGCATAAAATACACGCATTGCATGCTGAAAGACTTCTCCTGCAAGGAGAAGCTAGCTCTCCCACCATCTCTGCATTCCCTCCTGCTTTTTAAAACACTCTAGCCCAGAGCATGTGCATGAAAAAGCCTGTGATTGGACAGCATGCAGCCCTTGTAACGTTGGAGGTGCGGAGCTTTGCCCAGTGCTGGATTCCAGGTGATTAAACCTTCACCTGCCTCAGGTTTTACTGCAAATTGAGGAGGAATTTCTCCACAGTGTCCAATAGGGCCTTTTACACAAGAAAGATTCCTACTCAAAAGGGGTTAAAGTAACCCTTCAAATTCATCCCGTAAATTCACTTTAGTGAATAATCCAATGCATTTAAATCATATAAATAGCTTTTTGTGACAAAAAAAAAAAATTTATATAAGCACACTAAAATGACAGATTTATTCCTTAAACATTGAATAGTAGTAGGACACTCAAGCGCTTTAACTTGTTGGGCTGGGCAGGCTAGAATGGTATTTTAGATGTACTGACTATCTAATACATAAAGGAGACTTCCTTTAGTAAACAGTGTGTTCTTTATAGAATAGGACCAAGGCAAACTTCTGGCACAACTAAATTTCAGCATAGCAATGAGTTTGTTTAATTATAAAGGTCGGTGCTGGAATAAGGACCCCTCAGGGCACTATAGTGTCTGGAAAAAAATTGTTTTCCTGACACTATAGTGATCCTTTAAAATCACAGCATGGATAATTATGCTAAACACAATAGCACTAGAATCTGTGTAGGTAAAGAGTCATCAATATAAATGACTTCAGAATCCATTTTCATCTTAGTACGCCTTTTATGGTGCCGTTAGGAATTGTTGGGAAAAGGTTTCTTACCATCACTGGTGCACTTCGTTAATAACAGATGTAACTGCTGCTTGTTGTACTGAATAAGGAATTTTTGACACGTGCGTATTGTCCCTATAATGAAACAAAGTGACCTTTTTTGATCTGCAGAAGCATAGAAGTCAAACAACCAAAACGATCAGTGTTTTTTACTAATTAGTAAAAAAAAAATTCAAAGTGGATTTCAAGTTTAAGGGCATGTCATGTAAATGTATTGTTTTTCCCTTAATGTGACTAATAGAAAGATGCAATATGCAAGTCAACACCTGGTGTTCTGTTCACAAAAACGTTAATGCATATGCAATAATATATGCTAGCAAAAAATGGTGCTCAAAAGGTAGGTTCCCCAGATGTTTTAAGACTACAGCTTCCATGATGCTTTGTCATTCTAAAGGCATGCTAAGCATCATGGGAGTTAAAACATTGTTAACAGTGCTGTAGTATACACTCTCATAGAATACTTGTAAGATGTTTATTTTACATTTGCACATGGTATATACAAGCTACTTTGTGTGCCATCTATAAGGCCCTCCTTGATTGATCAAGTGATGTTTAATAACGCTACATAAAAAGGTGTCTGGAGTTTTCTAAGAAAATGACTAACCCACTCATGAAATCCTGGGATTGAGTTGAGAAGAAGAAAAAAAAAAAAAAGACTTCTGATCACCAAGATACAGATCTCTTCTACAATAGTCACAGTGACAAAAACCAAACTTCTCTTGCGCAACCCTAGGTTTTCATTCAGTTCTGTAGAATATGGTGGTTAGATATATTGTTGTTATCCTTAAAATGAAACTATAGTGCCAGCAAAAAACAAACTTTCTCCAGACAATATAGCTTCCCCCTCGTGGTTGTTAAAAGATCATTATAGGGTCAGGAACACAAAAAATGTATTCCAGACCCTTTAGTGAAAACACACCATTTAGGTGGCTGCTTACAAGTGGCCACTTGGAGGTGCCCCGAGGGGCAATGTAAACACGGCCTTTGGAGAGAAAAGGCAGTGTTTACATGAAAATGTCTGAAGGGAGCTATTATACTCACCAGAACAACATTAAGCTGTAGTTGTTCTGGTGACTATAGTGTCCCTTTAAAAAAAAAAAAAAAAATCCTTCTTTCACTTACTTGGGTCTGGCGCACATGTCAGTCAGTGGCTGCGCTTGCACTAGGAATTTCCCATAGGAAAGCATTGTACAAAGCTTTCCTATGGAGATGTGGATGACGCTGGAAGTCTTCATGCATAGTGTGAGGATGTCCAGCATCAGTTAGGTGACCAAAAGTAGAGGTGGAGTTAACCCTGAAAAAGGTAATTATTGCAGTTTCTTAAAAACTGCAATAATTAGCTTTGCTCCATTAAGGAACCTAAGAGACTGCAGAAGTGGTTCATGTAATTCCACCAATTAAAATATATATTTAAAGAAATAAAATTTTCTTACCACCAACATGTAAAGTGTTTAGGAAGCATGGGAAGCGCTGCCCTCTGTTCTCTAGACTAGTGATGAATGGAAGAGCAGACCACAGGAGCTGGTAGAAATCTTTAGTGCATCGTAGCAGAATGATTCCAGTGTATGCATTCAGGTATTTCACTGCAAGGGAAACAAAAAGCCTGCACTTTGTACCTAAAGCATAGATAGTCAATTCAAATAGAATTTGTGGATTGTTCACATGATGTCACAACAGCAGACGATCCTCTCCCTAGAGTGACAGGTTATCATTACATCTGGGTAATGTATATCCAATGCCTCACACCAAGATCGCCAGATCCACCATACATTGCTTTACATATCCAGGCTTCAAACTATGAAAATTCTGGCCCTTTAGTATGTAGCTCACATATACTGCAAGGTATAAAAATCAAACATTTTCCATGCTGGGTGGGTGTGTGTATGTATATATATATATATATATATATTATTAACCCCTTAAGGACCAAACTTCTGGAATAAAAGGGAATCATGACATGTCATGTGTCCTTAAGGGGTTAAACAAAAAACAACAACATTGTACTGATAACACATTAAATAATAAATGGCAATTGTCTCTACTTGCTGCTTTTCCGGGTTTTGCACAGAATTCTGTCTAGACCAGGAAGTGGGTCAACCAATCATTCTGTCTGCAGTCTGGTCTTGTACCAAAATGATTTGCTGCAGTTCTAAGCAATTGTGTGCAGGAAGCCGGGGCACATTCTAAACACATTTATAGCAGTATATCATCATAATAGCCAGTGATTTGACAGCTACATATCAGTCAGGGATGGAGCACCCTGTGCCTGATGATGCAGGCTAGGAAGTAGCTGTAGCACTTACCAGACAGGGACACAGCACAGGCAGCAGCCCCATAGTCGCCATGTGTCCTGGTGAGAGCCTCCCTCACGTTATGTACGATCATGCCCTGGGAGATATTCTGCCTGAGCCGGGGATCCTCCAGGACCAGCTCACACAGTAAGTACCTGCAGGGAAAATCACACCTTACTGAGCAACCTCACTCCAAACCAGCCCACTGCCACTTACATGGCCTGGGGCCTAGCTCTAATGGCAGCATGCCGTGCACACACTGTATATTGGGCTTACCGATACTTGAACCGCATGGTAACCGAGCATCAGAGACCAGCTGCACCTTTACAGAGCAAGGAGTTCGAAACACAAGAGAAGGCAAACTTTGTGTCTCCGTTAGTGCAGCACTGTGCTTCAGTACACTTCAAGTAGTTGCAGACTCTAGTGTTTGGCACTCACTGGCATGTGACATAATATCCGGTGAAGGGCTGCAGCTCTGTTAATGAGTTCTCATACCTGACTGAAACACCATGACCATCATATTTCCCTACCGCGTTAAAAAATCGCCTACTCTCGTCACTTCCGGGGAGGGGAATCAGCTGGATCCTGTGCTGCGCATGCGTGCTAGCACTCCTGCTACTCCTCCACAGCAAGGTCCTGGAAGGTAAGTAAAACTAGTTTTACTCTTTCATTATAGTTAGTGCATTCACTAAGCTTAGGACATGGGACATTTAGGGTTCAGATTAGGGTTAGGATTAGGGACTTGTTCATATTTAGTGATATTTCACATTAGGGGAATATCACTAAATTGAGATTTTTCACACTTTATTTTAACCCTTACCCCAAGGGTTAGGGTAAGAATAGAGTGTGAGAGAGGTTAGAATCACTTACCTAACCCTAATTTGAACCCTCACTTAACCCTAAATGTCCCGTGTGCCTAAGCTTAGTGAATGCACTAACTATAATGAAAGTGTAAAACTAGTTTTACTTACCTTCCAGGACCTTGCTGTGGAGGAGTAGCAGGAGTGCTAGCACGCATGTGCAGCACAGGAACCAGCTGATTCCCCTCACCGGAAGTGACTGGGGTAGGTGATGTTCACGAGGTAGGGGAATTTGAAGTGGTTACAGGCGGAGAAGATCACATATTATTATTATTATTATTATTGCCATTTATATAGCGCCAACAGATTCCGTAGTGCTTTACAATATTATGAAAGGGGATTTAACAATAAATAGGACAATTACAAATAAACTTACAGGAACAATAGGCCCATACTGTAGCTGGATATTAGTAGTGTAAGTGCTGCTTTATTAATAATAATAATAAGTATTGCTGGTATCTATTACACTGAATGTGATGCAGGTGTGTAAAATAATGGGCAGATATGAAGTATGCAAAATGTCAGGTGAATGCAGACTGTAACACTTTCTAGTTTTGTAACCTGTAAATTAAAGTGTGCCTCTCATGATACTAACAATGTAGGTTTTAATGAAAGCGCATATTAGTGACTAAGTGGCTATTAAAAATGACTGGACATACCCCATTTGCAATACCTTGGGTTGTCTACTTTTGCAAATGGTATGCCATCATGGGGGTAATTCTTATTCCTGGGCTACCATACGGTCTCAAAGGCAACATAACCAATCTGGCAAATTTCAATGTTAAAAAAATGAAATGCAAGCCTTATATGTGACTCTCTAACTTTCCAAAACACAATAAAACCTGTACATGGGGGGTATTGTTATTCTCGGGAGACTTCACTAAACACAAATATTAGTGTTTTAAAACAGTAATACATATTACAACAATAATATAGTCCATAAAAGTGCAGTTTGTTTGTAAAAAATGCAAAAAAAGTCACTTTTACTTAAAATATCATCGTTGTAATACAATTTACTAGTTTGAAACACTAATATTTGAGTTCAGCGAAGTCTTCTGAGTAAAACAGTACCCCCTATGTACAGGTTTTATGGTGTCTTGGAGAGTTACAGGGTCAAATATAGTGCTTGCAAATTAAATTCTCTGCACTTTCTCCCTGTGTTGTCAGGCATGTCAATCAAATTTTAATTAATCAAATCACATAATTATGTTAAAAAATTACTTAAATATACACGTAGAATTTTAATATATATGCATTTTATAGGTATTTAAATTTTACGTGTATACTAATGTAATCTTTTATGTAATTATATGTATTTATCCATATGTATATATTTGCGGTTATTTGTATTTTATATATATATATAGATAGAATGACATTAATAACAAAATACAATTAGAATGAAATTACATATAAAAAATTACTTAAATATACACGTAGAATTTTAATATATATGCATTTATAGGTATTTAAATTTTACGTGTATACTAATGTAATCTTTTATGTAATTATATGTATTTATCTATAACATCATTTTACGTGTATTTTTTTTTTTAATATAATTCTTTATTTTTCGTGCATAGCTATAGATAACATTTAGTCTAGTAATGCCACAACAGCGATTACCATTGTTTTCAGACATGTAATATTACAGTTGCATGGCATGAGATACTGTGCACATTTTTTTAAGGTTAAAGTCTGGTAACATTAGCGTAAGGTAGGTTAAACAGCATATTTTTGAAGGGAAAAACAAATCTAAGTGTATTTTAATACTAATATATATACTAATAGTATTAAAATACACAACGTATGACGTTATGTATGTATATATATATATATATGTGTGTGTGTGTGTGTGTGTGTATATATATATATATATATATATATATATATATATATATATATATATATTATTTTACACATGCTTATTTATTTTTTTCATTTCCCACCAGCAGGGGGACTGTCTGATATTTCAGACAGTCCCCCTGCTGGCAGATCCATAGCCAGCTATAGGGGGCCATGTGATCGCTCTTTGAGAGCGATCACATGGCCCCCGGGGGCCTCATTCGCCGGGGGAGGGCTGCCTGGGCGGTCAGGCAGCCCTCCAGAAGAGGATTGATCCCCTGGGGCTCAAAGCCGTTGCAGCGTTCTATGCCGCTGCGACAGCATAGAACGCCGTAACAGCGTTAAGGGGTTAAATCACTTTGTTTCTGTGTATGCAGCCCTAGCCACACCTCCCCTGGCTATGATTGACAGAGCCTGCATGAAAAAAAAAAAAACTGGTTTCACTTTCAAACAGATGTAATTTACCTTAAATAATGGTATCTCAATCTCTAAATTGAACTTTAATCACATACAGGAGGCTCTTGCAGGGTCTAGCAAGCTATTAACATAGCAGGGGATATGAAAATCTTATTTAAACAGAACTTGCAATAAAGAAAGCCTAAATAGGGCTCTCTTTACAGGAAGTGTTTATGGAAGGCTGTGCAAGTCACATGCAGGGAGGTGTGACTAGGGATCATAAACAAAGGGATTTACCTCCTAAATGGCAGAGGATTGAGCAGTGAGGCTGCAAGGGCATGTTGTATACACCAAAACTGCTTCATTAAGCTAAAGTTGTTAAGGTGACTATAGTGTCCCTTTAAAAACTTATTTTCGGTGTTCTATCACAATCCCCTATCCCGGCTGCACCAGAAGTGACGATAACCAGCTGGGTGATGGTGCTGTGTAGCGCTTGGACGCGAGCACTAAGTAGGTAAAAATGGCAGCACACAGTGCACTAAATGAAAGGACATACTGTGCATGCGCAATTCTAGCCAGCTGTGGGACTGGGGTTGCTGTGCCGCACATGGTCGCGATCTCTTGCTGGAAAATTAAAGGACACTGCTCACACTCTAGTGAAAGTCAGTACCTCCGTTGGGGTAGGGAAATCAGTATAGTTAACACAGTGCATGCACAGTCAATCTCAATCAGAATTGGGTGACTTGACCTGTAAACAATGTAATCTGACAAACTGTTATTCAGAAATCATTTAACCCTAAGCTTTTGCTGAAGCTGGTTTCCTCTGGTTGATATCTAAAAAATGTGCTTACTACAAATTTGCAGTCCTGTTCTCTACTATTCTACTGCACATTCACACCACCAGGGCCAGCTTTAGGCACCGTGTGCAAAAAAAATCTTCACAGCGCCCCCATCTATAGTGTGTGTATTGATTGTATAGGGGATTTATTAAATTAATAATGATTTAAAAACAAATATTCATTCCTCCTTTCCTGTTGTTACCTAGTTGGGAGAGGGGAATGCTGATCTGAATCTCGTCTGCCCCTCCACTGGGTACAGACCATGCGTAACTGTCTCGCAAGCTCAGGGACTTGCAGTGTTCTTTAGTAATCTGCAGCAGCGCTCTGATTATCCCGAGCTAGGAAGACAGCTACTTATGGTCTGCAGCCAACAGAAGAGCAGGCCAGAAGTGCCAGACTGCCTCCCCTACATTACAGAGGAGCAGACTAAGTATGCCACATAATACTGTGAGTGGTTTTGCTTTGGAGCCCTGGATTATACTTTTTACCTTCACGTTTTTGGAATAAAAATTTGTAGTAATGCGCTACTTCTCCATTTATCACAGAGCTCCACAACAATAAAACTCCCGTTAATGTGGAGCTCTGTGCCAAGATCATACATTACACAACAATACAACTCAAGTAATGTGCCTATTAGTGTATCACCAAACTCCCTAACTATAAAACACAGAGAAATGTGCATTTTATATACCAGAACTACACTGTTCTACATCTCACTATAATATTATGTAATTGTGTTGTCTGTGTATGTGATAAGTGTGGTGACTGTGTGTGATATGTATGCTATGTGTTGGCTGTGTGTGATATTTGTAATGGGTGTATTAACTGTGTGATATGCGTGTATTGGTTGTATGTGATATTTGTGCTGGTTTTATTGGCTGTGTGTGATGGGTATTTAATTCAGATAAAAAAATATGCATTTAGGCCTATGTGTGAATGCAGGTATATATTTTTACAGAGTTATACATATACACTGTCAAATCCACCACATGCACACAGTCGCAGGCAGATAGTCGCATACACAGGATCAGGCAGAAAAACACACTCACACACAGGCAGACAGCCCTCCACACACCACAGCCACACATACAGTGTTACACACACAGGCAGACAGCCATACACACATAGGAAGACACACACACAGACAGCTACACACACATAGTTACCTCTGTTTATTATGGAGGAGTGGAGGCAGTGCAGCTCCTGGAGACTGGTTGTTGGGACTCCTTTCTGCTTCCTCTACAGCAGTTACCTGGCACTTTTACCTCCGCCCCTGCCGTCAGTTTAGCTCCGCCCCGCCCCGCCGTACAGTAAGCTCCGCCTTCATCGCAATGTTGCGAGGTGTCTTTTTTTATTTTTATAATCCTGGCCGGCCATATGTGAGCTTTCTCGGCCGCATCGTGCCCTGTGCGGCCACACAGCTTGCACACCCCTAAGGCCGGCCCTGCACACCAACCTATCATCAAGAGGAGTAGTGTCATCATATTCCACTTTGGGAGCGGGACCAGGCAGCTCTCTTATCATCCCAGCCATCCTGTCACTCATTAGAGATGGGGTAGGTGGGAGTAAGCTGTTACCATTGGTTTTTATTCCTTAGTAGTGGGACCGCACCAGGGATCCCTCCTATCAATCACAGCGATCCAGTTTCTCATCGAGTTCTGTAATTGATTACTAATCCTCAGAAACTTGGCCCGGGCACCCTTCTATCAGTCACAGCAATCCACTGACACTGATGGGAGTTGCAGTCCAAAGCAGCAGGTCTTCAGAGGGTGTCTTTTCCTGCCCTGCTGAAATTATTAGTTTAAATGAATATATGTATTGATATATTTTATATTACTTATTTTCAAGATGACTGGTTTGTTGAGTTGTGTATAAGCAGTGTTTAGACTGGTGATACAGATGTAAAATGCACTAGATCTCAAGGATTTCTCTCCTCCCCCCTCCTCCCCTCCTATTTAAGTCTTTAAAACTTTGTTACCTTGGCATTATACTCTGGTGGATTTATATTGTGCCTGTACTTTTCTACTAAAAAGGATTGCTTCCTTTATTTCTTTATGCATTTACCATTGTTGGGGACGATGGTTGATTACCCCCAACTCTACAGACATATTTTCTGTATAAAAATAGGGAGATGGTGTGGGGTCTGTTAATTTTATTCATTGTTTTCCAGACAGGGGGGGGGAGACAATGAATCAATTTAACAGACTCAACTCTGTCTCCCTAATAGTGTACAGAGGGTGTGCCTGCACCACTGGGGGTAATCTGTTTAATGTTTTGTGTTGACTAGCAGCTGTATGTTATATATGTACTGTGCTGTATATAACATTCTGCCCTCCTCTAAGACCAGCTTGAGATCTGCGCAGGGACCCCCCCAAAGGACAGACTACTTGAGCTGTTGTCCAATCTCGTATTCTATTGCACCTTTACATACATACATACTGTTATACACTACTAAACGCTGACTGTATAACACCACCGTACTGTGTGCAGTAAGTGTTATGGGGATCTGAGTTGCATAGCTTGGCTGCTGCTACAAAGTATATTTGGAGATATTCTGGAAAGTGATCTGATTCTTCAACTCTCTGAGATCTTTCTTTTTTACTGTTCAACAGGTAAGTCATCTCTAGGAAAAGTTTTTTTTGATTGTAGAAAGTTTGATTTCCTATTGGTAATTGGTAAGGCATTTGATGTGCCTAGTTACGTGTTTGCTATTTTCTATTGATAGAAACACAGACAAAGAAACATAGAATGTGATGGCAGGTGAGAACCATTCAGTCCACCTAGTCTGCCCAATTTTCTAAATACTTAATTAGTTCCTGGTCTTATCTTATAGTTAGGATAGCCTTATGCCTATCCCATGCATGCTTAAACTCCTTTACTGTGTTAGCCTTCCAGCTGTCCTCTTGTTGTGGTAGTTTTTCTTCTTTTAAATATAGTCTTTTCCTTTTCTGTGTTGATTCCCTTTATGTATTTAAATGTATTTTAAATGTTTCTATCATATCCCCCCTGTCTCGTCTTTCCTCCAAGCTATACATGTTAAGATCCTTTAACTTTTCCTTGTAAGTTTTATCCTGCAATCCATGAACCAGTTTAGTAGCCCTTCTCTGAACCCTCTCTAAGGTATCAATATCCTTGTGGAGATACCGTCTCCAGTACTGTGTACAATACTCCAAGTGAGGTCTCACCAGTGTTCTGTACAATGGCATGAGCACTTCCCTCTTTCTACTGCGAATACCTCTCCCTATTTAACCAAGCATTCTGCTAGCATTTCCTGCTGCTCTATTACATTGTCTGCCTACCTTTCTTTAAATCATCAGAAATAATCACCCCTAAATCCCTTTCCTCAGATGTTGAGGTTAGGACTCTATCAAATATTCTGTACTCTGCCCTTGGGTTTTTACATCCAATATGCATTATCTTGCACTTATCCACATTAAATGTCAGTTACCACAGCTCTGACCATTTTTCTAGTTTACCTAAATCACTTGCCATTTGGCTTATCCCTCCTGGATACGCCAAATAGCAAATGATTTAGGTAAACTAGAAAAACCGGTTGATTGTTTGTTAATAAGCATATGCCCACTCAGATGTAAAACATTCTAAGGGGATGATGGTTTTAGGATTTATATAAGGGTTGTAAAAATTAGCTTGGCTGCTGATATTATTAAGGACTGCTACAAAGTGTACTTGGAGATACTTTAAAATATACAGGAGGTGGAGAAAAGTAAGATTTGTTTTGATTTAAATTCTTCTCATTAAAATGGCAGACATAGTTCAGTGTAATAGTTGTTATGCATTTGTTTCACGTTCCACTTTTGAGGTTTAGATGCTGTCTAAACCAGGGCTGCCCAACAGGTAGATCCCCAGATGTTGTAGAACTACAACTCCCATGATGCTTTGTCATTCTAAATGCATTATAAAGGCATGCAAATCATCATGGGAGTTGTAGTTCTACAACATCTGGGGATCTACCGGTTGGGCAGCCCTGGTCTAAACTGTAGAAAGTTCTCTATGTTGCAGCAGGAGATTATTATTATTATTATTATTATTATTATTATTATATATATATATATTTTTTTTAGTCTTGAATTTGTAAACTATCTGTTAAACTCAGGCTGGGACTGTTGCAAAGTCACTGCCGCGGAGGCTTCCAATGAATAGCAGATGGATTACTATAGGATCTGGTAGACTTGGAGTTGTGGCTAAAATGTATACTGCTCAGTCTGTGTCTTTACATAATTCATTTTCATCTCTTTCAGTGTAGTGGTGGTATGGAGACAGGCTCAGGAGCTGAGTTTGAGAAACCACCATCCTCTATGTCTAAGGTGTGGAAAAGATGAAGCCTGAAACAAAGGAATTGTTGGGGGTTTCTATCATAGAGGTGTGGGGTTGGACAAAAGTGTCTTGTGAGCTACTGCTTGCAGAGACAGGAGATGTATCTTTAATATTGTTAAGCAAGCAAAGCAGGAAGGGGAATTTAATGTTCTTGTCCCTCTAGGGACAAATGACTTGTCTTGCAATGAAGTTTCAGAGGTAAAGACAGTTATTTGTGTTCTTGCTACTAACATTTGACCGGTTGTGTCCACACTGTCATTCTCTGAAGTTCTGCCTGTGCATAATATTCATATAAATTTTTGTTCTTATTGTCCCCTTACAGGCTTCGCATTTGGTTCACTCACTTCACTAGCAGTGTCCGGTCTCATCAGACTCCCTGGTGAGTAATAACTTATCGTTGTGGGACATTGATAGGCCTTTACAATTTTGTCCTTGTAGGCTTTGCAGTTAATTTACATCTGTTGCATTGTAGTGTCCAGTGTTAGTGGGGTTTACACAGCATTGTTGTATTTTACATTGCCTGGTGGGGCATTTTTCCTATTCCTGTGTGAAAAGGTTAGTTTTGGTTAGTGGTTACAGATGGTAATTAGTAATGTGTGGGAGTTAAGCCATTCCCATTTTTTTTTAAATTTTTTGTATACCCTTGTTGAATGAGAATTGTGTTCTGTTTTTATAGATATGGAGACCAAGTACAACGAGATCTTCAAATTCCTTTCTTTTGGAGAATACCCATCTGGTTATAGTAAGACACAGAGACAGACTTTCAGACAGACCACTGCCAAATTTACATTAACTGGTGAGTATCAGAAATATAGACAATCTTAGTTGTTTGTAAAGATGGCCTTGTAATGAATGTAGCTTTTAAACTTTCACTTTCATTACAGAAGGAAAGCTCTTTGTTGGAAGAAGACGAGTTATTAAAGATGAGGAAGAAGCGAGGAGGATCTTCGTAGAAATCCATACTTCGCCAGTTGGAGGTCATTCAGGCATCAATAGAACGCGATCGGCCATCTCCTCAAGATTCTTCTGGCATGGAATGAGCAAAGATATTGAGAAATGGGTACACACTATAATTATCTTTGTGTTTTTTCAATATTTATGAAAGCTGTACACAGGTTAACAACTCCTTTCCTACAGATCCAGAAATGTGATAAATGTCAGAAATTTAGAAAGCCATTGTCAGCTCCCCGCCCGTTACAATGTTTTAAGGTAAATGTCTATTATAATATTACATAACCAATATTCTTACATTGGTCAAGTAAAAATTAAATATTTGTTTCATTACTTTAGGTGTCTGCTGTCTGGGAGTTTGTTGGGATTGACTTAAACGGCCCTTTACCAATGACACTGAATGGTTTTCAATACATCTTGACAGCCACTGATTATTTTTCGAAGTGGGTGGAGGCTTTTCCTCTGAAAACAAAATCTGCTGCCGAGGTGGGACGCCATGTTTGCTCCATGATCTATCGACATGGTTGTCCCAAGCGAATACTTTCCGACCAGGGCAGAGAGTTTGTCAGTCAAGTATGTGTACTCTCTTTTTACTATTGTTTTTGTTAAAATGATCTTGTAATCTGTTGGTTTATTAAAATTTTATATATTGGTTGATTTTTTTTATTTTTATTTTTTTTTAGCTCAACGACCAGATGTGCACTCTTCTAGGAATTGAAAGAAGTGTAACAGCAGCATATCACCCACACACCAACAACCTCGATGAGAAAACTAATGATAATATCAAGCGGCAAGTTTTGTTTTTATTCCTGTTTTTATTAGAACTTTGCTCCACAGGTTTCACTTAATGGAACACTATAGTGTCAGGAATGCAAACCTGTATTCCAGACACTATAGTGTTAAACATTTTTGGCTCCTGGCCCCCTACTGCTTACTTTTTAAAAGGTGATTTTTTACTCACCTTTTTCCAGCGCTGTGCAGGTCTTTGAACATTATCTCAGCCAATCCTATGGAAAAGCATCAGGAGGCTATTGCGCATCCGCTGCGCTGCACCATTCAGCATTTCCTCAGAGATGCATTGAATCAATGCATCTCTGACTAATGTTCAGCCTCTCCACGCCATGGAGGCGCTGAATGTTCGTGCTGCACTGACCCAGGAAGCACATCTAGTGGCCATCTGAGTGACTGCCACTAGTGGTGTTCCTAGGTAGTAATAGAAAGACGACTACATTAAAAATTAATGTACATTCATTTACATTAAATACATTACTACTATATTAAAAATCCTGCAGGGACCACCTATTCACACAAGAACAACTAAATTAAGCTGTAATTGTTCTGGTGAATATAGAAATATTATTTTTGCATGCCACTTGTTTCTATTGGTGTTGAGCTATGAATTCTGCATTCTTTCCAAGAGTGTACATGTGTTTTATCTTGCTTTTTCTTTTCATTCTAGAGCTCTTGCTAAATTGGTACATGACAAACAAAATAACTGGGATGAGTATTTGGACGCAACATTATTTTCAATAAGATCGAAGGTCCAAACCGCGACCAAATATTCACCGTTTCTTTTGATGTATGGGAGGGAGACCGTTTTCGCCGCCGTAGCTCCTGTTGATCTGCCGGTGAGTTGTTGTTGTGGGGTGTTTTTTTTTTTTTCCCTATCACAGCTACAGTAATATATTTGCCTTTAGTATATATATTGTCTTCGTATATACAGATCTCACCTGTTCCTGCTTGCTTTATTCAATAACACTGGGCAGTTATTTGTTAAAGGGATACTATAGTCACCAGAACAACTACAGCTTATTGTATTTGTACTGGTGAGTAGAATCATTACCTTCAGGCTTTTTGCTGTAAACACTGTCTTTTCAGAGAAAACATTACAGCCTAGTGATAACTTCACTGGCCACTCATTAGATGGTTGCTAAAGCTGCTTCCTTGGGCAGTGCCGCAGAGTAAGAAGCACTGCCATTCAGTGGTGTGCATGCAGACACTGAACTTTCCTCCTAGCATTGATTCAATTCATCTCTATAAGGAGATGCTGATTGGTCAGGGCTGTGTTTGCCTTGTGCTGGCTCTGCCCCTGATCTGCCTCTTTGACAGTCTCAGCCAATCCTATGGGGAAGCATTGTGATTGGCTCAGACCACCACTTCTGATTTCAAGAGACAGGGGCAGAGCCAGCAGATGCAGACTTAAATACAAGTAAGATTTTACTTTATTTAGGGAGGCAAGGGGTGTGGCTAGATGGCGGTTTTAATACTATATGGTCAGGAATACACCTTTGTGTTCCTGATCCTATAGTGTTCTATTAACACTATTTAAAGATGGTGTGCACATGTAACTAACTTTTTTTCCTTCATACTTTATTGTGTTACTATTAATTAGAACTTTTTAAAACATTTTTATTTTTTTATTTTTTTCTCTTACAGCTTTCAACTATCATTTTTCCAGAGGAGAAGAACCATCAGTGCAGTGAAGACCCCTGTGAAATATGTAATGGAGGCACAACTTGAAATAGCTAGTGCCTTCAGTATAATGGTGAGTTATATCACACAATGCATGGAAACTTTGTCAGACAAGATTGTATTCATACTCCAAATCCACACAGATTCAATCATTGCGCCGGAAACATGATTTTAAATCATTTCAATGTGTAAATTTTCAATGTGTAAAGTGATTTATAAACATTGTTTATATTCAACATGCATTTCTTACAGGCTTATTTACTAAAGTGAATTTCTAAGTGAACTTCAAACTTAAGGCCAGAGTAGCTGAACTAAAAACATTTTTCCAGTTGAGCTATTTTAACCTTAAACTCTTACTTTAGTGAAAAACCCAGTTAGACAAAATGAAGTGCTGGAAATTCATTGCACTGTAAGATATATGTAGTTAATTAGCAGCTTAAAACTCTGGTTAAGACTTGTGCCAAGACTTAATTTGCAATTGTCTAAGTAGTGAAACAGTTTGCTAATGGTCTGATATCTTGCCTTCTCTTAATAGGAAGTGAGAGCCAGAAGCTTAGCATTCCTGAGCTAAGCCCCACAGTGCAGGGCCAGTTTATGGGAAGAGAGCATCAGCTGATCTCACTTTACCAGTGAGCTAACCGCTGTACCACTGGGCTTAGCTCAGTTTTGAGAGCTTCTGGCTACAGAGAGGAGGCATAACCGGTCCGCTTTGTTTTGTGCAAATATACATAGTTTGATCTCCTTTTTAGAGCTTTTTCTTAACCTTATAATTCGTGGTGTGGCGTACATGCAGATGTACAGTTTATCTTGACAATGGTTTTATTTGCATATATAATATAACAAGAATAGAGGATTACAATAAAATGTAACATGGGAAGGGGAGTCATACATATAAACATTTGTACCTTTGTTATGTCTACACACAAACGTACATATATGCTTCAAGGTACTGGTGTATTCTGGTTTTGTGCTGCTCTAGGCATAACAGTTGAGATATTGAGGTGGCCAGCTTGTGGGTCCCCCAGGAAAAGAGGCTGCCAGGGTGTTAGGGAGGCGGCTTTTTTTGCCGGACCCTGAAAGTGACGCCCAAGGCAAATGCCTTGTCAGCACTGCTTCAAGGGAATACTGACCAGTACATGTAACCAATTCTTCAGAAACCCCTTAATAACAGTTTTTGCTTTTTGATTACTCAGACACTTTGCTTGGGCAAACTTCACAAGAAAGTAGAAGATCTTGATGTATCGGACAGTCAGATTATTAAGGTAAGTAGCAAACTTTGTCTCGTGAATGGAACCGAATTTTTGGACATAGGACCACGTGTGCGGTCAGTCAGAACGTTAACACGGTGGCGTTTCCCCTGGATCTGAGCGCTATTTGGAGAACTTGGGCACTCAGATCAGGGCTATTTAGGGATGTATTATTTGTGGGGTTATTGTATATGTCTCGTCCAGTCCCTGGAAGGGAATAGAGCTAGTCCCCAATCCTGTTCCAGGATGGAGAGGCTCCAGGAGAAGCCCAGTCAAGCCACGGCAACTGGAGCAGAAGAGTGGCAGTTTCCCCCGATTCCAGCTATCAAGTGGTCCTTGCACAGGGAGCTCCGCTACAAAGACAAATTAATTTGAGACCGAACAAATACTTAACCGCTTACCCTGTGCATGGTGCTCTCCCAGGAGTTCCAGGGATTGCATGATTGCCTTGCAAGCAAGTCTCAGCCATTTGGAAATTACCCAATCAGGGCTTACAATGTGACCTGCTGCAACCGCACATTTATTATTAGGGGGAACCATAGGATAAACATTTCATAAACATTTTTTTAACGTTTTGTTTGAAGCTTCCTTAATTTAACCACCATCCTCAATCTTCTGTTCTGTTTTTTCTTAGATTTGTGGGAAAAGCACAGAGATGCTCTCAATTTTACTCTCCTTTACTGATTGTTCCAGTGACCGAGACCAAGCCACCATTAACCTCGACCTGCTGAAACAGAAGAGATAACCTCCTGCTACAAAAAAACTTCCTCTTCCTTTTGGCTGCTTCAGAACACATGCTGTAGACATGATGTAACCTTCATCTTCCAGTGATTAAGGATCGCTGACCACCCAGAGTTATCAATTTATTATAAAGATATTGCCTTTCTCATGTTCTTAAGCCTTTCTTCAAGCCACAGGTGCTTGAACTTTCTCTGTTATGAGGATACCACACTCTGGCTTTAAAAAAAAGAAAATAGCAGGTGTCTGACTTTTTTTTTTTTGTGTGTGTGCTTTTTCACAAATGTTTTTATTATATTATACATAGACTGTCTAAGCTCCACATTAACTTAAGAAATAAAGTATATTGCAGACACGTTGACATGCAGTTTGTGTTAATTGGTTAAAAAATAGCAGCACTCCTACTATAAATTGAATGTGTCCAAGACCCAAGCATTGTGTAAGGGTATCATTAGAAACCTTACAAATACTGAAACGAACATGTAACTATGACTGGCGAACAGCCCACATCATCTTTTTAGGAAATGCATTCCCAAAGAAACTTGCCAACCTCTTTCAGGGCAATTACAGCAAACTCTTGGGGGAAATAAAACTCCTATTGCAGGAATGGAAACCCATGTTCATCTCATGGACCGGACGCATTGCAGCCACCAAAATGATAATACTCCCAAAACTGCAATACATGTTCCGATCATTACCAGTAAAGGTTCCCTCCACATACTTTAACACACTGCAATACTGGGTATCTAAATTTGTTTGGAATGGGAAAAGACCCCCGCATGCCATAACATCCAGTGCAAATTGCTTACAAACCACCTCCTTAACGCTATCCATATGGGACAGTTACTCTAAACAGTTGACAACACAAAGACCTATATCCCTAGCTATGCCTCTCAGAGCGATAACACTCCTAATGCCGCAC
>OW240916.1:196351161-196363729 GCA_933207985.1 Pelobates cultripes
TGCATCGGGCACTGGGACTATGTTGCACATCTGGTGGAGCTGCCCAAAGCTTAGTGGCTTCTGGCGAGCTATAGTAGAAGTGATAAAGGATAGCACGGATATACATTTACCCTACCTGATGGAAATCCCTACTATAGAAATGTGCCTGCATCACATTAACCAAACAAGTCTGCATGAGTTAGCATTCAGGAAACAAAATACACCACCCAAGCGCAAACACCCCAACTAACGGCATTACCGTGAAAAATGGGATGGGTTCGCAAAGAACCATGCAAAATCACACAGCCCAAAACGAGTCCTGGGTCCGTCAGCTCTGCCCATCCAAATCTAGCCCAGATTGGGCCTGTAGTCATAGGGGTTACATGAAATGAGTGCGTGTAAGATACTCAATAGGAAACATATGGCAGTTAATTCCCACACTATTTCTTCAAAAATGAAAACACCACGGCAAAGTTTATCCTCATTTGCACTGTGTGGATCTATACGATGTATTATTGTCCAAAACACATTAATCTCCAAGAGAAACTGAGGGTTTTAGTGCCTGAATGGTGTTCTTCATTTTTGGTGGGCCCTATATACATTTATAACTAAGGTAAAGTCTCTTTGTTTTAAAGTAAAACTATAGAGTAATATGAAACTGTATTCCTAACACTATAGTGCCCTCTGCCAACCCTCACCCCCTAGATAAAAAAAAAAAAAAAAAGTTAAACCCTTTTTGTCACTTGATTCCAGCATGGATCTCCCTCTGCACTGGGTCAGGCTCCTTCTCTGCCGACATCAGGTACCTGCGGCGCATTCAGGATTCCCTTTAGGAAAGCATTGACTCAGTGCTTTTCTATGGGGTTTTTCAAGAAGCTGGATGTCCTCATGCATAGCATGATTTCACCCGAAAGTGTCTCTAGTGGCTGTTTTGTACACAGCCACTCGAGGATGAGTTAACCCTCCAAGGTAATTATTGAAGTTTCTCAGAACATTGCAGGGTTAAGGGGACAGGCACACTGCAGATAGAACACTTCAATGAGATGAAGTGGTAAGGGTGCCTGTACTGTCCCTTTTAAAGAGCAACGTCTTACTCTGCTTATTGCTATCTTTTGGAAGTCCTCAGTTCTAAACTATGCATAGGCACAGTGATAAGGGGACCTTTTGCACCATAAATTTGCATAGGTTGTTACAAAGCGATATTTACTAACAGTCCTGGATTGGTTGGAACAGTCCCAATTTGGGGTTTATGTTTTATGAACCCAGGATTGCTCTCCAGTTTCCCACACATTTAATTCCAGATACACATTTCACTGCACATACAAATTACTATAGAGCTTACTGTAACTGCAGAGCCCAAAATTGTTCAATTTAATTGGTTTAGAAGTGGCAGTATAAAAAAATGGTCAAATATTTTTGCTCATTTTGAATTTCCCCAAAAAGTATGTTGTCCATCCTTGGATACAGAATAATTGTGCATCTGGCCTATTAAGAGTTAGCCACTCGATAATCTTAAGAGGCCTTGAATCCTCTTGACTAGGGCTTGGAAAAATAATACCCATATCATCAAAATGAGCACCCATAGGGACCTGCCATATCAGCTCTCTCTGTATTATGTGATGCGAAGTAATATCCATCGAGATGCGCACAGTGTTATTTTTTTCATAAATTGCCCATCCCACTATCCATATAATATTTAATGTCTACTTTGTACATGCATCTAGTATGATCCTTCTGATGGTCATAAACAGCACATGATCAGTATCGAGCAGGGAAATTTCACAGAACAAATCTCTATCAGATTTCCTTACCAGATACTGCGCACGTGCAGTATCAGTCTGCTGTGCCTACCTGACAGGAGTCGTTTTTCTAATATTTCCATACACTTGCACACCCCCGTCCCACCTCCTACTTCATGTACTAGCATTGCATATTGTAACTGTCTGCATACAATACCATCAATTTCTTAAACAAGTGAAATAAAATGCATCAGGGCCCTCACATTCTTTTCATAAGTTCTGATCTTAACTCCAGCAAGCATTTACGGAGTTCTCGGTATTTTTATTTATATTTTTCTTGTATTTTTACGCATTATCATTTTAATACATTGTGCAGTGCATTAAAATAATAATTGGACAGTTTTATCCTGGATTGTTCTTTTAACACGACTCCCAGCACTGAGTGGTATGAGACAAAGATGGATGGATGGGCTTGAGGGGTTGTGTAGCCAGTGGTGACCCTCCTCACTGGTGATACCCTAGTACAGGCTTCCCCAACCTCTGGCCCTCCAGATGTTGCCGAACTACAACTCTATGATGATTCTATGAATGAAATAGCCTGAGAATCATGGGAGTTGTAGTTCGGCATCATCTGGAGGGCCGGAGTTTGGGGAAGTAGGTAGAACTACAACAATCAAACAAGAAGTGTTACAGTGCAAGTATCCGTTAAAAAAAAAAAAAATTATATATTAAGCCTATTTAATGGTGTATCACCATATTAAATATGCCAAGTGCAGCAACCATTCAGAATCCTGGTAATGAATTTACAGACAAATACTAACAATGGTGCATAAAAAGTAAAACAAAATAAGAGTATTGATCAACTGATATATAAATAATTCCTCCTTTAATTGCATAAAAAGTGATAACTGTGTATATCATGTAATATAAAACTAATTATAGACACAAAAAATAGGAAATATCCTTTGCAATAATTAATTTGTCAAGATAGTGTTGCATAAAATATTGTATATGTATACAGCTGCAGCACTGACCCAGGAAGTACATCTAGTAGCAGTCTAAGTGACTGCCAGTAGAGGCAGTGTTTACATTAGAATGCCTGCAAGGAAAGGCAATAGCCACTGGATCTACGCCGTAGTTAAGCTGTAGTTGGTTGGGTAACTATAGTGTCCCTTTAAGCTAAAGTTGTTCAGGTGCTTAGCATGTCCTTTTTAATATAATGGTATGTCTAGCAAGTCATTTTGGAACATATTTAACCCCTTAAGGACCAAACTTCTGGAATAAAAGGGAATCATGACATGTCACACATGTCATGTGTCCTTAAGGGGTTAAAGGGGTGTTATTAAAAAAAAAAATCTCCGGGTCAGTTCATTTAGAATGGTAGTTACACCAAAATTTTTTTTTAAAAATACAGTAATTTTGTTATATCAGAAGTCCTCCAATGTTTACTCAGAGCCTCCACTGGGTGTCACTATACAACTGGAATCTTGTTGTAGAGTTACTCATTGTTGAGATTTTTGAAGGGACACTTTTAAAATCTCAATGAAGCAGTCTGTGGCAGTCTGTGTTGTTTCGGATGATAAACAGGTTGCTTGAGCAGAGCTTTCTTCATCTCTTTCCCTTTCTATAATTGTAAATTGCTGCAGAATATGTTGGCCCCATATAGATGCTAAAAATAATAAACACCTCTAGTGTCTAGTCGACACAGAAGCCACTAGATCAGTGGTGGCGAACCTATGGCACGCGTGCCACAGGTGGCACGCCGAGCCCACTCTGTGGGCACGCGGCCATAGGTCGCCGGAGGGAGGCAGGGTGCGCTCCGCCGGCGCATCCATAAGGCGGCACAAGTGGCCGCCTTAGGGTGCACCGGCCCGGCGGGCGCAAAGCCGGAGTGACCGGCAGGAGGTGAGCGCATAGAGCACAGCGCTCCCTCCTGCCAGGCACTCTGTGTAGCGTGGCCCAGCGCACCGCGGTACAGGAACTTATGTTTCCTGTACCCGGGCGGCCGGAAATGAAGTGCTCACAGAGCGAGCACTTCCTGTCCGCCGGGTACAGGAAACATAAGTTCCTGTACCGCGGTGCGCTCGGCCACGCTACAAGGTAGGAGCTCGAGGAGGAGGGAGGAGGGAGGAGGGGGGACCTGAGTGGGAGAGAGATGGGGGACGGACTGAGGGAGAGCCATGGGGACGGGGAGGAGCCATGGGGGACTGAGGAGAGCCATATGGGGGGACTGAGGGAGAGCTATGGGGGGGACTGAGGGAAAGCCATATGGGGGGACACTGAGGGAGAGCCATGGGGGACTCACTCCACTGAGGAGAGCTATGGGGGGGGACTGAGGGAGAGCCATGGGGGAACCTGAGGGAGAGCTATGGAGTGGGGGGACCCGAGTGAGAAAGATGGGGAACTGAGGAGAGCCATGGGCCAAAATCGAGTGGGAGAGAGATGGGGGAAACTGAGGGAGAGAGATGGGGGGGGAAACCGAGGGAGAGAGATGGGGGAAACTGAGGGAGAGAGATGGGGGGAAACTGAGGGAGAGAGATGAGGGGAAACTGAGGGAGAGAGATGGGGGGCTAAACTGAGTGGGAGAGAGATGGGGGGGCTAAACTGAGTGGGAACTGAGTGGGAGAGAGATGGGGGGGCTAAACTGAGTGGGAGAGAGATGGGGGGCTAAACTGAGTGGGAGAGAGATGGAGGGGGAACTGAGTGGGAGAGATGGGACGGAAACTGAGGGAGAGATGGGGGGGAACTGAGGGAGGTATAGGGGGAGAAAACTGAGTGTGGGACGGGGGTGAGGGGGGACGACATACACACAGCACCCCTGCCCTACACATATCACCCCACACAAAGACACCCACACATCACCCTACCCACACATCACATCACCCCACACACACACACACACAAACACATACAATGTACCCCTCAATGCAGTGTGTGTACACTCAGCAGGCAGTCTGTGTGTGTACACTCAGCAGTCTGTCTGTGTGTGTACACTCAGCAGTCTGTCTGTGTGTGTACACTCAGCAGTCTGTCTGTGTGTGTACACTCAGCAGTCTGTCTGTGTGTGTACACTCAGCAGTCTGTGTGTGTGTGTGCGTGTGTATTTAGCAGTCTGTGTGTGTATTCAGCAGACTGTGTACTCAGCAGTCTGTGTGTGTATTCAGCAGTCTGCTAAGTACACAGACAGACTGCTAAGTACACAGACAGACAGACTGCTAAATACACACACAGAGATGTTAATTAGTTCGGACAACTGTATGAGTTGTTTTTTCGAAACTTAAACCTCAGTATTCAGGTTTAAATGCCGTTTTGGCACTTTGAGGGAAAAAAAATTGGCATGTATTACGGTTTGGGCACTTGGGCTCAAAAAGGTTCGCTATCACTGCACTAGATGGTGCTTCTGTGTCCAGAGCTGAGTTTGACTTGGTTCTTAAAGGGGCACTATAGTCGCCAAAACAACTTTAGCTTACTGAAGCAGTTTTGGTGTATAGAACATGCCCTTGTAGCCTCATTGCTCAATTCTCTGCCATTTAGGAGTTTAATCACTTTGTTTATGAACCCTAGTCACAACTCCCTGCATGTGACTTGCACAGCCTTCCTAAACACTTCCTGTAAAGAGTCATCTAAAGTTTATCCTTTCTTTATTGCAAGTTCTGCCTAATTTTAGATTTTCTTATTCCCTGCTATGTTAATAGTTTGCTAGACCCTGCAAGAGCCTCCTGTATGTGATTAAAGTTCAATTTACAGAGCAGGAGATACAATTGTTTAAGGTAAACTACATCTGTTTGAAAGTGAAACCGGTTTTTCTTTTATGCATCGTGTATCAATCAGAATCAGGCAAGGGCTGTATAAACAGAAACAAAGTGATTTAACTCCTAAATGGCAGTGAATTGAGCAGTAATACATGAGGGGCATGAGCTATACACTAAAACTGAAACTGCTTCCTTAAGCTAAAGTTGTTAAGGTGAATATAGTGTTTCTTTAATGTTCTACATCCTTGTGCATTGCACGAGAACGTCAAATGTTCATTCAATACTTCTCTAAAACAAGCATTTGAATGTCACAATTGCTGCTTATTAAGTTAACAATTGGACAAGCCTGATGACATCCACAGCGAAAGTGTTGCCTTGGCGCTAGATTTCAGGTGAGTAAAGGATTTTACTAAAACGTGGAGCATTAGAATCCAAATCTTCCCTCTAACAATTTGAAGCAATAAAAAAAAAAAATTGTTATGGAGCACTATATAGTATTTCTTTAAGCAATTCTCAATCTGCTATTATAGGGGCACCAGGCCTCCCAACTGTCTTGATGTCGGTGGGACAATCATTTGCACTCACTACAGCAGATCTGCTCCATTCCTCCCGCCCTACCACCTGTTCCCTCGATCCTATTCCCTCGTATCTCATCCGCTCTTTGTCTCCTTCTCTTGCTCTGCTTCTCACTAAAATTTTCAATCTCCCCCTCTCCTCTGGCAAATTTCCACTATACTTCAAACATGCAACCGTAACCCTGATTCTGAAAAAGCCCAACCTTGACCCTAATTCCCCATCCAACTACCGCCCTATCTCGCTACTGCCGTTTCTCTCCAAGATCCTTGAGAGAGTTGTGTATGCAAGATTGACAGACTTCCTTGAATCCAAGTCTCTGCTTGACCCACTTCAATCTGGATTCTGCGCTTGTCATTCTGTTGAAACAGCTGTGACCAAAGTATCCAATGATCTTATCACTGCAAAATCCCATGACCACTACTCTATCCTAATTCTCCTTGACCTTTCTGCTGCTTTTGACACTGTTGATCATAGTTACATAGCTGAAAAGACCTTCAAGACCTTCTTCTCATACTCTGTAATCTCGGTATACGAGATACCGCTCTCACCTGGTGTTCTTCCTACCTCTCCCAGCGCTCCTTCAGTGCTTCTTTCTCAGGCTCTGCCTCTTCTCCCCAATCCCTCTCTGTTGGTGTTCCCCAAGGGTCTGTCCTTGGTCCCCTATTGTTCTCAATCTACACTGCCTCTCTTGGTAAACTTTGGCTTCCAGTATCATTTATATGCGGATGACACAAATCTACCTGTCCTCCCCTGATTTCTCACCACCCCTCTTGACTCCTGTCTATGACTGCCTCTCTGCTATTTCCAACTGGATGGCTGCTCATTTCCTTAAACTGAACCTGTCCAAAACAGAACTTCTGGTCTTTCCTCCCTCAAGTGTTGCTACTCCCTTGTCTGTGTCCCTCCAAGTCAATGGCGCTACCATCCGCTCTACCTCTAAGGCTCGCTGCCTAGGTGTTGTCTTTGACTCTGACCTCTCCTTTACCCCTCATGTCCAATCAATTGCCAAATCCTGCCGCTTCCATCTCAAAAATATTGCGCACATCCGACCCAATTTAACGCCAGATGCGGCTAAGTTGCTGGTCCATGCCACGTCCTCTCTTGCCTTGACTACTGCAATCCGCTTCTTAGTGGTCTTACGTGTTCCCAGTTTGCCCTTTTAGTGTATAATGAATCATCTTCCTGTCCTCCCAGTCCTTACATTCACTTCCCGTAAGATATAGGTCTCAATTTAAGATCCTGATACTTGCCTACAAATATCTACACAATGCTGCTCCGACCTACTATCCTCACTATTACACAAATATGTAATATCGTCTAAGCCCCTACGATCTGCTGGTGACCTACACCTAACCTCTGTTCATACTGTTCATACTCCTACCTCTGATGTTCCTATGGAACGCCTTTCCCCTCTCTGTTACACTCTCACCTAATCTCCACTCCTTCAAAAAAATCTTTGAAAACTTACTTCTTTAGAAAAGCATATGAATTAAACTGTGAACAGCTTTCCCTTCCCGCACCCTGATTCCTCTCCTGAAACTGTCATCAAAACAATAAACACTATCCTAGCAACCTATGAACTCAATGAACACTATCATAGCAACCTACTTTTTTTCCCTACCCTTACCTTTTGTGTCACATTATCCCACTCCCTCTAGCATGTAAGCTCATTGAGCAGGGACCTCAATCCCTCTGTTCCTGTGTGTCCAACTCGTCTGGTTACAAATACTTGTCTGTTAGTCCACCAATTGTACAGCGCTATGGAACTTGTTGGCACTGTTACATTTCTGCCCTCATTGGGCTGACCTGAATGTTGGTCAGGTAGTGTAGCGTGCAATCTCACTAAAATTTTCAATCTCCCCCTCTCCTCTGGCAAATTTCCACTATACTTCAAACATGCAACCGTAACCCTGATTCTGAAAAAGCCCAACCTTGACCCTAATTCCCCATCCAACTACCGCCCTATCTCGCTACTGCCGTTTCTCTCCAAGATCCTTGAGAGAGTTGTGTATGCAAGATTGACAGACTTCCTCGAATCCAAGTCTCTGCTTGACCCACTTCAATCTGGATTCTGCGCTTGTCATTCTGTTGAAACAGCTGTGACCAAAGTATCCAATGATCTTATCACTGCAAAATCCCATGACCACTACTCTATCCTAATTCTCCTTGACCTTTCTGCTGCTTTTGACACTGTTGATCATAGTTACATAGCTGAAAAGACCTTCAAGACCTTCTTCTCATACTCTGTAATCTCGGTATACGAGATACCGCTCTCACCTGGTGTTCTTCCTACCTCTCCCAGCGCTCCTTCAGTGCTTCTTTCTCAGGCTCTGCCTCTTCTCCCCAATCCCTCTCTGTTGGTGTTCCCCAAGGGTCTGTCCTTGGTCCCCTATTGTTCTCAATCTACACTGCCTCTCTTGGTAAACTTTGGCTTCCAGTATCATTTATATGCGGATGACACAAATCTACCTGTCCTCCCCTGATTTCTCACCACCCCTCTTGACTCCTGTCTATGACTGCCTCTCTGCTATTTCCAACTGGATGGCTGCTCATTTCCTTAAACTGAACCTGTCCAAAACAGAACTTCTGGTCTTTCCTCCCTCAAGTGTTGCTACTCCCTTGTCTGTGTCCCTCCAAGTCAATGGCGCTACCATCCGCTCTACCTCTAAGGCTCGCTGCCTAGGTGTTGTCTTTGACTCTGACCTCTCCTTTACCCCTCATGTCCAATCAATTGCCAAATCCTGCCGCTTCCATCTCAAAAATATTGCGCACATCCGACCCAATTTAACGCCAGATGCGGCTAAGTTGCTGGTCCATGCCACGTCCTCTCTTGCCTTGACTACTGCAATCCGCTTCTTAGTGGTCTTACGTGTTCCCAGTTTGCCCTTTTAGTGTATAATGAATCATCTTCCTGTCCTCCCAGTCCTTACATTCACTTCCCGTAAGATATAGGTCTCAATTTAAGATCCTGATACTTGCCTACAAATATCTACACAATGCTGCTCCGACCTACTATCCTCACTATTACACAAATATGTAATATCGTCTAAGCCCCTACGATCTGCTGGTGACCTACACCTAACCTCTGTTCATACTGTTCATACTCCTACCTCTGATGTTCCTATGGAACGCCTTTCCCCTCTCTGTTACACTCTCACCTAATCTCCACTCCTTCAAAAAAATCTTTGAAAACTTACTTCTTTAGAAAAGCATATGAATTAAACTGTGAACAGCTTTCCCTTCCCGCACCCTGATTCCTCTCCTGAAACTGTCATCAAAACAATAAACACTATCCTAGCAACCTATGAACTCAATGAACACTATCATAGCAACCTACTTTTTTTCCCTACCCTTACCTTTTGTGTCACATTATCCCACTCCCTCTAGCATGTAAGCTCATTGAGCAGGGACCTCAATCCCTCTGTTCCTGTGTGTCCAACTCGTCTGGTTACAAATACTTGTCTGTTAGTCCACCAATTGTACAGCGCTATGGAACTTGTTGGCACTGTTACATTTCTGCCCTCATTGGGCTGACCTGAATGTTGGTCAGGTAGTGTAGCGTGCAATTGTGCTTTGTGGATGGACGGTCTGCTTGGGCGGCACCAGTGATGTAGTTGCGTCACTGGCCCAATGTCATGGTAGCCGTATACCAAATAGTGTATGAAACACAGAAAATAACAGGATAAAAAGTGTTACCAGTCCTTAGAGGTGGCCAGCCTTCATGAAAGACAGAGTAATAGCATAACTAGCCAAGATCAAGGGATTCCAGAAAGTAAGTCAATTAGAAAACTAAGCAGTGATAAGGTTAACAGTGGTCAGAATGGTCCAAAGGATAGCTGGGTAAAAATCACAGTAAAGAACACTAACGCACTAAAGGGATCAAGGAATCACAATAGGGTAAGACATTGGTTTTGGCATCGAAGTGATTTGACATAGCAACACCACCATGGAAGGTGGCATTGAGAACGAAGTTAATGCATGTAATTTACATCATGACACCAGTGCGTGAGCACCCCATCATAAGAAGAGGCAGAAGGGCAGCGTTCGGCATCCAGAACACCAGAAGAGAAGATGGAGAGAAAGAGGGAATCACATATACATCAATGTAAGTTGTAACATGATGAATACGTTGTCTGGCAAAAAAAAAAAATTCTGTTATTATTGCAGTCTTACAGTTATTAAAGCTTTTGTAGATTCTTTTTTACAGCAATTTGCACAGAGAGCAAGATCTTATATAAAAGATATCAAATCCCTCCTCTAGGAATTAGAAAATATAGAATGGGAAGAGAGGCACAGCTGGGCCACCCTAGATGTTACATCTTTGCATAAGAACTAGGGTTGGAAGCCATTGCTGGTTTTCTGGAGGAAGACACAAGTTTGGAACCAGGAATTAAGCATTTTATTCTGGTTTCAGTTAAATGGGTATGGGCACCAGATTCAACACTATTGTCTGTTATATTAATTTTCAGATATACAGCTGTATCCCATATTTTCTGTACTATATCGTTTTTGTATGAGGTCACCAACAGGGAAGGGACCTTGCGAAGCTGCACACATATATCTTTATTATACACTTGTATGGTGTGAAGGGATACATTGCCATCTCTGTAAATATTTAAGATCAGATTGAAAAATAAAATGTCCTGCCTCTCTATCTACACAGGATGCCCCTGTGAAGATGGTACACAGTCTTATCAATGCTGCATGGCAAGACTACAATATACTCCAGTGAAAGGAAAAAGATCACAGATTCGGCTGAAGATATGGAGAGATGGGGGAGGGGACTCAAAGGTGTGTTGGACAATATGGAGAGACAGGTGGGAGATATTGATAGCCAGGTAGGGGAGAATAATATAGAGAGACAGTCTTACGGAAGGAATATAGAAAGATAGGATATGTGATGGGGAATAAATGAGGGCATAAAGGTATGGAGAGATGTTGAGTAGTTGTGGATCTACATTTTGCTAGCTCTTGCTGTAAGAATGGTCTTCTATCTTTTTGGTTTTAATTTATTCTTTTTTTGTAATTTCGCAACACAAGTCAAGTACGTACCTCAGTAATCTCAGAATACATATATCAATCACAGACATCAATGTTGTACTGCAGGTTTTTGTTTTGTCTGTAAACCACAGAACTGGCCCTTGTGGTTTGCACTAGAAAAAAAAAAAAAAGCTCATGTTTTTTGGAAGCCATCTGTTACAAATCTTTGACATTATCTCTATTTTCTATTACCTCTCAATTTATATATGGCAGCTCTTGCTTGACCACTCCTCCACCACTTCTATACTCATACCTTCAATTCAGACACAGGCCTATTCACTAAAGTGAGAATTCAAAGTGAATTTTAAATTTAAGGTCAAAATAGCCAAACTGGCAAAATTCTCAGCAAGACTTTCATTTCGGCTTCTCTGGAATTAGATGTGAAATTTACTTTGAATTCTCACTTTAGTAAATAACCCTAAAAGGCTTGATCTACATGCACAATGGTGATAGCATTAGCTTCTTTCTACGTGTCTCCATTCTGCCCGCGATTCCTTAGCATCCTGACCTCCTCTTGTCCTCTCATTACAGTCATATGAAAGATTCATGGGTGGGATCACCTTGCAAAGAGAGGAAGTTTTCCTGCCAGCTCTCTGCACCCCCCCAGAATACGATCCCCTCTTTCCATTTTCATTTTTAATGAGAACAGAAGAAGCTTTCGCTGGCGTTAAAAGGAGGCGTTGAGAAAGTTATTGATATCATAAGGAAGCATTCTAGGAATACAAAGATGTGGGATTTTACACTCTTCACTTCTTATTGCTTTCGTAATGAGAATTATATTTTGTTTTGTGATCTACTGCTAATATTATATACTGTTTTAATAAATAAAATAAAAAAAACTTTTGTTTTGCTTGCTTCGATACCAGTGAAGCTACTCACATTGTTCATGTATAAAGGCCCTTTTATATATAATTATATAAAAATGATCACAACATGGATCAAGGATGACAATAAGGAAAAAAAAATATTTACAATATAGTCCAAAATATTCTAGTGCACCAGAATGTAATAAATCATTGCGTTTCTTAAATAAAACCTCAATACAATAAAAATATAGATGCATGGCCATATCAACTCAGTCTTTTTACAGACATTTCATCTACATTTGACTTTGTTTCCCAATTTGCAAATTCTGCTATGGAATTTAAACGTCTGTTGTAATTTCAGGTTCAATGACGACTATAGGCACTCAGATCACTACATATCAATGAGATGATGGTTTGGGTGCCATAGCCCTGAAGATAAAACCATTGCCGTTTTGCAGGAATGGTAATAGTTTCTTTGCAGGGTTAATAAGACTGTAGTGGTTTTCACACTGAGACCATATGATTGGCGCAGTATTTTGCCACACATACGCACTAGCCTCTCTGTGCTTTCCTATTAAAAAAATGCCCTTTAACACTGTAGTGTTAGGTACACATGTTTGTGTTCCTAACGCTATATTGTTCTTTTAATTGTGAGGCACTTAACCTTTCGATCCTG